>VWZG01008806.1:0-46526 GCA_013396735.1 Grallaria varia | reverse complement strand
CCCATCCCATCCCATCCCATCCTTGTCCTCATCTCTGCAGCCTCACAGCAGCTTTTAGAAGTGCTGGTTGGACCCATTTCACAGATGAACTTTTAGGTCAGAACACCAGAGAATAACCAATAGGTGGAACAGTACCAGAGTGAACCACCTTGTCTTAGTGGCACAGAGCTGAATAATACCTGGGTAAACCCAGCAAAAGTGGCTGCTGACAAAGCAGCCCCTCAGGAGCCCGGTGACCACTGAAATGCTGGGCCCTGCCAAGGTCCAGCAATGGCAAAGAGTAGGATGAACCACATGTGCTTGAGTGGAGATGTGGGGAGAGATATAAATTACATCCTGGATGTTGCAATGCCCTACACCCAACACCTCTGTTATCTGCAGAGTTGTGTACATAGCATAAAGTTACACGGTCTTAATCTGGGAAATAAATATGTCAAGGGAGCGCCAGTTTTCATCTTTCTACTTCTAATGCTTCTTTCATTCTTTTAAAAATAGAATAATGCAAAATAATAACAATAAAATCTGCTCTTCAGGATGTTTGCAGCCAGTTTGGCAGGTTCAAAAGACAATCCTTAACACTTTTTGGCTTTAAATAAATCACTTTTTGTGTAGAGAAAAAAGGCAGCATAAAGCCTCTTTCTTTTTTGAGGAACCAACCCTCAGCAATACCTCCCAGCCACATAAATGCTGTGGCCAACATACAGGCACATTTCTCAGCTGGGCAGGTGGCTAACACGTTTTCTTCTGTCTCAGGGACTGGGGGAACAGGGTTTGTTCATTCTGCGTGATTTCGAGTAGCCAAGGTATTCATCCTTTGCAAACTCCCTGCAAAAGCAGAGCGAGGACGCTTGTTCATGCAAACAAGCACTGTTGGGTTTGCTTACAGAGCTTTGCAGCTCGCCCCCATGAGCTCATGTGACATGGGAGCCTTGAATTTTTCCTTTCCATATTCCCTTTCCAGACTTTCCACTGTCCTCCTCCCCCCG
This sequence comes from Grallaria varia, assembly GCA_013396735.1. Classification (NCBI taxonomy): domain Eukaryota; kingdom Metazoa; phylum Chordata; class Aves; order Passeriformes; family Formicariidae; genus Grallaria; species Grallaria varia. The sequence continues at coordinate 45,540 of VWZG01008806.1, read as the reverse complement.
AAAGCTGCCTCCCAGGTAGGGTTACTCCTGGGAGAGAGGGGTGCTCGTTACCTCCCATCCTTGCAGGGCTCACGGGCTGGTGACACCCCCTTGGCAGCAATTGCTTCTGTGAATACTGAATGTGCAACAGGAGCTGGGTCTGCAGTCCCACTGGAGAGCCCGGAGTCCTCTCCTGCTGACTGCAGCAGAGCAGGGGAACAATCTGAAATGCCAGAAGTCCCTGGAGGTATTTAATAGACGTGTCGATGTGGTGCTTAGGGACACAGTCTAGCGGTGGGCTTGGCAGTGAGCTTAAGGGTCCTTTCCAGCCTTACTGATGATGCTCATGAAAGACAGGTTTCTTAGGGAATAATTCCTGTTGGGTTTGTTTGTTTGTTTGTTTGATTGATTGATTGTTTTAATCTGTTTGATTGATTGATTGTTTTAATCTCCATCCCTGTCTTCAATGGTATAAAGCAAGAGGCTTCTGTATTCAGAACACCAAAATTTGGTTGTGGGAAGGTGCGTGGCATGATGATGACAGCAGTGGTCCTGAGTGAGGTTCTCAGTAGGAAGAAGTAGGAAAATGGGAGAAGGCTCTGTCTTGGTCCAGCTGGGGTTTCTGAAAGGTGATTTTGTGACCTCCCCTGTGCCAAAATCAGCCAAAAGAATAAGTCATGTTTATGCTTTATGCAGACCATATGCCACTGGTTTTTTTTTCCTCTGAGACAGCCAAAATCCTTCACTGTTAGAGAGAAGTGTGTGGATAATGCATTTTACCAAAACTGATCCTTCATGTCCAGAGCAAAGCACAGACACCTTTGAAAGCAACGCCTCTAAAGATATATTATAACTTGCCCTTAGTCCCTGCTTGATTTTTGGCTCAGGCCTGCACTGAATAGCAATTGATACTGCTTTTGAACCAAGTCTCAGATATTTTAAAAAAAACCCTTAGTCCACCAAAATGAAAAAAATCTCCTTAAAAACCAAGATCTTTATTGTCCAGCTCTTCTGTGAATCCGTGTCTGCTTCATTCCAAGTCCTCACTCCTGGCCAGCTGCAGTTCACTTTCTCTGCTGAGATGGGGTGGAAAAGAGGCTCTTTGGTGAGACATTTTTGAGCAGTTGTTTGCAATCCCACTGCTACGAGCCCGTCCTGCTCCTGCTGCCGAGCGTGTCCCGTGGAGTGCTGTGTCCTCTTTCACGGCTCGGCCCTGGCTCTGTGGCTGCTAATCTCATCTTCTCGCCCGCCTGGGGGGTAAACCATTTGACCTGTGACCTTCAGCTGATCCGAAACCTCCATCAATCCTTCTGCAAAGTTTTACTGGAATCAGGGCTTCCAAATGACCCTTCGCATAGTTCCTGAAAGGAAAAGGAAAAAAAAACACACTCCAATGAACCACTCAAAAAAAAAAAAAAACAAAAAAACCTCGAAAAACCAAAACAAAACCCAAAAAACCCCATCCCTGTGCTGTTTTCTGTTGTTTTGGCAGAAACCAAACATAACTCATAAAAACACAGGCAAAGAAAATAGAGCACACTGACTGCCAGAAAAACAAATCGTAACAGAACATAAAGGGGCCTCTCACAGGGAGGAGGCAGGGAAGAAACACCTGTGATTTCCATTGAAAACCCCCTGATATCTGCATTCCCCCTGTTCTGCTCCAATAAAAGTTCTATCTCTGACCCCGGGGCAAGGTCTCGGTGCAGAGAGGGCCCTCCTGGCTGGGCTGGTGAATCACAGCGCACAGCTGAGGAGCACGCGGAGTGCCTGCCAATTGTCCTCATGTCATCGCTGTGGCTATCTCAAAGTGCTCTGCAGATGTTTGACTGCTTAAAAAAACAAAAGGAAAGAAAAAAAGAAGCACGGGGAGGGGAAGATAAAAACAAAGCTTTAAATTTTCCCTCCCGACTGTTGCACCGAAATGCTAAAATTCTTGGATGGAGGCAGAGCTGTAGGTGCTGATTTGGTTTTGGACCATGATGGTCCCAAGGGGTTTTGGTGGAGAGAAGATGCCCAGATGGTCCTGTTGTGCCCGTAGGGACATGCCAAGCACATTCAGTGATAAGTGAGCAGGGCTGGTGCCCAGGACATGTGCTCAGCTCTTAGAGAGGCTCCCTTCAGCTTTGGCACTTCCCAGAGGGAAATTCCCAGGGGTTGTGTTCAGCCCTGCAACACCCCTGCTATTTCATAGATGCTTTTGCCTATAATTTTCCTAAAACTCCTCTATTACCGGGTGAGCTTTGGGCCTTGAAATCAGCTAGGCACAGGCAGCTGTAAAAGGAACTTCTGCACCACATCCCAGGCTGAAATCCTCCTGGAAGCTCCCAAAAATCAGGCATCAGGGTTAGGAATTGTAACTGTAGCAGAACAACTCCTCGCTGGATAAAGAGCCAACACAGCTGTGCTGCTTCCAGGAGCCCTCTTGGGACTGTTGGGCGGTGTAGACATGCCCATGGGGTCATCACAGCCTTGAGCTTTAGGACACAACTCAAACATCCCATTTTCAGAACTAAGTCACCTAATCCCACTTGTGGACAGTGTTTGGAAACACCCTCTCTTAGTTGCCTGGTAATGTCCATATTCCTGACTATCCTTTTCCAAATGCTCCTTAACCAACACGTACAGGGGACAGTGGGACTTGGAGAAGAGATCTAAGACCTAACCTGGACTTGAACGTGGTGTTTAAACATTTGTTGTGGTTGTTTAACAACTTTTTTTTTCAGACTTGGTGTTTACAGGAGGCAGGAAGATAACTGATGGGAGAGATAAGCACAGTGGGAGTAATTAGGACATCAAACAGGTCCTTAAGGAGCTGCTTTGCTCAACAACTGCTGCAGCACTTGCACTGGTATGTCCAAACACCATCCAGGGGTGTCCAGCACTCATGGAATCAACACGAGAATTTTCCCACCAACTTCTATGAGCCCTCAATGCTGTTAGAAATGAGCATGCGTGTCCTCAGCAGCAGCACCAGCCCACTGGGCTTGAGTGTGTGACCACAGGACATGGTCCACTGTATGGTGAAGAGGCTGTCCCTAAACCACGCAGAAGGGAAACAACCTGGGGAGAAAGCTCCCTCTGTTATTCCGTGGGTGGTAGGTTCAAGCACATGGTGTTTTCAGGAACATTTTGTGAGGCTGGGGTGGCTAAATGCAGGTTCAAAATAACGCAATTTCCTTTGCAAAATGGGGTGAAGAATCCTTATTGGGAAAGCAGAGCCCAACTCAGAGCTGAATAGAAAATAGTCTTGCTATAAAAAGCATCATTGCCTCTGTGAAACATAAGCCCAGGCACATAAAGAGCTCAATTCAGCAATACATGCGAGGCTTCGCTGACCTGGGGTCTCCAAATTGTTTGCCTTGCTGTAGGACAGGAAGAGAGGCACGGCTTGGAACAATTTGACAAGCCCTTTCTTTTGGAGCTGCCTGACTTACCTTCCGAAGGGCAAAAGAGGGAGCTCATGCTAAAGAAGATGACGAACAGTGCAACAGATCATAGAATCACAGAATCGTTCAGGTTGGAAAGGACCTCGATGATTATGAAGTGCTGCTACCCCAGCACTGCCACAATCACCACCAAGTCACATCCCCGGGTGCCACATCTGCACATCTTCTAAATCCATCCACAGAGAGTGACTGCACCACTGCTGGGCAGCCTCTTCCAATGCTTACAACCCTTTCAGTGAAGACTTTCCTAAAATCCCATCTCAACTTCCCCTGGTGCAACCTGAGGCCATTTCCTCTTGTCTTATTGCAGATAAAACTTTCTTCTCAGGACGAGGAAGATCCCAAGAGCTCTGGCATGTGAAACTTCCCTGGTCTCACCAGAGCTACCTGAGCATCTCCACGGCACTGGGGAGTTCCACTGAAACAAATCGCTTTTAACGCCAAAGGCTGTGGAAAAAAATGCCAATTTTATGAGTTTGTGGTTTGGGGCAGTCTTTGAAGCTTATCAACTCGTTGAAGGCGCTCACTAGTCTCTTTAATTCCTCCTTCCCTTCTCTTATCCCTTTCCTCCTATGTGAAAAACACCAGCAAACACAAACAACCCAGACAACGGAAAGAAATGGGCTTCAGGCAAGAGGAGAAATCAGGAAACATTTTGGAAAGCACTCCAGTAAACATTGTCTAAAACTCTGAGGAAGTGGGTTTCTTCACATCTTGCCGTGGAGGAGACACCGATACAGTTTATGATGTGATTTCCCATTTCTCACACACCCCATGCCTTTCTCCCATTTTAGCTGGAGCTGTGGATTTGCAAACAGGTACCAGGCATGTGCTGAGCTGGTCTTCTGCCCCTGATGTTTGAATGCCCCATGGGGCCATGCTCCCTCCTGGCCACCTCTCGGGCTCAGGGATGTGCTGGGGGACCTTTCCTGGGTGGCACTGCAGCCAGGGCACCCATCCCATTTCCAAATCCCCTTCTGATTTTGTCTTTGGGGTTTGCTCAGGGCTACAGAGTTTGATATCTCCATGTCCACAACAGACTAGATGAAAAATGAACATGTCCAGATTTAAAAATGGGGAAAAAAGTTGATTCAACACCAAAAGATGCATGTCCTGGTAATAATTTTTGGAAAATGATGATGTTTATAAGAGAGCTGTCTCTGTGGTCAGTGCAATACTTGTGCTGCCTTGGGGCCAGCCAGCATGGCTTGTCTCTGGAGCTTGCAGAGGTTTGGTGTGGCCAGAGCTCCCCAGCCTGTGCTTCTGTGCTCGAGCTAATGTTACCCAGAGCTGGTCATTTCAGTTTGGTTCTCCATCGGAGGGGATCACTCTCCAAAGAGGGATAAAGGGTTCCTTTCTTCTGGGTAACATCTGAAATCACAGCCTGGGCTTTGGTAACAGGATACTGGTGGCTTCAGTTCGTCCAATAAGGGGGAATGTTTCTTGTCCTTGTTGTTAATCCTGGGAGTGGAGATCACTTGCAGTGCAGGTGTCTGATTTTCATTAAAATTGCAAATTGGACTGAATGCTTGATCAGATAACAAAGACATCATAGAAACCATGTGTCTTCCTTCAGCAGCAGAACAGGGGACAAGACAAAGAATTTCCCAGTGTGTGTCCACTTGTGCATATTTACTGGAGAGAGCGAGTCTTAATACTTTGGTCATGGGTGAATAAATAGCTTCTAAGAAATGCCAACCCTATCAAACTTGCTGCAGCTTTGGAACATCTTTAGAGTTGAATAGGAGAACTACAGTATTAGCCCTTTGGGGAAAATACAGGCTGTTCTCAAAGGAAATCAATTAACTGTAGCATCTCTTTGGTCCCAATTCAGCAGATCTTCCTTTTTTTTCAAAGCACTTAAGTGTTTTCGTAGCTTTAAGCATGAGCTTAAGGGCTTTGATGAACAAAGATGGACTTTCACACATGCTGCTGTCCTCTCCAGAATCAAGGGCATGTGTGTTTTACTATGGGAAAGAGAACAAGTCAGATGGGGAGGCTCAACCACTTGTTCTGCTTGGAAATCACATGCAACAAATTCATCTGGAGTAGGAAAGAGTGGGAGCTGATGGCATATGCATGATGTTTGGAAAGAAAGTTCTTCATGCAATGTCCGCTTGGCAGCTAAACAAAGTGATTTTGAAGTAAACAAACACACAAACATTGTGTTTCCTAAAATAATATCTTCTGACAGATGTCACTGTGTTTATGTGTCTTAATTATGTCTTGGTTTCGATCATTGTCCTCCCTTCTCCCTCTTTGTGGCAAATACCCCTGAACTTTCTTTAATGGTGATGAAGGGAGCAGCTAAACAAAAAAGGTTCATCCAACCCAAACCAGCAGCCAGCAGGTGTTTAAGAGAATCCTTTAGACACTCCTGAGGAAGGTGCTGACTGTGCCTACACACAGACCAGCATTTATGTTTAAACTCTGTGAGATGGAATTTTCAGCTGTGACCCATTTGTCTGGTGTTTGCAGAGCTTCTGGAGGGGTTGTATTTAAAATGGAGCATGTTAAATGGGCATTTGGCAGCCGAGGAACCCTGAATGATCTTCTCTTCGCCATCAGTAGGGTGGGACGGAGCCACGACAGAAAGCTTACCCATTGAGGGCTGAAAGAAATTCCACTCCTGGGGCAGGGGAGCAATGATATCCCATGTTAAAAATGTCTTACTGGAGGCTCTTTACCAAGTCTGCTCTGCTCCATGGTAATGTTGCAGGAGGAATTCCTCAGGAAGTTTGGACAGGTCATGGCTTGGGAGGGAAAACAATTATCGACTTTTACAACGAGACATTCACGAGAAGTTCATGGTGCTTTGCATGCACAGGGAGCAGCTCAGCTTTGAAAGGACAGCATCTTGTCCTGGTGTCTTTGAGCAAAGCCTTCTCAGCCATGGCTGTGTCCACGTGAAGTCCCACCTCATTTTGGAGGCAGCCTGCTTTGCTCTAGTGAAGGACACGATGTCAACGGTGCTCTGGCCATGGGAACAAAATGGTGCAGGAGCAGCTGTTTGATGTGTCCCGCCAGCTGTTCCTGGGGACACCTTGATGATGAAATGGGCAAACCCAGAAAAACTCTGCAGCTCTGAGAAAGAGCTGAACTTCTTACCCCCAAACGCTGTGAAAAGCCTACGAAAGGCTGTGAAGCATTTTGTTCTCCGAGGAGTGGGCACTATTTAAATTTTACAGAAATATGCAAGGAATTTCTTTGGGACTGGGACACACAATACAGACATACAAATGGATTGCTCTGACAGCTTCCCATACAATAAGCACTCAGCATTTACTGTTCACTTTCATCCCTTGGCAAATGGGTATAATTTGAAAATATTTTCATTCCTCTCAGAGCATCACTTGGGATATCTGTAGAATCACTCAGCGTCATGATTCCAAGAAATCTGCCAGGATTATGTTCTGAAGTTTGCTTTGGATAAAAAAGGACTCAAAAGGTCATAGATTATCCCAGGACATATCAAAACATGCATTAAAAATTTCCATGTTCTTGAACTCATGGTAAAAGTCAGCCACATTCAGCGAGTTCTGTTCAAGTTTAAACTCAAGGGACAGTATCTCTGCTTGCCAGTGTGTCAGTGCCTTGAGAGGGGAGGTGGAAACTGCTCGCTGGACTCTGCCCATCCCACCAGAGGGGAAGTGCTGGAACAGGCAGGGGGAGCACTGGGTCTATAAAGCACGAGAAGCCGCTGGCCCAAAATAGGACTGCAGAGAGTCACAGCATCCATTAGTGCAGAGGAACAGCTCTCTGGGCATCATTTATAACCTTCTCTTATGGCAGTGAAAATCTGGCAGGAAATTGCTCCGTGCGTGGCCGTCAGATGTGCCGCGAGCCCCAGCCCGGGACAGCAGGTGGTTTTCAAGGACAGCAGCCATCCAGAAGCTGAGCTTTGGGAAGCAGCTGCTGTCCTCACTACGGGGAAAATGCAGTTTGCTCCAGCTCTGCTTTGCTATTGCCTAAAGGGATGAGCATTGCAGCGGAGTCAACCCCATCTTCACTTCTTGCTCTAACCTAACAGGATTTCCAGCCTCTTCAGCCACATCACCAAAGGACACTGCTGGTTTCCTTGCTGCCACCTCCTCTCCAGCTCTTATACCGGCAACAAGCTCTTGTCACCAGTAAGGTGAAGGTGACGCAGGGTGGCACTGCTGTTGTACCCCAGGCTGTGCCCGAGGGTGCAGCACAGATGTCACAGCACCTTGTGTGCTGGTCACTCATCTAACCCTGCTCGCCCCTCCGTGTGAGACACGAGCCCTGCCCACCCCTCTGCTTCAGGTGTGTTGTCAGAGCATGGTCTCCAATCACAGCAGAATGGCGTGGGCGAGCAGACGAGACCATCATCGCTGGGCAGGAGGTCACAAGCAGCAGTGACAAGATCAGCTGCAGCCCCTTGGCCAAAACAATCTAATAAAGAGGAGCAGGCCAGAACAGCAACATCGGTGACCCTGGGATTGTTTGGGCTTTTATCAGTTTAAATAATCTTATCTGGCTGCTCAGCTCTAAACAAAAGCTGGGGTTTCATGGCCATCCTCAATGCTTTTGCCCATGCTGCAGTGGCAAGTTGTGTTTCAGAGGGTCAGCAATGAAAAACAGATGTTAAAATGTGTACAACAAGAAGCAAAAAAACAAATACCGCCAGCACAGAGTCTGACGTGAGCAGGAGGGTATCTCTGAATTGACATGATGAGACCCATGCTCATGAAATACAGGATTAGATAAACTGCTATTTAATTGTAGTGCAAAGCTGCTTTGGGGGCTATAAAATCTCAGTGCCTGTAATATATCCACATCAGAACTTTATTTTAGCAGAGCCTGCTCCCAGTTCATACAGGGATAAACTTCTGCCCAAGAGTGTTGCAGGAAAGGGCTGTGTTGCCAGAAAGACAATGCAAGATTAATTACTTGCCCAGCACACTGCTGCCAGGCTAAGAAAAATGCCTCTAAGTATTCTTTTAATTAAGAAGAGATACTTCCAGCAAGTAATGAGGAGGCCTACTTTGAAATCGGAGAGACTCCAGTATTTCAAAATTAGTTTTCATTCCAAATTGGATTTCTAAAACATGTTTATTCAGAAAGTTTTTTTAGCATTGTCAAAATATTATGCCAGCCAAAATATGTATCTCCTACAATATTTAAGCCTTCAAAGAACTTTTATAAATTATTACTATGAAAAATAAGTCAAGTGACTAATCTTTCTTTTCCTTTAAACACCAAAACAACATCCTGAAATGCATTACTTTGGACATGCTTCATTTTTGCATAGAAAACTATTTTTTAATTTTTTTTACAACAGTAGCAATATCTATGGGTTTCAGGTTTTTTTCTCTTCATCAAAGGCATGCAATGTAAATAATGAAAATAAGTTATTTCCTGAAATTATTTTTATGGGATACACTTAAACACAAAGAACTACAGCAGGATGGTTAAAAGAAATATTAGAATTGCTCTATATGAAATGATAAAGATCATCTTGTCCTTTTTCAGCATGTCTCCCTGCTATTCTTGGATGAAGAATAATCGGTCTCAAAGTAAATGTTGCATTGAAATCCATTGAGAAAAAATTTAACTTTTATATTATTTACTGGGAAAAATGATGATTCTGTGAGCTGACATTAAGGGACAGATTTTCAACATTATTCACCCATTGAAAATAGCTCCTATTGTTCCCAAGTTCAAAAGCCTCTCTGGTTATTGCAACTTTGTCCCAAATATGTAGCTGAACAGTTGGGCTCAGACTCCCAAAACGCCATGGCCCAAACATGTGCCTTCCCCTGCAGCTCCCGCCCGGCACATGCAGGGATGCTGCTCACACCCTCCAGCGATGCTGCAGACACTGGGTTTGTACTGGCGTTTACCAGGACGGTGGCTTTGGCTGCAGCAGGAGCACGGAGAGGCTTTATGAACCCTCTTCTCTTCACCCAAAGCTGGACCGTGGCATTTTACCATGTTTCTACAGAGTGTGTCTAAAGAAACGTGGCTGTTTTGTCAGATCAGCCAGTGGCAGACGTGTGAGTTGCTTTGGGCTCACCAGGAGATTAAAAGTCTCCCCTAGGTCGAGTGGTGCTCTCTACCTTGGGCACTGGATCGTTTCAAGGTCATGTTGGAGAGGTCCTTCCCTCCGGGCTCCATCTCATCTCCTTGCTCCATGTTGGCGTAGGTCAGGCCATGGGATTTCATCACGGGAAAGCTGCTCTGGGATTGCAGCCCTTACTGAGACAGCACCAGCTGTGACCAGCCAAGAGTCTGTGTCCCCAGACAGGAGCAAACCCTGTGTGGGGCTGGAGGAGCCACCGATGTGCCTGGAAGGACACACGGGAGGCGGCCAGCGATCCTCAGACGCCGGTAAAACTTCACACGCGATTCTTCTGTGAAACTGCAGCAAGATAAACAAGATTCGGTAGGAATTTAAACATAACACTGGTTGTATTATTTGGGAACAAAACAGTTGCATAACCCCACAGAAAACAGCCCAGCTGTTCCTGCTGGATGGAGATCCAAGAGCTGCATCCTCCTCCCTGCCAGAGATGCGCGCCTGCAGTTGGGCTTCCTGCATGATGGCACTCCATCCCTGTCCTGGGGGACCCGGGAAAATCCGCCAGCCCCCCGCTCTGGGTTCAGAAGTCTCCTACAAATAAGTGGATCTCTTCTGCTGCAGAGCCCTGTGGGCTGAGTGAACCAGAGAACCCTTCTCTGCCTCCTGCCTTCCTGCTCACCCTGGCCCGTGATAAATGCACTCAGCATGACAATCCCATTTGCTGTGAGATTAGGGCAGTGTAATCTCATTAACGATGACAAGCTCTACTGGGCCACCCTGCTGCCCACCACATATCCCTGCCCAGCACACAGGGCTGGGATTTACAGCTTGGATAGGCTGGGAGGACATGGGTATCCTTGCGTCCATCACACTTGTGCTTACAGGTGATGGTCCTGCCGGTGCCTGGATGGAGCCTGGGGGGCCGGGCAGCTGGGCAGTCCCACGGGCAGCCACCTCTACCCCTGTGCGGTGCGACGGCTGATTTAGAACTACATCTGGTCCAGTTTTCTAGATCCAATGTCCCTGTAAGTGGTAGAGGCCTCAGAAGAGCCAGTCACTGGTTAATCCCCACCCTGAGCGAGGATTATGGTCCGAATGGACCTCAGTTTTCATTCACCAGAGCTGCTCTGGGATGTGACAGCCTGTATGGGAAGGATGGGTGACCGGGGACTGTCCCAGGCCTGGACAGGCACTGTCAAACCTCTCCTACTCACCTCAGAGGGGACTTTCTACCATTAATACCTGAGTCTGTGCACAGAACACTTTCCAAAATATTCCACATTGTATAATAATATAACTTCAGTAAAATATATATGACATAATATATTCCTATTATTTCCTTTGCCTTTTATTTTTATGTGCTAAAATTAAAATCAGAAAGGCAAATAGCCCTGATCTGCATATGCAAAGGGAAAGTTAACATGCTAATGATCACCTGCAAATAGTGCAGGCACTGATTCTTATAGGAAAATGCTTGTGGAGGAAAGCCAGGGCCCAAACCATGAAGCAGGTATTACAGGCAAACAGTCCTCTCAGCGACAGCAAAAGGAGAAAACTGGTCTTGCAGGTGTTTTGGCATTTCAGTTTTATCCACAGTCCTTCCCTAGGCATCAGATGGAAATCCTTACTTATTTAAAGACTGCTCCCAGTGCAGCAGATGCTGGGCTGGACTGTGCATCGTGCTGTGTGCTCGTGCAGCACCCTGCATCCCGCCGTGCATCCCTTTATGCATCCCTCTATGCATCCCACCGTGCAACCCTCTGTGCATCCCTCTGTGCATCCCGCCATGCATCCCTTTATGCATCCCTCTGTGTATCCCGCCATGCATCCCACCGTGCATCCCACCATGCATCCCGCTGTGCATCCCGCTGTGCATCCAGCTGTGCATCCCACTGTGCATCCGCATCCCGCTGTGCATCCAGCTGTGCATCCCACTGTGCATCCCACTGTGCATCTCACTGTGCATCCCACCATGCATCCCTCGGCGTATCCCTCTGTGCATCCCGCTGTTTATCCCGCCATGCATCCCGCTGTGCATCCCTCTGTGCATCCCACTGTGCATCTCACTGTGCATCCCACCCTGCATCCTGCTGTTTATCCCGCCACGCATCCCGCTGTGCATCCCACCCTGCATCCCACCGTGCGCTGCCATGCCCATCCTCCTATTTCCATGAGTCCCATTAATCTCACCTCAGGAACAAGCCTCCCTCCGTCATTCCAGGACAGGTCGTGGATGCTCCCATATAGACAAGAATAAAAGGAAACAGGACAGTTTCCACACGCTGACGCTCTGCCTTATTTCTTCTCAGAAACGTTACTCAAATACTTCCCTGAAATGCAAAATATTTTGGAAGCTAAAGATAGTTCAGGAAAAAGGCAGACATCTAACTGACACTGAGAAAATAAATACAAGTTATGAAGAATTCTTTGTGAAAATAAAACCCTGGAGGAATGGAGCTTGTAACTGAAAACAGGGCAGGAGGCTGGGATGATGGCAGGCTGCACTCGTGACCATTGGCTCCATCCAAGGGTCTGAGATAGGGCTGGGGAGCGTCCACACGTTCTGTTTATCTCACTGGGACATGCTGCAGGTGAAGGAAATTGCAATTCTGTCCTGTGTTGCCATGTACCTGGTCTTGGTGTAACTTGTGAGTAACACTGGTGGTTTCCCCCGAGCAGGGTCCATGTTCTGCAGCAGTACCTGAATGGGCTGAACTGGAGTTTTGCCTTCAGTTCCCTCCCAGTCAGGCATTTTTGGCTGCACATGGAGCTCAAGTTTCTTTCACAGCCAAGACGAGCTGTGGGACACATCTTTCCAGTATATCCGTGCTGTCACCTTCTGGTCAGGTTGCTCCTAAAGCCTGGCTCAGCCCACAGGAGCATCCCTGCTTGTGCTTTTCTTTTCCCGACAGAACCAGCCTTGAGGCACTGCCTTCCTGCACTGAAATTCCTGGGCTTTGAGGGAGAAAACAGAGGGGAGAAAATGTACTCTACCCAAGGAAGGTATTCCTTGTTTGCTGTCTTCTAGGTTTCAGTGACTGCAAGCAGCAGGAACAGGGACTGAGGTTCTTACTTGAAGGTTTATTGTTATTGAGTGAGGATGTAACAGAATCAGGTGGAATTTCAGGAGAAAAATACAGTTTGCAGGAGTTGAATCTTTTTAATCACACAAGCTTGTGTGTGAGTGGGCGCCATTACCATTATCTACTTCTAATGAAGATGGCATTGGATTGCTCTAATGTCACCTCTTGGTGGTGGGACATCAGTGCTAAGCAGCAGTTACCACTAGAAATGCTTTCATTGGATTTTAAGTGTTTTTCAAGAGATAAAAAGCAGGTACTGCAGAGAGTCGCTGAAGCATCACTTGAACTGCCTTGGACATCCTCACTTCCCAGGGAAAGGCATGGTCTGGCTGGTGTTGGAATGAAGGCTGTAGTTGGGTATGGAAGTGCAGTACCAGATAAAGAGACCAGAAGATGACTGAGAGACACTAAAGGCTGGGAAGTGGTTTTTCTGGGTGGGCATCCTCTTGTCTGATGTTTTAGCTGGGAGGTGGTTTGGTCTTGGGAGTTGAAGCCTAATTTGTTCACGAGATCACTGCGTGGCTGCCCACCAGGAGGCTGATTTCCTTGGCTTGAGGGCGTCAAAAGCACTGGCTGATGCGCACAGGGATGAATTCTGCTAGTGTCAAGCTAAAAGCCTGTTTGCACCAACAGTGCAGTCCCGATGCCGGGGCACCATGCAGAGCCCGGCTGCTCCCCTGGGACAGGCTGTCCCCAGCACGCACAGCCTCTGTCCCAGGGGATGGGGAAGGGCTCCTGCCCACAAAGAACTGATGAAATGATGTAAAAGACTGGCAAAACCAGACAAGAAAAATGCTCAACTACTTAACGCTGCCGATAGCTGCCGTTGTTTTTATTTCCTGGGGCTGAACCAGGGCTATTCTGCAGAGAGTGGGAGTAAATCCCACACTGAAATACCACAATGAATATTAGCCATTAGTAATGCCTCGATAGAAACACTACATACAACCACAGTGATCAAGAGGAATATGCCAGAGATGATTTCACTGTTTCAGCAGCTAATGAGCTTGTTAGAGGAAGACACTATTATTAGCTCCTGCAGATCCTTGAAGCCCGCCTGTTCAATAAACTCCTGCTCGTGGGGCTTGGTTTCCAGCATGGTTTATTGCAGAACATGGGGACCACATGGTTTCCATCCCGTGACACCATCCTGCAAAGCCCAGGCTGGCGTCCCAGGGGATGGCAGCTGTGACATGAGCTGTGCTCCAGGCTCCCCAGACACCTTCACACACCTGCTTCCTCTCCTTGGGCTTCATCTTTCTCCTGCAGAGCCTGGGGCTTGTGTTCAGCTACACCCATGGGAAGATGCTGAGAAAAACCTGCTGCAGTGGTTTAATTCCTGGGGCAACCCTGAGCTGTTAATCCAGCCTTGCAGACCCCATAGGTTCCTCACCTTATATTGGGGTGAGTAGTAAGTGAGTCCTGTGGCTGCACTGGAGTCATGTGAGTGATTTGCAGGTTGAGAAAGTCCATATGGGACAGCATAGAATCATAGAATAATTAGGGTTGGAAAAGAGCTCTAAGATCATTAAGCCTAACCCTTAACCTAACCAAGCCCACCACTAAACGATGTCCCTAAGCATGACATGTTTTGTGGACACTTCCAGGGATGTTGATTTCACCACTTCCTTGGGCAGCCTGTTCCAATGCCTGACCACCCTTTCAATGAAGAAAATTTGATGCTGTTTCCTCTTGTCCAATTGCTTGTGAACTAGGAAAAAAGACAAATCTACACTTGTCTACGACCTTTGAGGCAGTTGTAGAACAATGCCATATGAAGGACAAGCTCAGCTGAGAGGCGCCGGCTGCCGACAGTCCTCCTGCAATCTTCGACTAGGTTTGATTTCAGGGGGATGTACATAATGGCTCAGCTCGACTTGAAAGCCCTTTAGATGTGAGACTGTTCAACCTCTCGTCTGGACAAGGCAGGTTCGTTTTCCTTAATGCAGCCAATGTTGCCGGGCAGGGCAGCCAGGGAAATGAGATCAAAGTTGGGCCGATGCCTTTCAAAGCCACGGGCGGGCGGTCGGTCGTATCTTCTGATTGGGCTCTTAACTAAAAGCTGCGCAGCCACCCTTTGAAAGTGCCCGGAGCCCAGCGTAAAGGCTGCGCTGTGCATGGGAAACACCGAGAGCAAATGCTTTTATCACCCAGAGCAGCCGGGGCTGGCTACAAGCGCAGCACTAAGAGGACAAAAATGAGGCCTCTTGATGAAGTTGAGAGAGTTTATGAGGTGTAATGAGTTTTCCTTTCCAAGCTGCAGGACCTGAGTGGGAACATGGGCAGGCACCTTCATGGGCAGCAGAGGTGAAATGGGATCTCCAAAGAGGGCTGAACTCACAGCCCACCTGGTGTGGCTCATTTATCCCCAGAGCCATCAGGGCACGCACAGCCTAAGGCTGCTGCTGCCTTGTTTCTGCAAACAGCTTTGAAAGCATATCTGTGGGGCTCACACCAGCCTGGCAGAGCCTTGCTTTGTGCCTCAATACGAAGGCAAAGTACCCCCGTGGGTAACTGAGGACAATTCCAGCCTTTCCAGTTGGTGTGAAAACGTTTGGCAGCAAAGGGAGCTGCAGCAGCTCTCGAGGTTATGGGAATCAGGAGAGCAGCTGAGATGTTGGGGTGAAATTGTGGACCTCTGGAGGCTCTTCTTGGCCCTGCTACAGACTTTCTGCATGACATTAGCTCTACATGTTCTTTTTTTTTGCTGAAGAAATGATTTTCATTCGCTGAAGATGGGGCCCTTCATCTTTTCTGGTCTGGGCGCTCTCTTGGTAGATGTAAAATGCTTCCTTTTCTCTGAGGGGCTCTCAGGATGCATGTCTGTTCTCACCACTGAGGTGCTCACAGACTGAGGTGATGAGAAACCTATAAAACCAAATCCATCTCTCTCAGAACTGAAGAAAATGAAATGGGAAACAAATGTTCGCCCCGTATTAGAATAAGCGCAGAGGGATTGCTCACTGTGTTGAAAAAAAAAAAAAAAAAAGAAAAGAAAAAAAAGAAAGAAGGATCCTTCTGCACATTTTGATGTCCATTTGGTATTGAACTGCACAGCTGTGAGTACTCCAGGGTGAAAAGACAACCCATCCCTGAGGTCGCTCTTACGAATACTGCGCCTTCAGAAAGACGATGGTTTTAAACAATTTGTTCCTAATTGAAAGAGGTCACATGAGACTGACTTTACAAAGTTTACATAACAAAGAGTAATTCTGTTAAGTAAAATGATTAATTCCTGTCATTGCACATCAAACGGCACAGTTACAAAACAGTATTGTCTATGCTCGCATTGCATTGAAAGCCGCTTTTCCTCCAGTTTCCCTTCCCATAGCACAACCTTTTGACAAAGCCTTAACTCTTTGGCGTTATTCAGCGGAGGAATTTGTGAATGGGAAGTGAGTAGGCTGCCAGGGATGTGTGAGATGTTACGGTGGTGTGGTGGCAAGCAAAAGACAACAGCTCTTTAGAGCGGGCCCAGCTTACCCAAGGACACAGCGCCATGAGAAATCCTTGCTAGGACAATATGTTGGTTGTCGCCCTTCCTCGGCACAATGAGGCATTGAGGGAGACTCACACCCCCAAAACGGCACATTTTTCCTTTGAAATGCTTCCGTGGTGTGTTGCAGAGATGTGTCAAGGACGCAGAACAGCAAACGGCTGAGTAATTTGGTGCTGGGATAGGCTGGGAGGACATGGGTATCCTTGCATCCATCACACTTGCGCTTACAGGTCCATGGGGTGGCACGGATGTTGGCCGCTCTGGGAGACTGGAAAACATGGAAAGCCTCGTGCAGAGGCAGGTCTGATAGAAGAAGAGCCTTTGCTTTTGGAGCAGTTCCCTGTTGCTGCTGTAGGGTCTGGCTTTGGAGTGGAGGCTGTATATCCATGTGGCTGCAGGGAGACCAGATACACCACCCTGTGCGTGGGGACAGAGGTCCTCTGACACCCTCAGGACAAACCTGTGCCTGTGGGTGCTGGATGACACCTTCCTGACTCACTAGGCAAGTGGGTGGTCTTTGTCCCTGCAGACTGGGGAAAGGTTGGGATGCACTGGGGTGCAAACCTTTGCTGGAGAAGTGCACTTGGGGCTCGGGCTGGCATTAAAACCCACTGCTGCATTTTAATATGATGTCTCCCACTCATCATGAAATTCAGTGGCACTCCTTTTCTTTCCTATTTGTCCCTCTGCTCATTTTCTTAACCCTAAGACAGTTTCCTTCTTAGTTGGTAAGAGCCACAGAGAAAGGTGATGCTGGGACTGGTGAGGGGACAGAGGACACAAATCGGTGCTTAATCAGGCTGTGGTTCTGCTGCTCCTGAAATTCCTTGTTTGTTCAAATAATTTGGAATTGATCCATGTGTAAATTTATCTTTCCACAGCCTATGGGGCAGAAGTGACTTTCCTGTAAGAAGTTATTCTTGCTCACTTATTCAACATAGAGCGCTTATTTGCTCCCTTCGTGTTTTTTCTCATTACAGTCCCATTCCTTTGCTTTCTCCAGCCATCCCTTGGGTCTCTCCTTCCTTGCCTGCATTTCAATTCAAAGCCCTGTTGGAGTTTTCCATTCTCTTCTAGGGCTGAGTCACTGACTTTTGTCAGCCTCCCACCATGGATGTCAAGGGGGAGGGGGAAGAGAAAGAAGAAACAGACAGAAATTGCTTCAACACCAGCCAAAAGCTGCATAAAAAAGCCCAAATGTTATGGCATCTGAAATAAAATCAAGCAGGAGCAAGCCCTGCCAAATCTCCCTTGAAATGCTGGAAATCTGGAAGTGTTCAGTGCAGCTAAAGAGAGTTTTCTTGCCTAAATGTCAGGGGAGGGGTCGGGGCACCTATCCTGCCTTGCAGGTGGGATGTCCTTGTTCTTGGTCTTTTCCAGGCACAGCCAAGCTCTGTATCCCTTCCTTACTGTGAGGGCATTTGCTCCACAAAGAGATGATGCCATGGCTCGTGGCACAGTTGGGTGGGTCGATAACCAACACGTGGCAGAGCTCAAGAGAATCTCTGGATGAGCAGCGCGAGGGATGGGTGAACACCCAACCCACCCCCAGCCCTGGCCCTGCCCTGGCACTGGGCTGGAGCCAAGGGAAGAAAGGATTGGGGCTGCTGCTACATCCTGGTGTTGTCTTCAGCCTTGGTCATGCTCAGACTGAGCTCTGGACTTTCACAGAGTCCTTCCAACCAGAACCCAGGCTGCAAGGGCACATAAGGCAAATATATTCCCTGTACAAATCATCCAGTACCTCTTTTCCCCCGACGTTTTCATGGCAACTGATCTTGTTTCCAACTAGTGAGAAATCTGCCAAGCCTAATTAATCTGTCTGGGATGATGACAAGTTTCCCCATGCTGAAATCAGACTCCTTTTTCTAAGCAGAAACCCTGGGCTCAGCGTGGCACCCAGAGCCCTTCTGCTGGCTGTGGGCAGCTCTGAGCCTCACTGAGCACCTCAACTGAGGATGCAAGGAGGGCTCAGACTTTGAATCGCACAACATCCAAAAATCCTACAGCCAAGCAAGTGCTTTTTCTGTTCAGGTAGAAATAATGGAGCTAAACCTCTTCTTCTGTGTCTATAATGAAAAGTCCCACCTCTCCCAGGTCTTTCTCTGAAGAGGGAAGAGTTGAGAGTGGCTCCACTGTGACATTGGAGCTGGATTTTGTCCCTGCCTTGAATTAACCCTGTTTATCTTCCCTGACTATACGAGCACTAATCTTCTCCCCATCGCACTTCCTAAATTAAACACCAGCCCCCCCTGCACCCACCACCTTGCAATGGCTTTTCAAGGTCCCATGACAGACCTCTCACCGTCTGCTCTCATGGCACTGGGCTCTGAAACCTTCCACAGTAGGTGAAGGTTCCTTTCAATATAAGTCCATTAAAATCTACTTCTGCCATAAAAGGCTATCACTGGCAAGTCCCAGGCAATTTCTACACGTCTTGCTATAAATCTAAGCAGTTTTAACTGTATTTACTTATTTATTTGTGCCACCAGCTAATCTGTTCTGTTGGGAAAGCAGATTTTGTATTGTTTGTCATTTCACAGACATTTTTCCACCTCTTTCATGTTCTAAATCACAAGCTCTCTAATGTTGCAATTCATTTTTCTCCATAAAAGTGTTTAATAATGATAGATTAGATTGGCCTTTCTGACAGATTAGATAGGTTTTAGGTTTGGCCTTTGATGAAATTACAAGGGAGAGCACAAGGCAAGTAGTAAAAAACGTCCTGGTAGTGAAAGGTTTGACTTCTTATCTTCATAGATTAGCACCCTGCCTCTGCAAACAGCTTCCAGAAAGCTTAATGAGTCTGTGGGGACCGGCTGTTATCAGGAACAGTTGCTCTCTGGGGACTTGAAGGGCAAGGAGCAGCCACTTTGATTTAATGAGTAAAAATACACTGTGCTGCCCACTGCAAGGGCCATTAACCGAGGGATGCCAAGGGCTTTCTTGCCACTGCACACCCACTGTTTCCTCTCCCTCTGTCTCCATGTACACCCTTTAAACACATTTTGAGGAATCCCAGCACAGCCAGTGCCACTGGCATGGGTAAAGCCTGGTGGTTTAACTACTTGTTTGCCCATGGTCGGGTCCAGCCAGCCAGGAAAGGGACTACAAGACCTGGAGTTTGGGGTAGGACACGAATGGGCAAACCAGTATGATTTCCATCTAATAAAAACCATCCTCTGTCCATCTGCACCTCCCTCATGACATGTATTCATGGCAAATATAAAGGGTTTAGTCTGGCAAACAGAAACAGTGAGGGGGTAGTCTTTATAAATACATATTTGCAAGGCAAACCCCACATTCATTTATATTTTAATTAGATCAGTTAAAAAATGGGAAATCTCTTTATACTGGGGGGAGGGGGTTGGTGGAAAAAAAAATACAGCAGGGTTCACAATCATTCCTACATCTCAGTATCCTGATATAGCTCCACTGCACACAAATTTTCTGGTGTACCCATTCACTTTTATCTTCTTCCAGAGGGACAAGTTCACAGGTAGCAGGAGGTCGTGGAAGGATCAGAGGGGTGGGTCCTGCCAAGGAGAACCTGTACTTATAAGAGCTGTGTGGGCAGACACAGGGTCTCCAGGTGCAGCCTACATATTTTGTAGGTCCTTTTTAGTCCTTGATAGCCATGTGCCCCAGGGAGCTCATCTCCCTGAGGCCAAAATCCCTGAGGCACACCTTCCTGGGTGGACTTTTCTGATCCCCAAATGTGTACACGGCTTCCTCCTGCACCAGGGAATATCTCACGGCAGTTCCACCACAGACTATTGCTTTTATTTTCAATTAACACAGAATGTTCTCTTTTTAACTGACCAAAGCCAAAAAGACATCCTGGGCCCTTACATTGTGGTTTTGAGGGACAGCCCTGTCGTGGAGGGGCCATAGGACTCATCTCATCTGGTGTGCTCTGGTGCCCTATGGAAGTGCCACAGCCCCAGGGACCTCCTATAGGGCTGTGCTGGACACAGGGCTGTAAAATCCACGGGGAAGCTTCACAGGGGAGCACCAGGATGTCCACAGGACTCTCACAAAGCACAGCAGGTGACTTTGTTGAGTCAAAATGCCACCTCCCCATCTCAGGAATGCCAGTGTATCTCTCTCTTTTTTTTTGACCAAAAGAAAGAAAAGATCAGCATAAACCATGTGCAGATTTCTGAAGCTGCTCTCACCCTGGGGCTCCCACCCATGGAATGCTCATGGGGTTAGGGTTAGGCAGCATCATTTCCCTCCATGGGAACGGGAAAGGGGAACACGGCCCACTGCAGCAGAGCCCGTGCGCCTCCTCAGAGGAGCCACGTTTGTCCATCCCTACAGAAGCACCTTCCCTTTTTGGAGGTGGCTGCTGTGCTGCATCCCTCGCCCCGATTCCAGCAAAGCAACTGGCTGGATGCTGCTCGGTGAGGAGCAGCTCAGCAGCATCACCCAGTCCTTCTGCTGATGGGCCCCTGGGCTGCAGGCTCAGTGTCACACCCGCAGCAGCACTCGGAGAGAGCCAGGGCTGACGAGGGATCTGTGCCTTCCCCTGGCGCTCCTGGATTAATTAGAAAAGGCTTCAGACTTCCAAAACACAATAATGTCCCTGCGATTTTTTATTTCAAATAAGCAATTTATTTTAGAAATAACACCTCAGCCTCGAGGACCTGTGATCTATGCAACTGGTTTTTATTAAGTGCAGGAATCCTTCGGGGTGAAAACATGAGCTTTCGGAAGACTGTGATACCCAACTAATTTGTACTTATTTATTTATTTCACAGAAGGCATGAAAACTGAAAGGCATCCCAAGGATTAATTTAATCTCCTTGCCATACTCTGGGCATTGTTTGTATTCTGGGGAGATCACTTGAAATTTCAGCACTGTCTTCTCATACAAAGGATATGTTATTAACATGCATATTCTTTGGCAGCAGTTCCACACGCTTTTTGAACCAGGAAGGCATTTTTTATCTTGCTTTCATTTGAAAGGTGGAAAAGCTGTTTTTCCATTAAGGCAGATCATCAAGGGAAATAGTTCAGGCTGGAAGAAATCAGTCACGGGAGTGTCAATTCAACTGCGCAGGGCCCCAGAGGAAAGTTTGGAAGAGTTTGGCTCTGTCTGGACTTCATCTAACACGGCAGACTGTCCAGGCCTGATGGCTTTTTGCTGTGGAAGGTGACATCCAGGGAGCCTGTGAAAATCTGTGGTGCAAGGCGAGGCTGCTGCCACTGGACTTGGCATGGAGAAGGAGGGACTAAAACCCCAGCGGCGTTGCTGAGGACTTTCAACTCGCGACATGTGCTGGCTGATCCAGGCAGCAGAGCCCGGCTCCTCCTGGGCTGTGTGAGATGCTTTTGGCAAAAGAAGGGGTCCAGTTGCCCTGTAGGCTGGGCTGACACGAGCTCCTGTAACCCAGGCCAGCCCCGGGGAGGTTGACTCTGCTCGAAGGCTTTACCCCATTCACTTTGGGTTGATCTGAATTCATGCTCTCTCTAGACACCAGCCCACGGGCTTCTCTGCTGCAGCAGGAGGATGAGTGAGCATGGAGGAGATGTTTCCTCCAGCGTGGCTGGATCCAGAAGGGAATTTCTGTCCACAGTTGGGTTTTGGAGCAGAGATGCAGCAGTGACATCCCCCCGCAGAGCTGGACGCAGCTCCTGCAGGCACCCCAGGACGGGGCTCTGCGAGGGCTCTGCCTCCCCAGCGCTCCTGGACACCCCCCAGCATGACTTTATCTTTTGGCCTAAACACACGTGCAGCTGTTTCCCTGCCTGCTTTGAGCCTGGAACAAACACGCCTGGTAACGCCTCCCTTTGCCTTTCCCAAGTGTCTGTTGGGAGGGATCCTGCGCATCACCTTGCGCTGCCAACCTCATCTGCAGCCAAGAGAATGAACGGCCCCAGCCGGCTCCCTGTCGTCCCCTGCAGGAAGGGCACAGGTGAGAAGGGAAGGTGCCGGCGAACAGCCAAAATTGGGTGTCCTGGGAGATGGCTGGAGGGCTGTCCCCTTTCCTCACACGTGCAGGCAGTGCCCTCTAGTGCCGCTGCCTTTTGGACAGCGCTGGGAACACTCATGAGAAAAACAGCGAGAGGAGAAGCCCGGTCCGAGCTGGTGGCAGACAGACACAAACCCCTCAGTTCTCTCAGCACCCTGGGCATGGCGTGGCCGTGGTTGCCCTGCTCCCTGGGTGGTGGCCATTGGTGGTGGCCACTGGTGAGGAGTAATTGAGGCCACCTTGAAGAGGGAAGACACAGAAGAAAGCCCCATTCTACACTTGGATTTCCCCCTGGAGTCCCAGGAAGGACTGGAACGAGCAGATGACAGGTGGTGGTTTTGCAAGGATGTCCTCTCCTGGTGGTGCCTCATGTCCTCAGTGTGGTGGTGAGGATCCCTGCAAGGGATGGCATGTTCATGCTGGGAAGTTCTCATACAACCTGTCCCACTCTGCTGCCACCAAAGCACCGATTCAGGCAACAGGGGATGCCCGACACACTCAGTAGAACTCCTACTGAAACATGTGCCGTTGGCATAAATAAGGAGAAAAGTTAGACCTGTTTTGAATTAGGAAAACAGCAATGTTAATTAAGATTAAAGACTTCTTTTGTATCTTTCTTCCTTTCCTTTTTTCCTCTAAGTAATGTTTTTTATTGTCTTGCAAGTGCTAAACATTTTATTGCTTCATTTTAATTTCTTGATTGCACTTTCTTTGCTGTTGGCTCCTGGCTCTAGTCAGCTCTGCTTTCCAGAAAGGGAAAATGTTTTTTTGGGGTTTTTTCGGGTTTTTGGTTTGGTTTGGTTTATTTTTTCTGGATGCTTGTATGTTTAATAAAAAAAAAAGCCAAAAAACCCACCCTACCTCTGGTTTAGAAGGAAATTTTCTTCGGTGCCCGAGGGAGCAGGCAAAAAGCTTTTTTATTAAAGACAATGAGAAAGAAAATTTGATCCATATGATTCCACACAGCCTCTTCCTCCTTATTTCTGGCAGCATTCTCAGAGGATGTCTTTTATCTTCATATCATCCTGGCTGACACTGGCCACAACCCATGTACCGCTCTCACCATACTCGAGCACTATCTTGGTGCTGGAAATGCCTCCCATTTGTCAGCCAGGAAGGTGTCATTTATTACGTCGACCCCACTGGTGTCTGGAGACTGAGCTGAAAGCAGGTTTCTACTGCGTTAGTCGGTGTAAATGCACACAATTAAAAACTGCTCATTACTTCTTAAAGATGGAGACAAATTAGAATGGACATACCCTTGGCACAGTCCCTCAGGGCACAGCGGGGGCCTGGGGAGGTGCTGGCAGCAGAGCTGGGCTGTGGAAGAATTGCCTCTTCTCTCTCTGCCTGTCTCAGCTATGAACCTCGAAGGCCACGGCTCCAGGTCCTGGCCCCTCCACCCACACCACCCAGGTCACGCAGCAGCCTCAGTGGCAGCAGTGAGATGTCACAGGTCGGGCTGGCAGGTCCCAGAGACGTGGCCTGAGAACACATCTGAGAACTGGAGTTCTTCTAGTTAATGCAGTCTCAAGAGTTATGCTTTCTGTCTTCTCCAAGTTCCAAAGGACTACACTGCCTCCACTGGGACATCCTTTCTGAAACTTAGAGGAATAGACAACTCTTTGGTTGACACATAAACAGCTTGGCCTGATACCAGAAGAACAAGAATCAGAGCTATCTCTCCTCGGGGCACAGTGAAAATCCAGACACAAGTGCTTTGTTGATTCCTGCTGCAACTGATACTCTGACACTGATCCCCAGTGTAGATGGGGCCTCATTAACATTACCAGAAGAGTTTTAAAGGAGCCACATCCCCATGGCAGCATCTTTCTTGCACAGCCAAAAAGTAAGTCTCCTTTTTTTTAGTGAGTTGAAGTTCTTAGTTAAGACTTATTTTTCCTTAAATAATATTTCTCTGCTCTAGTAAATGATCAATTTCTGTTCCTTGTAACCAAGGTCAGGTGTGAGAGAATAATAGTCTCCTACCCCAGACTTGCACACCGCGTGAAAATGATTTATTGCATTTCTAAAAGAGGATGCTTGACATTTTGAAAATGTGATGTAGTCCAACAGTAATTAAGCAAAAAGCAGGCTGCTGAACAATTGATTGCCACTGTCAGCAAAGCCTGATTAACTCAGATGCTTGAAGAACTGTTTCTGCCACCTGTGAATTAAAGGTTAGTAATTAAATTTATGGGCCATGGCCACTGTCTTTGGATGGTACTTCACTTATGAACATTCCAATGAAGAATAATCAGATAGAAAAAAATGCAGGTTGTTAACTCAAAGGCTTTTTATTGAGAGACAGTGAAATGTTGTTGTGGACTGTGCCAGCCCACACACAGCACACTGGTATGAGACACTGGGTGACTTGCCTGAGGTGGCCAGCAAAGCCACCAGGGTGTCCTGACAGGGTGATGGAGCCATGTTCCAGCTGAGAAGCAGGAACTTGGCTTGAACAGCAATTCTGCTTTGAATGGATGAGCATTAATACTGTCTCCTTCCACTTGGAGCCTTCAGGGTGGGTTCCTGACCCACCGCCCCGATGCACGATGCTGAACTTGATGCAGAAGTCACTGGTTGAGTTCTTCCAGTGATGGGAGAGGCCAGAGGGAGCCCTTTTGTAACACAAGCTGGTTATAATCACAGCTGCTAACAGAGAGTTTATTTTTGGCCCCACTTGGTTAATGTACAAAACAGATGCTGGGCAGCAGCTGCCATGAAAAATTGCTGGACTGTAAAGACAAGGGTCATCTTGGTGTTCCCAAGGCCCCACATTTTAGGTCCTTCCTTGTGCAGGCTGAGCAACAAGAAAGGCTCGTGGGAATTTTCCATCCTTTAAAAACCCCTCATATTTAGGGCTTAGGTGCAGGGGCCCTTTGGGCTGGGCCTTGCTCATCTGGGGCGCACTGACCCCAGGGCAGCCAAAAGGCAGGTCCATGCCCAACCACTGGGTTTTACTGGTATGTGATCAGCGTTTCTATGGGGTTTGAGAAGCCATCCTTTTTGTACTGATTCATGGAAACTGTACCTTCATCATGCAGGTTTACTGAGTGTTTGTCGAGAATAAGGAGGTTCTGGGAGATGCCTGAAGTTCTGTTCCTGAGCAGAAGTTAACAGATGTTATTTGACTGCTTTGACAGTCTTAGGCATTGTTTTTGCAGCTCTTTTCCCACCACTGGGCTGTCATTCTTCATGAAAGCAACTTGAATTTAATTGCAAGGCTACATCAGACTCCTGCAGAAGCGCTTTGTAGTCTCATTTTCACATCATGATAAAACTGGAAAAAAAAACAAAAACCCCCCATGCATAAGGATTTCTGCAATCTGCCATCCTCTTGGGTGAAACTCACCCAGAACAAAAAACCCACTTCTATGAAGACCCAACTGTGCTCATTGCACATTTAAGATTTCTGCAGCCTTCTCCCCCCTTCCTGCCGGTCTTGGCAGACACATTTAAAATCCTGCACTTCACTGACAGCAAATGACTCCAAATTTCAGCAGCTGAAAGAGCACAGCATGACCAAGCCCGTGCTGCACCCTTACTAGTATTTTCCCTCATGGATACAGACCTGCAAACCCTCCTGTGCATTCAGAGGGTATTTCCACAACACTTGGAGTGTTGGTCAGCAAGATTAGTATTAACATTCCCTTGTTGGTGCAAACATCCCACTGAGGCCCAAACGTGCCCATTGCCACCAGGTTTGCTCTACGATGAATTACCTCTCCTGCTAATTGCATCTCTGTAGCTACCCGTGCTGTTTTCTTGGACCCAAACCAGCTGAAATCTCACAGGATTTTTGATGATTTGGGGTTAAATTTGGTTGGGAATCTCATACTGCTGGCTTTTAGACTTTGTCCTTAGGGTCTTCCAAACTGGCAGCTGCACAGAATTTATCTTTCTTGTGCATCTAAGGAAGGGGCTGAACCAGCATCCTTTCCAAAAAAAAAAAAAAAAAAAAAAAAGGGTGTTTTACTGAAAGGAACAGAAAAGGGATGAGGAGACATCCAACCATTAACTGAATATGAGATGACTGGCTGTGCCCTGGTAAGTCTAAGTGGGGAGGATGGTTTGTACACAAGGAGTTAGGATAGTATATATTATTTAAAATTTCTGCTTTTTAAAAATATATTTGGGCATCCCAGGAAAGTGAAGTGACATGACCTGGATCAGGTGGTTTGCAGATGTGATCTGGTCTATAAACTGGTGGTGGTCCATCTTGTGGCACCTCTAGGACTGCTCTGCCTGGTGGAGCTCCATGATGAGTACACACAGCTCTTACCTCACACCACAAGAACATGACAGTGTCACCATGGGGCAGACAGGGGTGGCCAGGGATGTGTGGCCAGGGCAGCTGCATTCACTCAGTCTGAATGAGATAAATAGGCAGCAACTCCTATTTCCATGGGTTTGTACACATTCACACAGCCGCGTTGAAAGGAGAAAAAAATAGTTATTTATGATGTGTTCTGAAATATAAATTATATCAAAGTCAAAGCTCAGGGTAATTGCTGCTGAAGTAGATCCAAGGGTTGGCATTATGATTAAATAGCGCTGCTGCTTTTAAGGGGAAATCTAGTTACAGACAAACAACATGGAGGTCAGCAACAAAGTATAATTCAATTCTTAGCTATGAATTAATGAATGTGCTTTAGATTAATTTAAATCCACAAAGAGATTTTGTGTTGCAGAAATATTCATTAGGAAGTTTACTGGATTATTGCTCTGGCAGGGGTTCAGCTCTCTGCGCTCTCCAGGTGAACCCACTTCTCACCAAGCACGAGGAACATGCTGGATTTCCTTACCAAATCTGTTTGGTTCTCCGATGCTTTTCCCCCACTGCAGCTGCCCTGTGCAATGCCTGGGACTGCTCACCACGCTCTGAACAGGACATTTGCAGTGCACACCAGCAGAATGAGAGTCTGAGGGTTGTTTGAGCTCAGCTTGATTTGGTAGCAATGAGACAATACTGAAATGGGACCAAAAAACCCTGCTGGAATCTGGTGGATATCTTTTTGCTCTGGGATTGTGGCCTCCCTGCAGGAGAACACAGGTGTCAGTGGGGCTTAAGTGTGCCCTTGAATGTTTTATGGAATAATGAAGCTCGTCCCAACCAGTGTTTATGGGGGCGTGTGCAGGAAATCTTTTATTTTTGAGGTTATTTGGAACCTTTCCTTTATGATAATAGTCTCTGGCCACCTTCCTAAACATGCAAGGAAAAGAGCTGATAAAGCCAAGGACCATCCAGGGGAGGACAATAAAATGCTTTCAGTGGTTGCAAGTGGGGACAAAGTGGGGACAAAGTCACACCAGTAGGTTCACAGCCCTGCCAAGGGGTGCTGAGCCCCAGTCCTGCCTCCAGGAATGGTACCAGAGTGGGAAGGGCCCCTTCGCTGACTCTGGAGGGATCTGGGGCCATGGGGACTGTGCTGGCAGGACATGAAAGCAGCTCCGACCCTGCCTTGGCTTTGCTGTCCCTGTCGAGGTGGAGGAGGCAGTGATGGCCAGGCCAGAGGGCCACCCGCTTCCTTCCACCTCCTGTGAACTTAATGTGCTTCTTCCCAGTGCTGGAGGGATTTCTGACGTGCCTTTATAGGGGTGGAAGGCTGCACTTGAAATAAGATGGACAGGACCCTCTGTCCTCACTCAGAGCTTCTCTGGCTTTGGATTGCAAACCAAACCACACAGAGCACATAGGGCACAGGAGAAGAGCAGACAGCTCTTCCCTAGAGGGAAATATTTGGATAGGGTTTTTTTGTTTGGGTTTTATAAAGCAGAACACCTTTTTCTGCTCCTATGGCTTTATATGGCTCATTTCAGAGAGCTGCCCTAGCCTCGGATAGCATTGCCCTTCCCGCATTTCTGCTCCAGGTGGTTTTGCTTTCCTGCAACAGCAAGATCTTTTGTCACAGAGGCCAACAAGTAATAACTCATAAGCTGGTTTTGGCTTCTTTTAGCTCACAGTCAGGAGCCTGGGTGGAAATGCTTTTACTACGGACAAGTCGTAGCCATTAAACTTGGACTTTGCCTTCCAAGCACTGAGGTAATTTCTCACCCCTGTGTTTGCATATGGTGGGGAATCAGCTACAGCAGTTCAGGATATTTGGAATGTGGCTTCCTTCACCCTTGTGCATGCTCAGGCCTCAGGGAGTGGGTGGAGACCCTTCCATACTCATAAAAGGTGATTTCCAGTGAGCACCAATTCAGTCCTGGCTTTTCTGGAAGGCTCTGTCTTGGTTGAATATGGCCTTTTTATTTTTTTTTTTTCCCCCCAGGCACTATTCACACCATCCCTGGGGTCCCTGTGGAGAAGCCACAGGATGAAAACCCCCGTCAGAAGCAGGCTGACTAGGGCAAGTATTTCTTTCTTGTATATCAGTTCTGATAGCTGGAGTTTGAGAACAAGACTCATCGCTGGCATGAAATGGTACAGCTCAAATGAACTCCAGTAATATCTGCTTGAAATGAGATGCTCCAGTTTCCAAGCAGCAGGAAAAGCAGCTCAAGTTGCTCATCTGAAATCTTTCTTTCTGAGCACTAAGAAAGCCCCAGAAAGAGGGTGGTGAAGGCAAGTCTGCTTGTGCTGCTCTTGGGGGTCACCCTTCTGATCCTGCCCTCCGAGATTTAATTAATTTTAATTCAGTCACAAGATCCAGCCTCCCCCTTCCTGGGTGCTGGAAATTATTTGTCCATAAGCTTTACCGGAAGGTTTCCTCTCCTCACCTAAATGCCACCAGAGTATTTGAGTTGTGCACCTGCTCCCAGCAGAAGCGTTTCACTCCACTTCCGAAACATTAATTTAATATCCTGGCAGGCCCCAGGACAAGTGTGTGTGTTCCTGTTATCAGTATGTATCTCCTATCTATTACCTACACATGTTAAAGGGTCAGCATGTTAGTTGTAACCCTGTCCTTTAAAGGGCTTCATGGTGGAAGGAAGGACCTGTGTCGATAGTTTGTTGATGACCAAATTAGATGCTTGAGTCAAAGCAAAGTTTATTAAAAGACTCTCATAATTTTGGAGGGTTTTGGACTATATCTATACTTAGCAATAGAAGAAATCTTTAATTAAAGCTCAAACTGCTGTGAGAGGAAACACCAAGAGTGTGAACATTTGAAATAAGCAGCACTTGAAACAACCAGCACACCGTAATAGGTTCAGGAAATAGATGTTTTAGACTTATGGAGAGTCTTCATAATCCATGGAATTAATTGAACAGGAATGAAACTAGTGACTCCCAAGAACATATGCAGCAGAGAAACCCTGCCGCTTACCCTGGCCACTTACCTGGTGCTGTACAACTCCAGCCCACCTCCACCCCTCACCAGAGGGCAATCTCTTGGTGTCACTGTGTCACCCTCGGCACAAAGACCACTCTTACCATCACCTGTAGGGTAGGAAATTGGGCTCTTGCAAGTCACTTAACTGGGTGGTAGAAGGGGGAGCAGAGAGACCGTCCCATAGAAAACATGTCAGTTTGGGGTGTCTCGCCTGCAACCAAAGCATTCCCAAAATGTTGAGTGCTTTTCTCTCCATGGGCACTTGGCACCTGGAGACCTCAGATGAGATTTTCACCTCCGCTGCTGGCAGCAACCCCCAAAGGGCATCTTGTATCAACTCTGGTGTATCAGGGGACAATCCCTCCCGTTTCTGGAGCCTGAAGTTGCCAAATGCTCCTGTTCATTAAACGCAGTGGGTTTATTGGCAGATTTGCAGGCTCTGTGTGTGTGTTCACTGACCTCTCCTGGCCAGACCCAGGATGCTCGGCCAGGCTGCACCAGCCGGCTGGGAACCAGGTGCCCCTGAACACCTTCCCTGGGAAAACATTGCTGCTGGAAGTGGTGACAGGGTGCAGTTAAAACACAAAAAAAGAGGCAGAACCAGCCCTCTGGGGACATGGAGATTTTCAGTGGTATCTTTAATTAACAAACTAGATGCATCTGTGATTTTGAGTAGACCAGGGCATGCATGTGGTTATTATTGCAGTAATAAATCACAGTACAGAGACAAGGGAGACCTGGCAGCATCCAAAAACCCATCCCAATCCTTCAGTCCTTACTGGTAAAAAATCAGGAGTGAAACTAAAGGCTGTAAAACCATCCCTGTGAGGAAACTGAGCAACCTTGGAAATATTAAACAAATAAACGTATGGAAGAAAGGAAACAATCGAAGAGGTTATCACATGTGGTGGGGAGGGCATCACTCCCTGAAGGAATCTCGCAAATCTCTTGCTGCACAGTGGGGGACCTGTATGAAAATGATTGTTATCATGCAGTTATACTAGAGTTCAAATAAGCAGCAGCAGTAATTTTCCTGACAAGATAAGCCAAAAATCTCCATATTCATATGGATTTCCACAAATTCCTCTTATTTATGTAACCACCTCAAAATAACTCATTCAATTGATATTTCTCAGCTGAATGTTTCATCACCTGTGCCTCACAGCAGAGCTGAGCTGTAAGCTGAGAGCTCACACCCGCCTTCAGGAAGGGGCAGCACTCACCCCTCTGCACCTTCTGGTGGCAGACCAGTGCTCTGGGTTTAAACAGACCCAGATCTCCCTTTTAAGCCTTCTTTCTTTCTTCTTCTTCTTTTATTTTTTTTTCTTTTTCCCCTGCTGGAAAACAAGGAGGATTAGCTAAACCTATACCTTAAATATTATAATTAATTGGTGCTTTTTGATTTTTTTTTTATATGCCTTCTGCTGAAATGCTAAAAGTGGGTTTTCTTTGTGTGAGAAAGCCTTTGCCTGAAACAGGCTTTTCCCACCCCTGCATAAATACCACTTTGAAAAATTGCATCACAAAACCCTCAGCACTGGGATTTTAGAAAAAGAGCCTGAATGGCTCCAAACTTCACATACCTCTGCAGCAGGAAGAGCGTGGCTTTCATCTGACAGGCTCTTTAAGGATGGTTTGACCTCTCTCTTCCTTTACATGCTGGGAGTTAACTTCTCCTGTAAGTGTCCAGCATAAATTATTTTCATGCAAATTTCCTTGTCAAAACTACAAACAGACATTTGATCAAAGGTCAGCTCTCCTTTGTGTTCCTGTTTGATATAGAAATTTCTATTTCATCTTTGACTGTCATGGTCAGTTAAGGGAACTGTAGCCTGATGGGAAATTACTGATGC
The DNA here is from genome assembly GCA_013396735.1 of Grallaria varia. Classification (NCBI taxonomy): domain Eukaryota; kingdom Metazoa; phylum Chordata; class Aves; order Passeriformes; family Formicariidae; genus Grallaria; species Grallaria varia. The sequence continues at coordinate 14,370 of VWZG01008806.1, read as the reverse complement.
ATTGCATGTCCTCTTTCCAACAAGGCTTTTTTTCCCCCCCCTTTCATATATTATGGGTGTTTTAATTTGAATATTTTTTCATTTTTTAATGGAATAGTTAAATTAGCTTTGAAAATGTAGTGGTATGACACTGAAAATTGTCTGCTTTTTAAACCGAAGCTCAATTTACTGCCGTTTGATACCCTGGGAGCTGATCAAATAATTACTATTCCCTTACCACTGGCTTTATTTCATGCTTACCTTGTGGATCTTTTTTTTTTATGGGGCAGTGCCTGAAGAACAGGAATTGCAGCAAAAGGAAGGTTTGAAAAAATTCTATGTATTTCTTTGGTTTTCTTGGCTCTGCTGTACCCAAGAGAGCACAGAGAACACGGAGCCCACCCAGACCTCGGTGAGCAAGCGGAGGGGTGAGCACTTGGGTCCCTGAGTGAGAGATGCTGCAGGGAACTGGCCAGGCTGAGATGGGGGATGATGCAGAAAGCAGCTAGGAATGGAACACAAAGCCTCCTTTGTATCCACACTGACTCTCCCAAGAGATACTTTCTTCTTTTCTTGAAGCAGTTTCATAGTTTAACTAGTCCACTTCAGGACTGTTTGCTTTCCCAAACTCCTCCAAGCTCATCTGCCTCTTGACTAACAGTCCCTCCTGCCCCAAGAGCTTTGCACCTCAGTCCCATGATGAGGCTTAACCTCAGGGCACCTTTGGGAGGCAGGGGGATTTCATTTGAGAGCTGTTGCTCCAGTGTTAAGTCTCCAGGAGTGCAAAAGAATGACTCCCATGAGGCTTCGAGGTGCTGAATCTACATGATTTGCTCAAAAAAAAAAACCACCAAAAAACCCAAAAAACCCCCAACACAGCTCTTCCTGTGGCCAACATTCCCATACCCATTTATCATTCTCCCGCAACTTCTTGCAGCTCTTTACAGTATGTAAAGACAAGCCCATGTCTGAGTCCTTGTAGGCTGAAACCACTGCTGCTCTATCCCTTCATTTATCCCTAAGCAAGTGCACAGATGAGTCTGTGGCTACAGGGCTGACAAAAGCCTGGTGAGTTTTGAGGACCAAAGCCCAGGGCATGGTTAATGTTCAGCTGTCCAAAACTAGAGGCACTTTGATGAGTTCTGAAACCCAGCCCCCCTTGGGGTTTTTGCGAACATGCACCATGGCAGCTGCTTCAAAAAAAGCACTGCAACCATAACCCTACCTAATGAGGTGGATGGCAGAATTGGGTGTCATGGTGTCTCTGGGAAATGTGAGGATGCATTTCAATCTTAAGAGAATGTTGCCTTCACATGTCAAACTACTTAGGGCCAAGGCTTGGAAGACCTAACCATGACCGAGCCACTGCCTCCTTCTCCCCAGGCAGCTCCAGTTTGAGCTCCCAAAGACCAGAACATCCTGCTCTGCTCAGAGCTTTGCAAGCCTCCCTCTTCCACAAGCGTTTCCCGGTGGCTCTGCTGGAGCAGGATGTCCACAGCTGCTGATCCACAGCTCACTCTGCTCGGTTGTGCCCTCCTCAGCAAAAAACCTTTTAACATCTCCTTTCTTGTGTCTCCTTGTGTTACCTTCAAGCACACAAACTGGTCCCTTTGAGATGGAGATGGACACGAGGCAGCTCGGATGTGCAAAGCCCTCCTTTGCCAGGGAAGACTTTGTCCCTTCTCGGTGTCTGGGGCCAAGTCACCCCTCATTTATCCATCAAATTCTGCCTGCCAAGTCCCTGCTCTCCCCATTGGTGACAGTGACACCAGATGGCAGCAGTGGCCTTCGGATCCAGCTCTGGGTGACGATGCAGGTGAGTGTTTCTCTGCATCCCGGCTATTTCGAGGGCGGTTTCCCTCTGTGCTCTCTTTTGCTGGGGCTCGATCAGCTCCCATATGGACCGTCAAAAGGAAATCGCATCGAGTATCTAAATGCTGTAGTTGTTTAGTGTGTCAAAATGACACACAGGCTCCAACTTAAAAAATCAAGAAAAAGAATTCCTGCCTTCAGTTGTGCCTTAGTTAATCATTTTGTCATGACTTTGATGCTGCACTGACAGGTAAAAGCAAAGACAATGATTTTTGAAGGCCTTGGGGATTTGTGGCATCCTGCACCTTTGGCTCTTGCTCTCAGGAGGGTTTGGAAGACATTGGATGACTCTGGATGTACATCACAGAGCCTCCTGCCTGCTGTGCCACAGCACCAGTCCTGCCACTGCCAGCCCTGCCTGCCAGTCCTGCTGGGGGTGGCACTGAAACTGGCAGAGACCAAAAGCTGGGCCAGGAGGCCACAGGTTGTGGTTTTTTGAGATACACTCACCTAACAAACCTCCTTGGCAGGTGTGGAATATGGGCCCCTGAATGCACTTTCTTTCTGATGATTCCCAAATAATTATTGATTTTTAATTTTTTAGTTGATCTGGGGGATATCAATTTACCTGTTAGCCACTGGATCAGTCCTGGGATTATGAGTGTACTCACTGCAAACAAAAAAGAGAAAATACCCAGCTTGGATGATGGATTGTCCTGGGTGCTGGGGCAGAGAGTGTCAACAAAGAGAAAGAGAAGAGCAAAGTCCCACTGCCAAGGGGAAGACCTCTTTCTGAGGGACAAAAATGGAGAAAGCAAACTGAGTGCTCTGGCAGTCCTGCCTGGCTGGACAGGTTGCCTGGACATGCTCATTCCTTGGATTTCAGAATGGTACCAAAGCCCAATTAAAGTGGCACTAATTAATTCATACTGGCACACTTTAAAAGAGTGAGAGTTTAAGCAGCCTGAAAGTGAGATTCATTTGGTTCAACAGAGCTTATGGACTTTTTTAGGTTAAATAAGAGAAATACAGAAAACCAGTCCAGGAATCCTGCTGAGTTTTTTTCTCCTAGATACTAATAACTGCATTTTAACCTCTTTGCTACCCACTCTGGCCTGGTTTGCAAACAGAAATAAACCATTACAGCTGAATTTATGCAGGGCAGTGACCCTGCAAGTAGCAGGACAAGAGATCTGGGTTCAGCTTTCTCTCTGTCTGTGCCCAGGAGCTTGGAAAAATTCAAATTAAAAAACCCACAAAACTCTGGAGTCTGGAAAATCTCAGAAATGCCACTGGTTGTGGATCACAGGCTTAGTTACTTCTTCTACCTCCACTGCCCCTGAGCAAACCACTGGCCTGGTCTCCAGGTGTGCCCACAGAAGCTGGGATGAGCCTGATGGGGCCAGGGGAGGCTGGGATGGATCCCTCACAAGGGGCTGTATCAGAGCAGGGAACACGAAGTCCCTTCAGAAAAGACTGGCAATGTCTCCTACACACTAATATGTGGAAAACCTGATTAAGCTCACTGGATACCTCTGCCACAGAAATTAGCTACAATCAAGGGCAGAGGCCCCATTCTGGCACGAGGCAGAGAGTGCTGGACCCTGCTCTCGAGTTACCAGCACTTACAACCAGCTGTATCACCTGAAAACAACTGGTGGAACACGAGGAAAGTTGTGGGTGTTCACAACTGAAAGAGGAGCTTGCACTGGCTTTGGATAGCAGCAGCGTGGTGGCTTTGCAGCTTGGGATGCTGAGAAGGTGCTGCAGCATATTGCCTTGTAATAACATGAAGCAAAAGCTCAGCAGAAAGTCTGTGAACCAGATAAGATTGATTAAACAATTTCTAACCAACGGGGTTGCACATAAAAATTTTATTAAAACCTCAAGTGCTAAATTTATTTCCTGAGTCTGTCACCGCTATTTTTTTTCAGTAGTGATAATTACTACATTAGAAATTAAATGAACCTCATATACTACATCTTTCAGACCTCCTAGGAGAGTTGTGAATGTGATTTAGGGAAGTGAATTTGCTATTGTGCCTAATCAAGTTACAGTAATTGTCACCTATAATTTTAACTTGACTGCTATGTGTTTAACTGGAAGCTTCACCTTTGTTTTTTGTAACTGAGCTTCTCTGTGACTGTTTTTCTACTTTCCATCCTCTCCACAAACCCACTGAAGAAGACAAATCGTTGCATACAGCTGTGCAGTTAACAGCGTTGCTGTTTGCCACCACATTGGCTTCTTCATCAATCTGATATGTTGCAGCATCAGGTGGTTTTCCTTGAGAGACCTGCATCAGGTTGTCTCCCTTGAGATTCTAATCATACCTTTGTAGATACCAGTGGAAACAAAAGGGCTTTCTGGCCTGAGGGAATCTGTGACAGGGTGGCAAGTAAGGCCGTCTTGCCCCTGAATCTGTAGCCGAGAGATGCTTTCCGGGACTTGTCCCTACTGTGTGCTTCAGAGGTGTTGGGTCATGTGAAGCCCCCTTAGAAAAGCTCATTAATGATCTCTTTATCCTGATTTCCCCAATTAGACCACAAATTGCTTCCTCCATGAGCTCTCAGGGGCAGCAAACACCCCACAGGCCAGTGGGTTTACAGAACAGCATCGGGGACCTGCAGGTCAGTCACAAAATAAGAAACAGTGGAGCCAAAGGCATCCCAAGGCTTCCCAGCAGGACCCAAAGTTGCCCAGGTTGGAAGCTGGGTCAAGAGTAGGTTTATGGAGGCTGCCAATGCCTCCTCCCAAACACGGGCAGTGAGTTTAATGCACCAGTTCCTGTCTGAGGTCTGAGCAGTTGCTCTGGTCACTCAGCTCTAGAACAGGACTGACTGTTTCTCCCTTGCTTTTCCTGCTAAAGAAATGTATCTCTGTGTATATACATGTGTGTGACTTCAGCCTGCAGGAGAGCTTGTGGTTTCTTCTAGATTTAGGGAAGAAGGTAATAATTATAAACATGGACACTTAAATCTGAGTATTGATTTTTAAGCTTCCTGGATGCTTGCACAACATCAGCTGTCGGAATGGGACTGCTTCTGACCATACCCATTCAACACCGTGTAATATTTGCCCCCCTGGAGTCACATAGTATATAAAAACTGTTCAATTTCGATTGGGATCAGGGCCTCCATTTTTAAAGAGTCTTTTATAGAGCCTTAAAGATTCAGAAAGGCTATGTTATGTTGATGCAATTAAAGGAGGTTATTTGAAACTAGTTTATCACTGTAACACTCATAGAAATTATTGTGCTTGTGTGGCTTTGTGCTGGCGGTTCTGGAGCAATGTGTGTGGAATAGCAGTAACCTTGTCCCTGAATAATTCATGTTGTTTGTCAGCCACTTCTTAAGCCTTTCTGCTTAACCACAGAAGATTAGCATTTTTGTTGCTTTTTTTTTTAATCAAAGGTTTGGGGCAGGGGGGAAGGGAGAGTGTCAGTTTTTCAAACTTACTTTAAATACTTCCCCAGTCTTTCAATAGGCACTGTAGCTATTCAAATTGGGATATTTTGGTCTTAGAATCATTTTAGCTAGCTCTTAGGTCTGCTACATTATGCAACTTTCTAGTAAATCATGAATAAGTTGAAAGGCTGTAGAGCTTTTTTCCTAATATCTCAAGAGTCCTTTTACTACCTAATTTGTTTTCATCCCATGTTATTTACTGACTAACTCTAATCAACATTTCTGGTATTGTTCCAGTCCAAGTGTGGGAAGGTTTGGCAGCTAATGTGTGGCAGAGCAGGGAGGCTGAAAGATCCTGGCCTTGAAATGAATAGTGCTGGTTGGATATTGGACTGCATTCATTACGTGCTGGAGTTCTCCTGAGCTTTGTCTTTGAGTAAGGATGCTCCACCAGTGCAAAACAGCAAAGCTCTCTTAGGTTCTGAAGTGATGCTGAGCTGCACAGCTGCAGTTCGGAAGTACTCAGCCTCAAAATCAACAGGATGGAGGTAGAAGCCAAAGGTCTGGCTCAGAGCAAAGTGAGAGGGGAATGCCAGCCTTGACAAAAGCGGGGTTGGGATGTGTTTTCTTTGCTTCCATCTTGGGGTTACGCAAAGTAGTATTTGGAGGGGAGGGTGGGGGGAGGTTGTAGTTGGTTTGCAGGGGATTTTTCAGTTTAAATTTAAAGCGAAAATTTGAATTAGCAATCCCATTAAGCATCCATCCTGTATACCTCATCGAAAGAGCCCAGTGGAGATTAAGCCAAGGGGTTTGCCATCCCCCTGGCTGTTGGGATGATAACAGGAGGCATCCTACTGAGACCAGCCTGGCTGGCCCCTTGGCTGGGAGCTCCTCCTGATGGAGAAGACACTAAACCAGTGACATAGCCCCTTTGACTGCCTGTGGATCTGCACCAGCCCTTTGTGTCCAAGTAAACTAAAATCACTGGCAAGAGCAGCCAAGTCCTGCTGGCAAGAGCAAGTCACTGAAGGGGAGGGAGAGTGTTTGGGCTGTTGTGCTGACAGATTTAACAGAGAAATGTTGATGTGTGCAGAGAGCTCAATGGACATATTTAACGAAGGAGACGTTGGAGTGAGATCCCTGCTACAGGAAACAAATTCCCTGTCTCTGCAAGGCATCTCTGCTCTCCACTGTTCTGTGTGTTCCCTTTATTTTCTGTGCTCTTTTTTCACTCTGAATCTTCCTGACACACCAGGTGAAGTCTGGCAGGGGATGGGGTGGCAGATATCAGTACATGGCCACAGCTGTGAGGCTGGAGTGCTGTGGTGTGACATTGACACCTTCTGCTGGCACTTACAGTTGGCTCTTCTCCAGTTTGCCATTGCTACTTCTTTTGTTTTCCTCTCTATGCTGAAACATTAAAGAAACAAAACCAGGATGCTCTTGAAAAACCAAATGGCTTTTGGAAGAGACTTCTTTGTTAAACCCCACACTTTGCAATGCAAACTTTCCAATCAAGCTAACTTTCCAAAATGCTGGAAATACTGAATTTCTCTTCCTCCCCTCATTGATACTGTTCAAGCCTCTTCTCTGGGAGCTGCATCTCGCTCTGCTGTGCACAGTTGACAGGAGCCAGTCCACAGCTCCCACCCCAACGTGCTGTTGGAGTGACAGCCCTGCCAGCTTCCACACGCTGGTGCGCTGTAGTCCATGGGGAGTTTCCCTGTTCCTGTTCCACTATTGGGTTTCAAACCTCCCTGCTGAGTAGCTGTCCTCAAGTCACATCAGGTAAGCTTAGCTATGCATTAAATTCAGGGAGTGGAACTAATCCCACATTTCAGCTGTAGAGGAGAACAATGAGACAGGGAGCTGAGCCTGGCCTCTGGCTCAAAGGTAAGGGGTTTAATATATTAGTTGAAACAGATGCTCTACATTTAAGCATGAGCACTGTATTTAATTCCAGGTCTACCTCTGTTTAGCTGAAGGACAGGCCTATATATTTTATGGAAAGTATGTGCAATACATAGTGTTTTGCATATATGTAAAAATTATGTGTATTTTGTTTAACACATATATGCTTTGGTTCATTACTCCTGACAGGAAAGCTGTCATGCCAGGACCAATAGTCTGCATATAAATTCAGGAAGACAGAGAAAACTACTACCCTTAGTTGACAGAAGCCATCCTCACAAAAACATGCTTTTGCTTTTCCAGCTGTTGATATTTCAGTCACTGAAAGAATTAAGTTCTGCCCCCAGTTTCATCTCCACTACTCTGTGAAGAAGCATCTGGCTCATAGTGAATTTTCTCCTAGAATTATTTTTGCCTCAAGGGGACATTTATATTGACTATGATAGAACTGGGTTTAAATTTTTTTAATGATAAAAAGATGACTCTTTATTCAGATCAGAATTTATAAAATCCTTATTTATAAAGATTTGAATATTTTAGTTGAAATGAGTGGCTATGCTAGCTGCTAAAAGTGGTACTTAATTGTCTTACCAGGTCCCCACAGCACAGTTGCCATTTTCTCTGGCAAATAGAGGAAAATTTTAATTTTCCTTAATTTGAAATGGAAGAAAAATGGTGAATAAGAGGTGCCCTGAGATCTTGCCAGCACAGCGCATGCTAGAAATGGCTCTGAAACAAGGACGTGGCAATAAAATGACTTTCCCTTTTAGCATTTATACTATTGCTACGATTAGTAAAAAGAACTGATTTCAGTTCTTCATGGCTATGACAAGCAAGCATGAAAAATGAATGACTGTCCTAACTAATTTTCCCTTCCCTTCAATCCCTGGGCTTTTTGTGCTGCTGACAAGCTTTCCCTCACTGTGTGTCTGGGGCTGCAGGAGCAAAGGGCCATTTCCCAGCAGGTGGAGGAACTCTTCCCAAGCCAGGTGAGGGGAGGGGCTGCTGTGTCTGAAGATGTCACAAGCACCCAGGGCCCTCACTGGCCAGACCCACAGTCCATTTGTGCATTTGCCCTCTGGCTGGTCAGCAAGTTTAGTTTTGGAGGCACAGACAGGCTTTTTAAAAAGTGCAGATGAGGGCTTTTCTGATCCCTCGTGTGACTGTCTTGGATTTCCTATGGGAATTGTATGCCCAATACTTGCCTGGCATGTGACTTGGGACAAAGCCACTTGGTTTCTGATGAGTTTCATGCAAAGGGTGGGGAAAACAAAAGTAACTCAGGCCCAGAGGTCCTTTCACTGCGCATGTGCTGAATGTCCTGTCCTGGGATGAGGGCAGGGAAAGGCTCCAATACAGAGCTTCTGTGCACTGCTAGGCATATGCCATGCAAAGAACACTTAAGGTGATATCACTTACCCACAAAAAAACCCCCATCACTTCAAGAGGTAGCTAATTTCAGATGGTTGAGCAGTCATTTGTTTTTTACGAGCGAAACTTGTACGGTAGGAACAGAAACAGTTGTGTGAAGCTCAAATGGGTGGTAAATGCAGAACAAGGGGCACAACATCTGGGAGCTGCTGCATTTCAGCACAGCACAGTCTCATCCTGAGCTTGACAAATAAGAATTTTGATTTTCAGCTCAAATATGGCCTTCAGTAGTTGCTCTTAAGTTTCCGTAACAGAGAAGAATTAAGTTTAAATATGAATGATGTTTTGGCGGGATAATGCTGGTACCTGTATAAGAACTTCTACTTTTATATATATGTCAGTTTATCAAACAAGCCTAGGGGTGATCGCTAGTCAAGGCATTGGTATTTGGTGTAATTTTCAAATGGTCAGAATTGAAATCTTGGAAACCCTTCACTTTGCCACTCAATAGCAAAAACTGAATGCCCTGCCAGCTCCAAGTATCATATGAACCGTTTTATATCAACTATTTTTGCTTGGAAAGCTCTTCTTTATTCTACTAGGTTAAAGAGCAGGCATGTTGTCTCAGCACAGTGAAATCCCACATCTTATTACCATGAAATACATAAGCTCAGAGGATATGAAAGTGGTCTGCCTAGAGAGAGTTCAAGGCCTCTTGTATGTGGAAAACAGTTCCAGGCTTTAAAGCAGTGCTGTGTGTCAGGACTTTCAAAAAGGCAGTTCTCATAACGGCCTTTTAAACTGGAAGTTATTTCCCATATATCATCACAACAGACTTGTAGAGGAGAAGTAAACACACTGACAAGAATTCAGTTTGGAAGAGTTCCTTTCCTTCAGAGGTGCAATGCAGGATGTGTGGGGACAGTCCAGCCAGGCACAGTGTGACAGGCCCAGGGACCCAAGCTCAGCTTAGTTACTGAAGGTTTAGGAGCCCAAATTGGGTGACAGGTCTATATTGCAGCTGCATCATCACAGCTCTGCTGCTGGTGGTCTCTCCTTGGGCCAGACTAAAGCTGTGTGACTGCAGTTACACGTAGTCTTACCTGGTAAAAGAAGCAGTGAGCAAAGCCTGTGTGACTTGATTTGTGGGAGGATGGGGGTCAGGGAAAATCCTGCTGTCCACCTTCCTGCTTCAGATTCCAGAATGAATCATCTTCCTTTTTGTTTATTCTAACACATTATTTGCATATAGTTTCTAGGAATCCAGCCATTGTCTGCCTTCCAGTTATCTTATTTTCTCTGTTGCACAGAAATTTTAGAGGAAATAACGTCTCTCNTTTTTTTAAAAAATTTATAACCATTACAGTGATTATCAGGCCATGCCATTCTCCCTGGAGCTCAGCTCAGTGTTTCTTAATTCAGTAATAAAACTATTGACCACAAGGAGAAAAGGACTTAAAAACACAAACAGAAAATAAAAATTGCCACTAAACAGAAATATGTAAACTGAAGTTTCCATAAACAGTAAAACATTCCAATAAATTACGTAGTTGGATTTGGAGGGGTCAAGTAAACAAGGGGAGGTATTGAGATATCTGTACTATAGCCCATTATTAAAAAAAATAATACCATGTATTAAACTTATTTCCTTATGAAAGCTGAAACATTGGGCTTTCTCCTGTACAAAACCCCCAAACACATCACAAAAATACGACGAGAGACTTGACAAGTCAGAACAGGGCTCACACCGAGCCTGCTGTAACTGAAACAAGGCTGTTTCCTTTCAGATGGCTACTTGGTTATACCTGCTGAAAAACGAGGCTTCCGCAGGGACTAAACTCACTCAGCCTCCTCTTCCTTCTCCCCATGTTGGACAGGGCAGAGTACAGATTTCTCACCTCTATCCCAGCCTTCTCTGTCAGGCTCCCAGTGATCAAACACTGCTCTTGCCAAACTTTATTTTGATAGTGGGTAATGGGTATTTTGTTCCAAAGTGACTGCTCCAGGAGACATCACTGACACGTCACTTAAACAACACCAGTCGCCCCGATTTGCAGTAGCTGCCGGGACCTGCTGACAACAGCAAAGCCTGTCATTCTGAGATTAAGGAAGGATTAGCTGTGCGATTTCAGTCTTAAGAGAAAGGTTAAACGCTTTGGGAGGAGGAAGTGCGTGTGTGTGCGCGCACATGTGTCTTCCAAAACAACAGATGGCTTCAATAAAGTTGCTCCTGCTGCTAGGAAGTGGCACTTCTTGACATTAGCAGAGCCATATCTCATCAGGGTTCTTGTTTCTACCAGCCTGGCTCAGCAAGGCCGAATCCACTGTCAGGTATGGGGTAATCAGGCAAGGCACTCTGATATCTGCCCCATTAATTGCCCCCTGCCACCCTTCCCTCTCTTCTGATGTAATGCCCACTGTGCTCAGTGTGGCGGGATTGATCGGCTTTGAAGGGCAACTTTCCCTAATGATCCGCAATTCCCCCTACTTAAACTGCAGCCAGAACTGTCTTTGTACAGATTCTTGCAAGAAATGCGTGGATTTCTTGGCACTGCTAAACAAAAACCTCTCTGCTTCAATCAATGGATCGATATATTAAATTATTGTGCAACTAAATTAATGTGCCCCTTGGTGACAGAATTGCAGAAAATGAGCAGTGTTTTATGCATTAAAGACAAACTGGTAAAAGATTGTTTTTCAAGGTTAGATTGTTCCACGGTGAATATCAAGATTTTTCCAATTAAAATATGAGGGGGTTTTCGGAGTGAAGCTGCATCAGCTCTATTACTTCTCACAGAGTGACAGTACAAATTAACAGGTACAAATTACTGAAGAATTCTAAACAGTAATTGAGACATTTGGGAGATAGAAAGTAACTTTTTTTTTTTTAGTTTTGTATTTAAATTTGAGAGTTAAACAATTTTGGTAGAAATAAATGTGGGGTTATTTTGGTAGGCTTTTTGTTTGTTTGTTTTTTTTAGGTTTTCTGGGGCATTTGGTTTGGGTTTTGTTTGTTTTTTTTTTTTTTGGTAAAAGAATCATGGAAAATGACACTTTTCTAATGTTCCCATGAAAAACTATACAGTCTAGTCAAGCCTCTGCAGCCCTTAGATTCCTCTGCGTATGGCATGTGTGGGGGTAGGCTGGCCCTTCCTTTCTGCGGTATCTTTCAAGTTCTCAAATATCTGAAAAAGTTTGTATTTTGTCCATTTTCTCCCCAAACTTTTTCCTTTCTCTCTTTTCTCTCTTGGGCTCATGACAAAGACATTCTTTATTCTGAAGGCAAGAATCCCAGAACATACAGTGCCAGTTCTGAGTTCATAAGAGGGACAATGTTTCTAATCACTTATAAAAGACAGACATGGACTCTGTGTTTCTTTTCAGTCAGTATTATTTATTTTTTATTTTGAACCTTTGGAATATTAAATGGGAAATTTCTCCACCAAGTGTTTTCAGCTGTATGTTTTCAAGCTTTATCTTCAGGAATGATAAATTAGGTGCGAAATTAAAGCATAAGTGCAAGCATTCCAGTCCTTCAATAACAAGGACTTTGAATTCTTGAAAAATCTTAAAATGGTACAAACAGTTTCACTGCACTGCTGACCAGAAGAATTAAAAACAAAAGTACCAAAAACTATTAAAATACATTCAAAAAATATTATAAGATAAAGGAATTTACATTAATACATCTATTCACAGCTCCCTGTTGTCTCCTGGGAAGCCCAAATCCATGAAATCAAATTATTTGATCAACAGCATGCAGTAAATTAGTGGCAGCACCAAGCGAAGAGTCAAATTTTCTCACTTCTACACTTAAATATGCCCCTATATAACTTCCTAGACAAAACAATGACAGGAGAGAGAAAGACAAGGATGCAGTAGAGGGAAAGGGAGCTCAAACTCTCTAAGCATCCTGTAATTTCTGAAAAACAGAAATATTTGTGTGTAATGCAAATGTCATTTATAATATGAAGCTTTAATATGGGGTGTGATTTACACAGATTTCAGAGCAACTTTCACAGGCAACACGTCTCATTCTGCCTTCAGAAAACCAGTGAATAATATGCAGAGCTGGGTGAAAAATCCAGATCCCTGGACTTTGGTGGGAGTGCTACTCGATTTTACACCCTCTGAGTGCTTGGGAGCGCTAATGGAGGTTCCCACAGAGGGGAGGGGGTGATGGTGTTATTACACTTGGGAAAGACTTCAGCCTGAGTGAAAATGCTGCTATTGATGCCTCTCAAAGCACATCTAAACCTATTTGTATGGCAATTTATTTGCTTCACCAGAAAACATACAAAGATAAGCTATTTCAAGAAAAGCTCATGCTCCAAAGTGCCTGTTCAATGCGGGATCTGTATTAAAAAACATTCTACATTTGGCTTCTGCATTTTGAACACTCATCCAGCCCAGCCTACGCGCCCACACCGAAGGAAATGAACTGTATCAGGCAATGTCATTTGCTAAAAGGTAAGAGTGGACGAATTCTCCAGCCCTTCGTTTTATATTTCTAGGGACAATTTCACAGGCCATGCCGTTGCTGAAGGGGGAAATTGGAAAACTGCAGAATCGATTTGCAGACGCGAAGTTCTATTTTCTTTTACACCTCCTTCATCAGAGCCTCCATCAGCCCTGCGCTGTGCAGCATTATCACGGACAGCAGCCTGGACACCGCTGATAATTGCTGAACCAGGGCAGGGCTGTGCCTGGCAAGCGAAAGCAAACCCAGCCAGGTCGCACTGCCTTTGAGTTCACCCGCTTCAGAGCATTGGCCATGTTTGCAAGCTGCTGTTTCTGAGGGCTAAAGGGGAATTTATTTAAAAAAAAAAATCCTTTAATTGGTTTTGTTTACGTTTATTTTCTTAATAGCACTTCCCAGCTGAAAGCTGTGCAATTGTATGAAATCTGTTTTGAGTAAAACCACAAAAATACACAGGGCTTTGCAATGCTTCCATTGCTTAATTCTTTTGTTAATTTCATTTCACAAAGAAACAAAACCCCAAAACCTCTTCCACAGCAAACTTCCGATAATGCCTCAGTCCCCAAGAATGAGACCAGTAGCTAATTGCTGCAGAAAACTGGAAAAGCTGGTGATTATCATCCACTTGACCTCTGGGATGGAGAGAGAAACATTCTTTTGATATTAAAGGATATTCAAGGTCATGGGCTACGAAATGGTCACTTGTGTGCTGGAGTCACTTGGTAGGTCTCTGTGGGGTGAGTCTGGCTGCCCACAGCGGAAATAAAGAAATAAACCCATGAGGAAATAAAGAATATTCCTGGTACGACAGTTTTTATTAAAGGTCAGTTCAGCCACACGCAGCTCTGGGTCCCACATCCAGTCACTGCCCTGCCCGTCACCACATCCTTGCAGCACTGGGACGTCTGCAGGTATTTTCTCTTCCCATTTTCTGCGTGCTCTCAGCAGTGATGGTGGTGGCTGGGCAGCCATCTCTGGGTGAAACCTCCACTCACCTTTGGGAGGGTTTTGGGCCAGGAGCTGCAGCTCAGCGTGGACACGCAAACCGCAGGAACTGGCGGGCGGGGTTTGTGATTTATTGATGTGTTTCCACCGGTGAGCAGGAAAAGGCTCAGGGAACAGCGCGGGACGAGGCGCTGGCTGCGCCCGCACCTCGCTGCCCGCGGGCCCAAAATGGCGGCTCGCCCTGAGGCGCCGCCTCATTGCTACGCGACGGGCCGAGAGCGCCCCGGCGGGAACTACATCTCCCATGAGGCCTCGCGCGTAGGGGACCACAACTCCCAGGCGTCCCTGCGCGCGGGGGCGGAGCGCCCGCACTACATTTCCCGGCGGGCCGCGGGGCCGGCAGCCAATGGGCGCGCGCGGTGCTGCGGGGTGTGCGGCGGCCGCGGCGGGCGGGGAAGCGGCGCG
>VWZG01008805.1:0-14677 GCA_013396735.1 Grallaria varia | reverse complement strand
TGGGTGTGAAAGTGCTAACAACTCCTGGAGGGGAGTTATCACACGTGAATCATTGGTGTGAAGACAGGGAACCCTCTTATCTCTGTTTACTCATGCACCCAGTTCATAGCCTGAGGTGTCAGGTGTGTCCTGGGCAGCTGCTGCAAACAATGCATCATTCACAGTTCATGATAAATGGCAGAGAGAGTACAGAATACACAGCTCCAGGTACACCCACACAGTGATAAACTGGTCCCAGACACTACAACTAGGACACTACCATATTCCATTATTTTTATTAACTGCTAAACAGGAAATTAACAGACAAGAAACCCATTTTCAAATCTAAAAATCTCTGTTCTTCCAGGTGCCAAATACATACTTCCAGTAACTGACTTAGTAGGCTATTTAATGCTATCTGTGAGAAAAGTGGAAAAAGAACACTATTACAACCTGTCGATAGTCCTTAGGATGATGTCTTATACTGCAGCATACAGAAACATATATGATCTTACAAAAAAACATGTAGTTGACCATATCCATGGAAAATTTCATCAGATTAATGCTTCTTTCTTGGCCTCTGCTGCATCCTGCTTCTGAGGCAGGGCAACCAGGTTCATTGTTAGCAGATCCTTGTGGGGACATTAAAACATAATGATGCTAAATAATCAATATAAACCCAAATTTTATTTTTAAAACTGCTTTAAAACCAAAACTGGAGAAACAAAAGGTAATGGATTGGAAAAGGGGTATACAGCTGTTCTGGAGCATATGATCATCTTAAGAGAGGAATACTGGAAAGAGAAAAATAGAGAAAAAAGAGGTAGGATGAGAGAGAAAGATATCACCACCCATTGCTCCAGCGACGCATGGGTGATCAAGGTCTGTGGCTACGTTGCACGGTCCTGCTCCATCAGAGGTGGGGGGAACTGCATACATGTCAAAAATTGGAGGTTTATACCCTGTTTCTTCCAGCAAACATGCCAGTACCTCCTCCTGGATGAGTCCTGGGCATTTGCAGTGTTCTTTCTGGAAGATTCTGGTAGTCTGGTGGTATCAGGGGTTGGGGTCAGCTTCAGTATGTGTGTCTGTGCATCTGACTGCTTGGGCAAAGTTTTTGAACAAAGTTTCTGAGTATACTTTTTGAGTTTTGTGGGTGCATACAGGTGGCCGTTGGTGCAGGAAAGAGACTGACATAAAAAACACCATGACCCTTCCTCTACAGGATCTATTGCTTTGCAGTGATTTCTCCTTTAATTCAAAACCAGCTTGTTTATGGCAAAATTTAGCTGCAAGGTCCAAGTAGTTCACTTCAGCCTCTCTGAAATCAAAGGAATCCACCTTATTTTACAACCTCTGTGTGATATGTCATCTCTTCTGTTTCTGCCATAGTTATACTACCCAAGTCAAAAGTCAACATACAAAAAGCTAGTAAAATATATCCAACTGGTCATGACCAGGACAACCTTGAAAATGAGCAACTATTTTCACTTACAACTAAGCACCTCAGAAAACTAAGACTGATGAAGGAATTACAATAAACTTAGAAAATTACACAATTTTCAAATTGAAATGTAAATAGAATATTGAAAACCATCAAATAATACTTTTATGTTAGATGCCAAAAAGCAGAAACACTACCTTTTTTCAACTTACTTTATTTTCAGCATGGAATAGGAGATAGAGTATCTGGAGATCACAGCACTAGGTCCAAAATTCTTAACCAGTAGTTTACTGATGTTTCTCCATATTAATCACCACCATTCACTTATAACTGACTTTATCTGAAACTGTTAAGCATTCATGTTCCATCTGGATCCCTCATTACTATATCAGGAAGGATCCGAGTCAGATGAAGCATGCTGTACTATACCAGAAACACTGTTTAGTGCTATTTTAATAATTAGAAAAATCAAATTAATCTCAGAATTTGAAGTTTACTCTTGTGCTCTAAGTCACCTAACCACAGAAAAATCACAAGAGTAATTACTTATATTAAAATATTTAAAATTACCAGTTCTTGCTGTTCTCCTGGATCCAACAGAACTGATAAAAATATACTTCCCAGATCATGGTCAGGGTAATGAGGATCCTTTAGACTCAAGGTAACATCTGTTTGCCTAAGAGACAAAAAGACACACATTTATTTTTATTTCAGGCTCTCAGATATTGAATTATAAGAATAAAAGGCATCTCTATTTCTAAGAAACTACTTTAAAAGTGTCACAAATTTGCCCTATTTCTACTTTTAAGTATTTATCTTTAAACACCCTTAAAAATGGTAAATAATGTTACTTGTTAAATACTTTCATGTACTGAAGTAATTAAATCAGAGCTGTAATATTAATGGATTAAAAAGTATTTATATGGTTATTCTGCGAATGAAGATAGCATGAAAACAAGATTAAAGTGGTTATAAAACCTCTCCAAGGACACTATAAAAATGTTGTGCATAATCCACTAACATATTAACATTCTTAATTCATAATTCTTTCCTAACCATAAGTGATTTTCCTTGGCTAGTTTTATGCTGTGTGGGTTTATATATAAACACTGCCATGAGCTCAGTTGGTAAGAGCATGGTGTTAACAACACCAGCATAGTGGGTTCCATCCCTGTTTGGGTCATTTACTTAAGTTGAACTCAATTAACCTTGTGGGTCCCTTCCAAATCAGAATATTCCAAGAAGCAACAATTTTCCAGCATAATGTGCTAGTTGCAATTCCACAAATACTATATTAGCAGATAACCATATAGAAATATTCCATAGGCTTGTTTGTGCCATACCTGTTTAATTCCAATGAAGTAATATCCAAAAATGCTGAACCAATGAAGTCATCTTGCAGTCTGAAGTCATAGTCAAATACCTACCATGCATAAGAGCATTTTTCAGTACTAGAAATCTTCTTTCTTTTGAGCTTTTTTAACTTTATGAATGGTTCTTAAAACTCCTTTTCCAGAGCTATAGCTTCATGTTTCTCACCAGGATGCCTGAAAGTAATCTGAAACTTCCTGGCCAGAAAATCAAGCTTGCAACTGCTTGCTTAAAAGTCAGACTGCATCATGTAGAGACATTGGTGGATACTACTATTAGACTAGAGTACGTGGACAATATCAATTTTATAAGAACAAAAGCATTCTGATAAATTTGCAATGAAAGAAGGAAGATCAAAAGAATAACTGAAGTTAAGCAGAATCACTGATTTGCTATCCATTGATTCCTTTATCAATTCTGCAAAATAGAAGCAGGAGGGCAGGATATGGCTATGAGAAGTGGGTTATTACAACACTTGCACCAGTATTAGGAACAATGTAATTGTACATTTTGAAGGCTGTATAAGTTTCTAGGGTTAGAAATACTACAATCTAACATTAAAACGTCATGGATATGTGTAAGGAAACAATGACTTTTAATAATCTATGATAAGAGCCCTGCCCGTTAATTTGCTACCTAAAGAGAAAGCATCTGGACAAACTGACTGATATCCAGACAGGAATCTGTGGCCAGTGCATTGAATGGTACAAATTTTTTGAGATGGGTTATGCCTTTCTAAGTCAGAAGAAAGAACAACAAAGAAACAGCTTTTGCAGGGAAATAAACAAAAATGGTGTATGGCGACAAAGAAAAGTTGTGACACGAACTGAAAAAAAGGGGCAAAAATGTCACTAATCAAGGTCAACTTTCAAGGTAAATTGAATTTTTCTTGTAAACATTGTCATGAGGGATTTCTGAAGACCAGATTATACCTTCAGCTGAGTAAGAGTGAGACTTTTGACATCTTGTAAGAACATTTAACTGAGATATAACAGGACTAAGTTCAAGTTCTTCAATCTTAATGCAAATACTTCAACTATTGTATTATAGAAACTTTTCCAGGAGTCAAGGCCATTCATCTTCCACAGACACCTTAATATGGACAGGGTTAAGATAGCAGTAACAGAAATCCTCTGGCCCAAAGGCTGCAACATTGCTGCAGAAAAGGGTTGAATGCAAGCATGGGAGCACAAACATCGCACATGCATTGATCTACCTGAGTATGCGCCCTCATATTTTGTACATCTCTTATTCATTCTAATGGGAAAAGAAATCAAATGATGAAATCTCATTTCATGGTGGAAAGTTAAATTATTTTCTCCTTTTACAAATTACCAAGCAGAAAACACCAAATAAGTATTTTCAGCTGATTTAGCACAATTCAGTCATGTCTCAGAGTATCTGAACAAGCTATAAAACCTGAAGTACTTCACACAGTGTGTTCAGAATACAACCATGACAAACATTATACCACTTGACACACTTTCCCTAGGGGAAAAAAAAATTACACACACACCCACTCACTTGTTACCCTACCGCAGGGTTGGTACTTGGCATAAGTAAACCAAAACTAATAGCTGTGGTGCAAGTGTCCTTTTTTGCGTCTTCCTCTCTCTTTCACTGTACTGGGCACTCGTTCATTTCTTTTGAGTCACTAATCTTAATGAGAGCAGGAAAATTCTTCATTTGAGAATTCTAATTAACTTTCAGGATTTTTTAGTGATGATGTACTCTGTCTGAGCCAAATACATGAAACACAGAACAGATTAATACTTCAAGGCTGTTTAAGTGGCATTCATCTACTAAAAAAAATTTACAACTTGATATTTCTGTTAAAAAAAATCTGTCGCAAATTTTAGATTAAGACTGATACTGATCTAAAACATCATATAATTTCATATCAATTAAAAGGATTGCATAGGTAAGACAAGTTTCCTACTTTCTCAAGTATTTGTGACGTATGCAGGTCCNTTTTTTTACACAGTTAAGGATCACTTATGCACATAGATCACCACAAACTACTGGGGCCAGAAAAGCAAATTTCTGTTCTGGGATCATAAAACAATGATCACAGCTTTTCTAGTTTCCATTCTGTGTGGACAGCTGAGAAGTACTAGCGGCACTGCTGTTTATCACTCTGGTCTTTTTTGATTTAAACTCAAGCTATCTGTTATTTCAGCGTAATAGGTGCCTTTACTATGACAAAAGTATCCTCCCTGTGATATACTAAGGGGAGCTAAAAATATAAGAAAACCCTTAAGATACATAGATTAGCATAGAAGCAAACCCACTGTGTTCAGTACAAACAGAAGAATTAGAAAAGTTAGGAGAATCAGGAATATATCTTGATAGATTCTCAAATTGATATCAGCAAAGAATGGCTTCTAATGGGATAGATTATGCATCATATCAGAATTATACAATATTTTCTTAAATAAAAGGGATGCTAGCATCATAAAACAGTTTACTTTCTGTGTTCTTCTGCTAAGATCACACTAAAGAAATACAAAAAAATGATGACCTGAAATGAACAAAAATGCCTTGATTTGTTAACTTTTTAAAATGCTGACATATTTCTACGGACATAATTTAAATAATTTTCACTCTAAATAGTCTTTAGTAATGCATTGTTGTATAATAAATTTTTCAGTGTGCGACAGTTGATTTATGGGGAGTCACGTCTCGATAACGGGAGGCTGTCTCTCCTTTACATTGCAGGGAGTTGTCCTCCCTCCGTAGTTTCCCCCCCAAGGCGGCTCCCGGGGTGCCCCACAGAGAGACATGCAGAGACCACCGGAGAGGGAGCAGAGAGAGCGTTTATTACATGGGGAGAGGTATTTATAACTTCTCAATGGATCATAAAAGATCCAATAGACAACTAGGAATAACAACCAATAGGAAAGGGTTAACTAAGGGCCAATAGGAAACTTTAAACACACTTCAAGGGTACATTCTTTCAGACCTAGCTAGGGAGAAAAGGGTTTTCTCAAGGGATTTTGGGAAGAAGACACAGTGACTCAGGGAAAAACACAGAAACTCCATCTTAAACAATAGAAACAGCTTCAGTTTTTAAGGTATTTAAGTTAGCTTTTCTTCCTTCTTCACCAGCCCATTTCTCACAAGACTTTTTCCATTTCTGATATTGTTTGTTCACTGCCACATCAGTGTACAAAAATCACAAAATTAAAGACTTTCAAAAACTCTACCTGACATATGTCAGATAATATCTTACCTTTATATACAATGGTTCCCTTGGGTTATCTATTAGGATGTAAGCTTTTTCTTCCCACACAGGACTGAGGTTCTTGTGCATCATTTTACTTCTAAATACTTCTTTTCTTCCAAATTTGAACTTGACATATGAAGCACTGGTTCCTGTTAAAGACACATATACTATTAATTATACCTTTGAAATACAGAAAGGGAATGGAGACTAAAGTACTTCAAACAGAACTAAATGTAATTTCTGTAGATAGTCAAATTGAAAACAGCATCCGATGAAATAACTTTTTATTGTCACAACCTATTATTTTCCAGGGTGTCATTACTCAGGTAATTGACTCTGTTAACATCAAATGGGTGCTTGAATTACTTTCTGTTTTTTGCAAGCCATTCTCAAAGTCACACATGAAATACTGGCTATTTCAGCATTGGTTTTACTTAACAGAATGATGTCTTTATTAAGGCTAGGATAGTATCTTAATGCAGCCACAAAAAATAGATTATATAGTTCAAATTACTCCTGTAAAATATTAATCTAATTATCTTGAGCCTTTGAAAAGGCACATAGTTCACTGACACCACTAGCGTAACTCTTCATTGACTCTGTTGTGTCCAAGCTTTCCTCTTACATAAATACTCACTTCCTACAATACTCATGATGAGAAGATCAACTCTAAAGTCAGTCCATAAAGTTCACAACATGCTTCTTGCAGAAATCACCTACTCACTGAAGAGCACAGGTCTAAGCCTCCGAGACAACCGAGTAACAATTAACTGTGACCAGAAAGACAACCCCGAAGGGTACTGAAAGAAAAATGTTATATATGGCATGAACAGAGAATGCATGCGATGTGAGTGTAGTGTCATAAGAAAAATCTGGTGAAAGGAGGACCCTTGGGTCGGCACAGAGACTAGTTGTCATTCAGGAGCAAAAGTGAGAGTAATTGATTGAAGACAATCTTAAACAAAAACTCTAGCATGAAAACAGATGCATCTTCATGAATAGCAGCAAAATGATAAGATTTTTTAATTTTTTTATTTTTTTACTTTTAAGGCTTTTCACAAGCCTGGCATATTTTACAAGTTTGCATTTGCATCCACTGGGAAATACAATCATTTGCTTTTCTTAAAATTGCAACACACTCTCCTAAACATAAATTATAGGGGTATGACCAGAGCTCTTTGCATTACTTCATCCAGTCAGAAGACGTCAATACTCTTTACCTAAAGTTACATCACCCTTTCAAAAAGCTATAGTGATGGAAAATTGTGGTCTCACATGTGACAGGGTTACAGTCATTTCCACCCATAATTACTAGGGCACAATTTCAGTGGCATAAAAATTTTTTATCTAGCACAATTAACTTGTTCCTTGGTTATTCAAGTAGAGGTAATGATTTTGAAGACAAAGATCAGGAATTTGAATTAATTCTGTGTAATGTGAAGAATATTTTGAACATGGACACCATGGAATGGTGCACTCATCCCCCTGCTCCTCAGGTCCACTCTGCAGACTCAGGAATCCCAGTAGGTCTTAGTCTTTGAGTAAAGAGTTTGGTAGTGAAGCACTCCTTGATTGTACCAGAAACTCTTGCATGGCTAAGGTGGGAATGGCACTGACTTGAAAGATGAGGGATGCTAAATTCAGTCATTCTCTGACAGCTCTGGAACATCTAAAAAGGAGAAAAGTATGTTAGCTTCTGTGTTGGATGGGTGAATTGGGAGGCCTTTAAACTAGGTTTGAAGGCAGAAGGGGATAAGATTGGGCTCACTAGAGATGAGATTGGGGGTAGCATGCTAGTTTTGGGGGTGAAATTGATAACCCATCTGAAATGCTTCTAGACTAATGCACGTAGTAGAGGTAACAATCAGGAGGAGCTGGAAGCCATTGTGCAGCAGGAAAGCTATGACAGTTGCCATCACAGACACATGGTACAGTGACTACATGACTGGAGTGCAATGAATGGTTAGAAGCTCATCAGAAGGGACAGAAGAGGAGGGAGAGATGGTGGGAGACTCTCTACATTACGGGAGTGTTTTGACTGTAGAGAGCTCAAGGCTAGTGATGATATGGTTGAGTACCTATGGGTAAGAATTGAGGAAGGTTAGCAAGGCAGACATTCTGGTGGCAGTCTGTTACAGACAATCCAACCAGAATGAAGAGGCAGATGAAGTATTCTGTAAGTGGTTGGCTGACATTTCACCATTGCCAGAACTTGTTTTTGTGGAGGACTTTATCTTGACAGTTGTCTGCTGAAAACACAGCAGAGTAGAGAGAGTCTAACAGCTTCCTGGAGCATGTGGAAGACAATCTCCTGTGGCAGCTGGTAAGTGAGGCTACCAGGGGTAAGGGCCCACTAGCCCTGCTGTTCAGGAACAGAGAAGGGCTGGTGGGAATTGTAGTGGTTAGAAGCCACCTTGGGCACAATGATAGCATTTTCAATTCATGGTGAAGTGAGGAAGGGGGTCAACAAAACCTCTGTTTTAGACATACAGATGGTGAACTTGAGCCTGTTCATGATAATGTTTCAGAGAATACCCTGGGAAACAAAGTGGTCCAGAAAGGCTGGACATACTTTAAGAAGGAAATCATAAAGATGCAGGAGTAGGATGTCCCTCTGTGTTGAAAGATGAGCTGTTGGGGAAGAAGACAGGCCTGGCTGAACAGAGAGCTTTTGCTGGAACTCAGGGGAAAAAAAGAGGGGTTATGACCTTTGAAAGAAAGGGAGGCAATTCAGGAACAGTACAAGGCTGTTGTTAGGTAAGGTAGAGAGAAAATTTGAGAGACAAAAGCTCAGCTAGAACTCAATCTAGCCACTGCTCTGAAAGATAATAGGATAAATAGAGTAACAATTTAAGGAGGGTCAAGGAAAATCTCCATCCTTTATTGGATGTTAGGGGCAAGTCTGTCACCAAGGATGAGGAAAAGCCTGAGGTAGTTAATGCCTTCTTTGCCTCAGTAACACCAGTTATCCTCAGGAAAGCCAGCCCTTGAGCTGGTAGACAGGGACGGGAAGCAGAATAAACCTCATGTAATACAGGAGCAAGTAGTCAGTGACTTGCTGAGCCATATGGATAGTTGTAAGTCTATGGGACCAGACGGGATTCATCCAAGAATACTGTGGAAAGCAAGAAATTAATAACCAATGGAGGGTAGAATACTAACTAATGAAAGAGAATTATGTAATCAAAACCAAATGAACATTAATGCATTTTGAAAAAATTAATAAATAGGTGTAAAGTACTGTATTGATGTCTGTATGGAGGCAGGATTTTTGTTGGCCATATATACACTCAGCACGGCAAATAAAGTAAAGCATTGCTTTCTGACACTATAATGTGAGAGGGTTCTGTTATTCCCAAAAATTTCAGAGGTATTTGGCAACAAATTTTGGTGACTCCACTGGGACAAATCTTTTGACTTGGGAAGGTGGGGAGCCACAGGTGAAAGAAACAAAAATGCATGCTCCAGGAAACCAGAAAGGGACAGTAGATGATCATTTTCTATCCACTAACTTGGAAGAATCTTAAAAAATAAGTTTAAGGATGATCACATATATGTGAAATGAAAGACACTATTCAAAGGCAATTATGCAATTAAAATTATATTAGATTAAGCACAAGAGAGAGGCATCTCCAGCTGACCCTTGAAGGCTGGGAAATGAACTGGTAGATAAAGGGTAATTTGTTTTTTTCTCAATACATGCAAAAGAGCCCAGAGCCAAAATACTGTAAATGCTACTGTGCACCAGGAAAAAGTGAAAACTTGCCATTTTCCCCAACGTTTAAAAATTCCAGAAAAGAAAACAGTGGTTAACATGACAATTTCTATATATGTCTGAATGCTCAATGTCTTTAGCATGTTAGAAGGAGATAATGTTTGAAAATTGACAAATAAAAGTATCTGATTTTTGCTATTGAAAGTTGTTGGCCCAGGATTTTGTTGTTACAGCAATCAAACACAACAAAGAAAATCCCAGAGGAGGTGGAAGAAGCTGTTACTCCATTGGTGTGGGCCTCTGGAATTCCATAGGGATCAAAAGCAGAATATAACTGAAACCAGACATCAGACTGGTGTTGCAGAAACAATACCCTTTGGAATTAGAAGCTAGACAAGGGTCAGAGGAATTAATTACTAAATATCTGCAACATGTATTATTAAGGGAATATGAGTCAGAACAGAATACTCCCATTTTACCGGTAAAACAGTCACGTAGTCATTATGAATACAGAGTAGTACAAGAGCTATTAATAATGTAGTGCAATACACCTAGTAGCAGCAAATCCTTATTACACTTCTAACCATACTTAAAGAATTTGATGAGTTTTAGGTCTTAAGAGTGCTGTGCTCTACACACCGCTTGAACCTGAAAGTGAATCTCGGTTTGCTTTGAATGGGAAAGTGACTAGACAGGACATAAAGCCCAATCAACATGGACTATCTTCCCACCAGGGTTCAAACATAGCTCCGTTTTGTTTGGGAACCAATTGACAAAAGAACTGGAAATAGGAAAAAAAGGCAAATGAAGAAATCACATCAGCAGCAGCTTGTATATGATACTGATAGCTACAGAAATCCAAGCTGGATGTACTGAAATTACTATAATTTTACTGAACTTTTTGGGACAAGCTGATCACAGGGTATCCAAGAAGAAGGCCCAGATTGTCAGAAAGGAGGTTACATACCTGGAATTCACCATTTCTAAGGGACTGTAAAGTCCCAGAATTAAAACAACAGAGATGATTTGCCAAACTCCAGAGCCGAGGTCTGTATGTGAATTAAGAACATATTTAGGAATATTTGATTGGTATCAGCCATGGATTCCTAATTATGGACTGCTGGTAAGAGCTTTATATGAGGAGAAACCCTGAAGAGGTACTACAGTGGACTCCAGAATGCCAGACAGCTTGCAGACACTTAGAAAGTGCTCTAATGTCAACAACTGCATTGGGATTATTTGACTTGGCTAAACGTTTCAAATTCTTTGTACATGAACACTTATACCTTGCATTAGGAGTGCTAGCTCAGAGGCTGGGATAAGGGCTGTGGGATACTTTTCCAAACAACTGGACAATATAAGTAAGGAATGGCCCACCTGACTTCGAGCTGTAGCAGCAACTGTCCTTTTAATACAAGAAGTCTGGAAATTGACCGTGGGCCAGAAAATAACTGTTCATGTTCCACATATGGTTATCTCTGTCCTAGAACAAAAGAGGAATTACTGAATGTCCCCAAATAAAATGCATGAGTATCAAGTTGTCTTGCTAAAACAGGCTGATGTGAAACTGAAAACAACTACTGCCTTGAACACAGCTATGTTCCTTGAATCTGTACCAGAATACCAACAGGCCTTACAACATGACTGCCCCTTAACTATTGAGAAGGTTGACTCCATCAGGGAAGAATTAGGGGACACCCTAATAGAAGATCCAAACTGGGAACTGTTCACAGATTGGAGCAGTTTTGTGTGCAAAGGAGAACGGAAATCTAGATATGCAGTAGTAACCCTAATGGAGGTAATCGAAGCTAATCCGTTACCTGTTAACACCTCTGCATAAAAAGCTGAGCTCATCACTCTGTAGCAAATTCTAGAATTGTCTGAGGGTAAGAAGGTCAACGTATGGAATGACTTTAAATACATTTAGAGGAGTACATGCCTATGGAGCTATCTGGAAAGAAAGAGGGCTCCTTTCAGCACAAGGATCTGCTGTCAAGTATGGAGACATCATTAAACAATTACACAAAAAAGTGCTCAGTTACCAATCAAAGTGGCTATTATGCATTGTAAAGGTCATCCGTTTGGAAACACACCAACTAATGTTGGGAATCAACTAGCGGATAAAACCGCTAGAGAGGTGGCACAGAAAAGCATCCTAGTGGTTACTCCATTAAAATGCGTGAACCTTACAAATATAACCCTGGAGTACCAGGCTGAAGATTAAAAGGCAGCTAAAATTTTAAAAGCCCACCAGAATTCTGGAGGATGGTGGGTAAGAGCAAGTAGGAAAATTATAGTACCTCAAGCAGTAATGAAACAAATGGTAGAAGATAAGCATGCAGAAACACATTAGGAAACAGAAGCTATTATAAGTAGCTTGAATTGTCAAGTAGTTTGTGTAAACGTGACTGGGGTTATCAAAAGTGTAGTCAGTAAGAGTAAAATATGTTTACAAAACTATTAATATGCTGAAAAAAAAAGCCACTAGGGACTATAAAAAGAGGAAACTGTCATGGAGATTATTGATAAACAGGTTTTTCTAAGTTATCTCGACAAGAAGGAGGTCGATACCTATAGCTGACATTTTTTTCGGATAGCTTGAAGCTTTTCCCTGTCACATCAACAAGGCAAGGGAAATTTCCAAGGTATTGTTAGAAGGAGTAATAACCTGATTTGGAATTTCGTTGGGAATGTTCTTAGATAGGGGTCCTCAGTTTGTAGCAGAATTTGTGCAAAAATTGTCTGAAATATCAGCAATCAAATAAAATTTATGTATTCTAGGAGACCACAATTTAGTTGGGAGAAAAGCATGAACCAAAGCCTTGCAAGGCAAATAAACAGAATCTGTCAAGAAACCTCACTTAAATGGATGCAGGCTCTTACCCTGGCATTAAGAACTAAAATGCAGCCAAGTTCCGTACTACTGGCTTTGCAGGCTAGAAAAGCTCTGCCACTGAGATGACAATGAACATACACCTTTGGAACTGTAGTACCAAAACCAGGTGTAATTGATAAATTGGAATTCCCCAGAGCACATCTAGGATCTTTTATAACAAGACACAATTTAAATCCCTTAATTGAGAGGTCCTTTGGATTCCTCAGGTTTGTGAGAGGACTTCTACCATGGTTAGGGGAATTGAAGAAAGCTATAGGGAATATATCCAGGACTAAAATTATGGTCTTCCTGAAACTGTTTAAAGCATGACCATTTGTTTTTCAAGACAGACAACTTTTGCTTAATCAGAGGTTTCACCTCTCCTGGTACATAAACAGAGGTCTCTGATTTGCCTAGTCCAAAAAACCCAGTTCACTGTTGTTCGTATACACTATACCTTGCAGTTTAACTGAAAACTATCTTTTTCCTACATACTTGCAGTTGACAAAAATGTGAGTTGCTCTTGTGTGGTGGTTTTAAATTTTAGGCTTTGGCTAGGTTTGTTGTTTTTTAGGCCTTCCTGGGAAACAAGTCAGGTGACATACATTGACAAATCATAGGTATTCCCTACTATCTCACATCACATGGGATAGAGGAGTGAGGGAGGAAGTTCTGGGACACACTGTCCTCGGACGCTTCCTTGGGTCAGCCTCTCCGGTGCAGTCTCTCCTCCGGCCGGGTCAGTCTCTCGTCGGGCAGGTGGTTGGGGGGAAGGATCGCAGCTCGGGGCTGGTCACTTCACTATTTGGGTAATGCAGTGCCTTATCTATTTTCCTTGGGTTTATATATAGTACCTATATAGTACCATTTGAGTTACCCNAAAGGGGGGGGGAAGCTGTGCTGCTGCTGGGAAGTTCTGCGCGGTGTTGCTTTGTTTTGGTTTTGCCCAGGGTCAAACTTCCACATCTTGTCAATTTAACAGTGCAGTCAACAATTTCCAGCAAAACATGCAAGTTTTTCTCCATTCCCCAGGGATAATGATTTATTATTTCAGACTGAAATAAAAGCTGAAACTTGAGATGTAAAATAAAAATGCTAAGTAAAGAAAATATAGAAGCTGTGGAATAATGGATAGGGTTAAAAGTTAAAGGATAACAAGAATCACATAGGAGAGCCAGATACTGCTTCCCAGATGGAACAGGGTCACAATGTCCCACAGAGGTTCCCTAAACACTGATAAGTTCCTGTTATGGGGGATGCAATGAAGAGGGTGACATGAGGGTGCTGTGGCCCCCCCTCCACAAAACTCCTGCAGGAAGGGGACCATGGTGACACTGCAGTTCAAAGACAGTGATGTATCTGTCCACCAAGACAGATGCCAAGGATGACTACCCAATTAAGCACTTATAACTGGAGTCACTCAAGCTCCACCTAAACCTAAAGAAATAATAGAAAAATAGGCTGGAAATGAGGAAAAGTTGGAGGAAAACTTCCACTGAAAGAGCTGGGATCAGCTCATGGTCTGAACCTGTCTTCCCCCCCGCTAAAGGGATGCCTATTGGGTAATAAACTTACTCTATACACATAGACTGTTGCTTTTAAGGACTAGAGCTCATGTTTTGCTCCATAGTATGTTGGTAGATTGTTTCATGCTTGTGCTTGAGTTTATGCTTGTGCTTGTTTTATAGTATTATTAGATTACTTTAAATTGATTTTTGCGGGTAGACACTATCACTGATGACCTACAAACCTTATTAACATGTCACAATTTGTATTAATAAAAAGTATTATACCATAAACTTGTTGGAGTGAGTCCTTTGCAAAATGCTGACAGTTTGCTGGCAGCAGAATAACACATGAGAAGACCCACTGAGGGTTTCCCCTTATGCTGTTGGCTCAGTATTCCTCAATAAGGGTAATTCAGACACCTTCTGATCTTGTGAATCTGTTTGGTGAAGAGTTCTCTTATGGGATATCTGACAGATTGCTAGACAAAAGGGATTTCATGTCCCTTAGGGCACTAAGAGATAAATAAATCTCTGAGGGTCTGTGGCAGTAAACAAACAA
>VWZG01008803.1:25031-35596 GCA_013396735.1 Grallaria varia | reverse complement strand
GAGGTGGGAAATCACTGAATGCTGAGAAAAATCTACCAGGAAGGACAGAAATCATAACGGAGGAGCAATACGTTGAGTTCCTCCCACGCATTTATCAGTTCCACATTTAAGACCAATCTTCAAACAACAAAAGGCTTTTATAGGAAGTTTAAAGTCAGAACACTTAAAATTCCTGTGATCTACACAAAATTATCTTAAAGTAATTCATGTAGCACTTGATGAGCAGAATTTTGTTCTTCATTGCCTCACTACATTAGTTTTATTTTAAACAGAAAAAGAGAAGTGCAGGAAAACAAAGCTGAAAGGGAGAAAGGATGATTTTGTTGTTAAATGTTATCATACAACCAGAGAGAACCTGAAGAAGAAGACAAAATGTATTAGGTCATATGTATAAATCACAGTATTTGCAAAGAAAAATTTGCTTCAACAGGCAGTGGGTTTTCTTGCATGGATAAAAAAATCTTTCTTCCACTTGTTTTTTTCTTACTAGAGTAATTTCAAATATAAGCTTTTCAATTTTTGTAGCAAATTTGTTTCCTTTTTTTAAAAAAATAATTTCCGCTATTTTTACTGCTCCTCGAGACAAATTGGGAAGGCTGTGGTATTTTCTATATCTGTCTTACTCTTTCTCTCTCTCTCTCTCTCTCACACACACACACCCCCCAACACACACAGCGCCCCACACACACACCCACACACACACACCTATCAATATATAGTGCTTCAAGTGCTACTCCTACTATGTTTTTGCATATAGTTCTATTTATTTAATTAATACATATATAAAGCAGATATTTGGATTAATTACTAATCAACATGATTCAGATAAGTAAAACAAGACATTCATGCAAGGGCTGTAACTTTCAAAGGCTGGTAATTTCCAAGTCAGAATGTAAAGAACTCTGGAGACCAATGAATCCCATGGCGGCTTTAGGATTTCACCAATGGTCTCAATACTTTTTGAAAGTTCTTCAGGGTTAAAAATTGCAATATTAAGTGTTTAAAGTTCCTGTCAAGTGATAAATTGTAATTTCCCTAACATTAATAAAGCACATTGACTATAAAAGCTGAACATACTACAAAACTCAAATAGCACTGCAGGCTTCCATTATCCAAGAGAAACTAAAAGGAGCTCTGATGCAGTAACTCCATATGAAAGAAACCTTCCAACTTCATGATATGGTCACATGCAAACAAATTGCATTTAAAGAAACACAGAGTTAGATGCTATTGTGTTATAGACTTCTGCATTCTTTTTTCAAAGCCAAACATTTAAAAAATAAATAAAACAGACTGCTTACAAAAAGAGGAACTTCATTTTTTGGCGGGCTTCTGTTCACTATATGATTTGGCAGAGGCAGTGGTAGCTAACAGAAGATTGATCTGAGCCTTGAGGAGGAAAAAGAGCTAATGGACAAATGCAGCAGATCACTTGACCACTCCTGTCTGTCTTTTGAACACTCACACACAGACACACACACACACGCACACCCGCTATCCCTCCTCTGCAACACAGAAGAATCTTGACAGAATGGCAGGAAACACGCACAGAGTGGTCAGGGAAGGATATGATGTCAGCAACCACGAACAATAAAAGGTGTAAAGGTGCTTCCTTCCCTAAACTGTTCCAGAAGTGCAAAATGGGAACCAAAACTCTCCACTTCCTTCTCCAAGCAGAACTGTCTGAATCTGCTTTGCTGCAACACCCCAGACAGAGAGTCCTTTGAGCAGTTACACCAGGGGACATAAGGAGTATCAAAACAAGACAGGAAAAATATTTAATTTATAAACAAGAAGTCAGCCAGAGAAAAATGAAGTTAAAATGTGCTAGAGTCTTGCATTTTCATGGTTGCTTTACAAAAGAAACAAACTTGCCATAAAGAAGTCTCTGTTCCATTAAGCAGCTTGAACTCTGAGTGGACTAATCTGGTTAAAACTGAAGAAAGAGACATTTTTTTATTATCCTGCTATAAGGAAGCAAAAAAAACATGCTGTCCCCTGTCTGTTGCCATTCTTACCTTGCTATATAAAAGTAACTTTTAAGGTCTCTGAAATCTTTTTATGCAAGCCTGTCTTCTCAAACAAGTTTTGAATCACATGTCCAAATAAAAATGTGAATGTACTGAGTAAGAACACATTGGCTACTCTTCTGAAGAAAATCTAGGTGCAAAAACTGCAACGTAACCATGAAAACTGACAGTGGGAAACACATTCAAATAAAATGGTCACCCAAACATTTTCTATAAAAACCCTGGTTGACTATGTTCCATACATAGACAAAAGACAGCTACACAGTGAAGAAAAAGCTGGGCATACTTCATCAATTCAATACATCACTAATTTTGGGTCTGTCACCTTGAGCTGGATAGAGTTGAAGGACATGCAGAAAAGGGTGAAAATAATGATCATCTATCACATTATCTGACTGAGATCAGCTGACTTTAAAGATAGAAGCACTTCTTCATATTCACATGGTGTTTCAGTTGGTCATTACAAAAGACCCAGTTTGGGCCATTAACAGAAAGGTTATAATAAAATTATATATGTCATCACCATGGCAATATATCAGTAAAGCAGCAACGGCATGATCTACGGTATGGTTATCCAGGCAGAAAGCCATGAAACAAATGAATCTGAGTCATCTTATGCTTTCAAACATCTGTCCACAACACTCTGATTTAGAAATTAAACATAACCTACACTTACATGTTTTGATCTTATGGGCAGGCTGCCATATGAAAAGATTGGTAGGGAGTTCATTTTAATCTACTAAATTTAACTCTCAAGAGATCATGCATTTTGGTACAGGAAATATAAACCAAACATTTAAGCCACAATGGATATATTGTAACAGATGAAGTATTACAGACTACCAGAGAGACAGTAAAAAAGTCTGTACATAAAGAAAATATTTGTAATCTTTAACTACCAAAGCTTATTCATCTTTTCAGTTACCTAACCTGATTCCTGACTCATGGCATGAGCTTAATTTATAATGGAGAATAATTCAAGGGCAATTAAGTTCTGTGCCAAGGCAGGAGTAAAATGTTCATAAACTAGCTAACTGCAAAATCATGTATATTGTTACTTAAAGAAAACTCGAATCATATGATCTGAATTCATATTTCACTAATTTTACTACTGATTTTGAAAGCATCTGCTGGATTTTTAGGATTATTTCAACTGATATTCCATTTATTAGTTCATGGATTCATGTGTAAAGGATAGAAAAACATGATTATTTTAAAGTCTGAACTTCTGGAATTACACCTTACTTGCTTTTCACATTTATATTTCAACATATTTCTAATATAAAGACAATGTAGCCATGAATTGCAGAAAATTCCTCTTGCAGCCAAGTAAATAACTTGTAATCAATACCACTATTTGTATGCCTTGAAAGAGGCATGAGAGTATCTAGCATTATGATTCCACCCCCTCCCCCCCCCTCAATTTGGACTTCTGAAGACGAATTGTAAGAACACTTGTAACTCAAAAGAGTACCAAGCTACCTCACAGCAAGAACTTGCACAATATGGGTGGAAGTATTTCATTTGCTCTAGTTTTGCTAAGTTCCCCCGAAAAGTGTTTTTGGGCAAACTAAGCATCATTGCCAAAACAGTGGAGAAGATGGTACTTCGTAACAGTAACCCTGCTTCACTATGCCACAGACGCTCCTTTTCAAGAGACTGAATTACCTAGACACTGAATACCCAGTTTGTAGCCGCCTATCAATTTAAGCTGATCCATGCCTATGTGAAAAGGAAAGGAGTGACTTCATCTTACCTTTCAGAGGATGTGCTGAGAGGCACCCATCCAGCCCAGTGAAGGAGGATTTTCTGAATATTACATGTATGTTATACCAAACCTGGTCATGCCAATAAAAAACCATGACAGGGGGCTAGAGGCCTTCCAAATGATTGTGGGATTTGCCACAGATGGTGAGTCATTCCTTACAGCAGTGCACCAAAAGAAGAAGCAACCACTAGTAATCTAGATACAAACTGATTGTCTGAACGTCAGTAGGATATGTATCTGCTATGCTTGATGAGGAAAGGAGGACTTGGTTAAGGTACAACACTTTAAGAAGATGGCCAAGGTGAAGAAGAGTATTTGATTTGTAAAGCAAAGAATGCAGACACTAACACATATTTTATGGAAAGCATTTAAGTGAAGTGCTAATATAAAATAAATACCTGTGAAAAGTCAATTTTAAAACTACAGTGATGTGCAAGTGGTATTTCCATTTCTACCCATTACCCAGAAGAAAAAATACTGGAAAGTAAGAAGTTCATGCTGTACCCTTAGCAGCCTGACAGCCATAATGGGAGTCTAACCAATATATATGGAGTAAGATCCATGAAGTGCTTCAGAGACTGCCTCAAGTGTAACAGTTTATTCAGTTAGACAATAAAAGGGGAAAAAAACCCAAAGGACTGAAAACTGAATCACCTAATTGGTCTGAAATGGAGACAGTGTCTAGGAATGGGAACCTGTCTGAAAATGGAGTAGGAAAATTGGACCAGTGCAAATTCAGTTAAGAGTCTTGACAGTTTTGAGATAATAATTTGATTGGATTGCATTATAGTTAATAGATGTTTAACGAATACCAGAAAAGATGTTTTAAAAATTCAGTCTGTCATTTACTTAGCTGAAGGAGAAGAGGAAGCGTTTCACTAGTCAATAGGGTAAGAGTTAGCACCTTGCGAGCTGAAAAGGTATCTTGGAGCTACTCTGATCTGGGTCTACTTGTATTTAAAGACATTTTGCATACCGGGGAAGATACTGGTGCTTGCAGTTTGGGAGCAGTCTTATACACAAATACCAAGGATGTTGGAGAGTGTTGGCTTGTTACAGGAAAAGTCCAAGAGCTAAAAACTCTTTAGAGTTAGTCATTGCATCACCTGAAAGCAGTCTCTGACTCTGATTAGATCTAGATACACAGATTTGTTGCTTGTGCATGTATGTGAGGAAGTCTGGAACTTAAATCCCCAAAATGGCTTTTAAGAATCAGAGGTAATTTCAAGTATTATTGGAAAAAACTATGTACTGCAAAAATCAAATCATAGTGCAAACTTGGGCACAATCACTTGGTAATGCCAGTATCAGTGACAGACAGGTTGTCCCCTATTACAGAAAGTTTTGGATTGATTCTCAAAAGGATTCTTTTCTATCATATTTTGATTACTTTCTGCTTAGAATTTGTTGAATTACAGAAATGCAAGGAAGTTTGGTACATGACAAAGGAACTGGAGACAGCAGTGTTTGAACTATGTTCAGTGATGAGTCTGGAAGCAATAGATGGAGTAGATAGAGAAGAGAATTACATTTTAGGCGAACAGGTGGACTCGTTGAGACCTACAAAGACCTGGTATCCTTTGTGTTCATCCAACAAGCTTCAGAGACATTTTATACACTCTGATCCAGGATCCTTCCTTTTCTCAAAGGGCAATGTAATCATGCCTATCTATGTTTAACAATACAGCTGAGTTCTGCTATTCCAAATTTGTGCTGCACCACCCCTTCATCTCTGTAAGGAGGAAAAAAGATTTGGATTGTCGAAATCTCATATTTTGAAAATGAATGTCTTACACATTTGCAAATGAATCATTTCAGGAAATTTTTAAAGAAAAGAGAAAGCTTATAGAAACAGGATTTTTGTGGCATGAATAAACAGGACAAACCATAACAAGAACTCCAAGTGTCTTTAAATTACTGAGCAAATAAGTGACAGAGCACTGTATTTGGTTCAAAGACTAAGCTGAAAATTAGGAAGGATCATCTAAGGAGCTAGAGTAGGGAAAAAATTGAGGATGAAAATACCTTAAAATTGGGAACATGAGTGTAGAAATTAAGAAAAAATGAGAAGTAAGTTCCTCACTAAAAGAAAATGTGTGCCTCTAAGAGAAAACAGACTCTCCAGAAATATAGTGAAGGGGTTAATGAAAGGAATCCTTTCCAACATTACCAAAGTGAGTGACAAAAATTGTCATGGTAAAGCTTGAATGAATGTAAAACTGTTTCAGGTTAGTGATGGGAAATACCTTGATAGGAAAACTGCACAAGTATGTTAAAGCGGTATAACGTTTTTACTGGATGGGAAATGTGGTTCATGGTGTTGCCATTTTAAGAGTTGTTTGAATAATGGCTGGCAGGTGAAAAAGACAGAAGGAATAGGATTATTGCTGGTAAGTGTAACTTCTGTGGTCTTATAGCCCTGAATACTTGAAAAAATACAGCAAAGAATTATTTTAGAGGTTGGTGATTTGTGATGATAAGAAGAGCTGAAAATTTTGAGAGATTAAGGGAGAGCTCAGTTGTAGAAAATACAAAGAGTAGAGTTTGGAAGTAAACTTAGCACAGGTTTTGGAATAACAGCTGATGGGATAAGGAACTCTACTACCCAATAACAGACATCAATTCTCAAGTCTTTCTACATTTAGAGACATAATAAATCTTTGTAAACAAAAAGTATTAAGGAAATATTTGAGTCACTTATCAGCTTCCCTGCCCTAGTGGCAACAACCCTGAATTTGGCTGGCTCCTCAAGCCAAAAAAGGACAATCTCTTAAGCATGTGTCTTAACATGGTTCATCTTCCCACCAGAGAAATTAAGTAATCAAACATGAAAGGATTCATGCAGGTGTTCCTGAGCCACTGAAATTTGTCACAATCTGATCAAACCTTGGAAGACTCATGGGTGCTGTACATGCCAGATTCTCAAGCTAATTAGCTAGTAGTTTGTTGTAGGATAATACCTACTCAGGCTTGAAAAATTTGATTACAATGCCTCCGATATTTATTTATTTATTTTCCACTCAGATCTTGCATGAAGCAACCAGTTACCTAAGCCCATCTCTGATTCACTAAAGATGAAATGAGTCTCAGACAGATATAACTTAAAATTTAGTGAATATTTCTGATTCCTGTGTACCTACTCCTTTTCACTAATACAAACATTAGAACATATCCACCACTAGTACTGAAAAAGAAGTGAGACAAGTTTTGTAAGCGGAGTTAGTAACTCATCTATAGTAACTAATTTGGAAAAAATAAATTGCCTTCATGGCACAATTGGTACATGGTACAATTCTTTGGTTCCTCAATGCATTCAAAACTCTTCCTTTTATTTCAGCTATAGGAGCTGGAAAATGAAATATATTATCTCTGCCTAGAAATTATCTCTTGTCTGTGTTGTTAGATGACCTCAGCTACGACTATACTTCCACAGAAACAGAATGCTGGTTTTCCTACATCATAGACCTAACACGTAACTTTTACATGTAAGTACCTTTATCAGTTTTCTAATGCAACCTCAGATCAGTACATACTTCATCTGGTAATTCCTTTCTTATAGGGAAATTATGAGACACAGAGATGTTCTGCTTCTCTTTTCATGTATGCTCAGTTCTAGAAACACACTTTTTTTGCTTTAATTCCTGATCTTCCCAGAAATGTCAAGAATTAAATATAGTTTTTTCTGAAATGTAGATGGCACAACATTGTGGAGAGCTGCTGAACTGGTAACAGTTCATCATTTTATGTGAATGCTAATATGATAAATATGAGTATAAAAAGTATGACTCTCCCTGAACTCTACTGCTTGCCCAGAGACAGCTGCAGGCTTAAAATGAGGAGAAGGAAGAAGGAGGAAAAAAAAACCCAACACAACCAACAAGGGAAATATANTCTGAAATATATTCTTGTCTACTGGCAAGGCTCATGAATTAGGAGAGGTTGCTGCTTTTAAACATACAAAATACACACAATTTAAACAGAAACACATAAATTCAGAATAGATCTGCCCTAAAAAGAAAAAGGAAAAAAATAAAGTACAGTGTTAGTATAACAAAGAAGCACAATTACAAAGATTTGATACCTTTTACAAGTCATATGATAGGAAATAAACCCTGCACATATATTGTCTTGTGCCTCATGTCTGGAATTCTGCAGGTTCAGGATGAAGCATCTGCTGGAAAAATGGAAGGTTCTGACTCCTAAGAAATAAAGTATGTGGCCATATCTGTTAAAGCTAGCATTCCACAAGTCATTTGTTGAAGCTATTTGCTTTCTACCTCCTGGCTGCATATTGTCAAGCAGAATCTCTCTATGCTGCAATATCTAAACTGGATTCCCACTGGTTTACAACTAGAAAAAATGCAAAAACAGATAAGGCTACTTATAAGAAAGAAAAGGTAATATGGAATTTGCTATGCAAAAAAAGTAAGAAAAGAAGGGGAAAAAATTGTTGCATGAAACAATTGATTTATGCTGCCTATTCAGGAAAAATTTTTCTGTTGTTCTGACTTAGCGGGATATTCTACAAAATATTTTGTCCTTGGTGGGGGACAAACGATATATTTCTGTTAAAAATATTCACATGAAGAAAGAGAAAGAGAGACAATGGAGAAACCTAAAATATACAGCACACTGAGGAGTTATGCTGTGATATGATGAAGAGCTAAAAGAACTGCAGCTTTGTATCTGCATTAGTTACAAAGACATAAATAGCTTCATCTAATTTAGTGTGCTGTTCAACCACATCATAGTTCACATTCAGTTTTTGAAAACTGTGCTAGGTAACTAATTCATGATTTCCACATGAGGATTTGATCTTCTAATTTTTCACAGAATTGGAGTCTAACAACTTTAACCTCAAGATCTGTAAAAGCAAAATTTCTACTGAAAGGGATGGTGTTTGCCACAGAGGTACACCTACCACTGTCTATAACTACAAAAGCCGTAAGTGAGCATCATACCCTGCTTACTGAACCTCAGCTGTAACCACCCCATTAGCACATGCAGCTAGATTTATTTATTCCTTACACATATAAAACACGCTGCATTTGGCAGTAGCCAATGCAAAAAGTCAACATCCTTGACAAATATCAGAAGAAAGCAGACATGTAAAATGTTCTTAATTTGCAGATGGAAAATGCAGTGGAATTTTCTTGATAGTCTCCATTCCATCTTGAATGAGCATTTTGTTTTTCTAAACGGATCATTGCCAGCATTGCTCATTTTATTATTATCTTAAAAGCATGCTGAAAAAACCAAAAACATAATCAATACAGAGATACATTAGCTAAATCTTTTTGTGGCCTTGAATGCACATTATGTTTTCTCAGAAATGGTG
Source organism: Grallaria varia (assembly GCA_013396735.1). Lineage (NCBI taxonomy): Eukaryota > Metazoa > Chordata > Aves > Passeriformes > Formicariidae > Grallaria > Grallaria varia. The sequence continues at coordinate 26,460 of VWZG01008803.1, read as the reverse complement.
CTTTCCAAGCTCTATTGATATGTAAGGTGATTTCTGACAAAATCTAGTCTCAGAAACACACAGCTGTGGCAAAAGTAGCAGGCGCCATAGTGTAAAGAGTTGTATTCAAGGTTGGGATACAAGCATGGCTGAGACCTGCTCCCTTCTCTGCCAAAAATATTGCATGTCACCTTCGTTTCCTACTCAATTGCTCTGTTGGAATCCTGGAGATAAGAAACTTGTGGCTTTGCTCATGCAAATGTTCTGAAAACTAGGAACGATGAATATTTCAGAGAAATTCTAAGTGCTTTCAGTAAATATCCTATATTTCTTATCTAGCATGATCAGTGAGTATGTAAACAAATAAAGAAGATAATTTAACAAATTTGAAAATTTATAAAATCAATGTTGAGGGCAAGACTATGATCAAAAAATATTAATATCTGTATTCAAAATTACTCATTTCAGAAATTTATAATTATCTTGTATACTAAAGCATTTATATATGCATGTTTTTCTAGCTCTATCATCCATTGTGCTAATGTACATCTTCTTGAAATAAAGATATTTGACAGTACTGTCATATAAGGTCCAACATGGTACACAGCAGATTCATCAATTTCCTGTTTCCCTCTCTCTCTTACAGCATCCTAATCAACCTAATTAAAGCTTAGTTCATTTGAAACCTCAGATGACAATTTGTTTAATTCTATCCCACTGTGGTCTTTTTATAAAGAGAATTAAATTTGATCTTCTGACAGCAATTATTAAATGATCCCAACTGGCCCCAATTAAGACACATGGCTCATAGGCCTCAAAATCCAATAAAGTGCCAAGCCCTCTCTATCACATGTATATCTCCCTTTACCTTGCTTTATTTTCTTAAAGCTAATTAAGCTCATCTTAGCAAGCGGAACTGAATGCCACCATGTAGACTAATTCAAGATCCAACGCATCAATTTATCTTCACTGACATTCTGAAGTAGGGACAACACACTCAGAATCATCATTTTGAAACCCCCCTCTGATTCGATTCACCTTACTTTAATGCTCTTCACTTTGCTGCATATGACCTACATATGCTTACTTGTAAAACACTGCCTACAACGAGCAGAGAATAGAGAAACATATTAAATTACGATGGCCCAAGTTTTACATTGCTTACAATTCTCTTTATAGTAACGCATCTCTTCCGTAAGCATTTCCACTTGCTTATCATCTCTCCATTTCTGAAATTTAAATAAATGTGATGTAACTTCTGATGTTAACATTTTTTTGCCTTTAATTCCTGCTCTAATTTTCCCACACATGTTCAGTGGTATTCTGTGAAGAAATGTTCCCATGATTTCATGCAAAGGCAGGTAGCCCCAGGATTTGGAACTCATTGATTGTGTGGTACTCCAGGGAAATAGATGAATTAAAACCCCCCTCATGAGACTGAAATAGCTTC
>VWZG01008802.1:23796-36826 GCA_013396735.1 Grallaria varia | reverse complement strand
TCACCTATCTTATATACACCTGATTATGTGAGGGAATAGAATGGAATACTTCCTTAGTTTTTGACCCCAGTTGTTAAGGAAGGCCTAAAAAACAACAAACCTCACCAAAGCCAAAAATTTAAACTACCACACACTGCCAAAGGTTGAGTAGGGCACAAGAGCTATCTGTTGGTGGTCAACATAAATTCTATTGTATTATACTTCTTTACTGTCTCCTTCAGGTTTTTATCTCCTCCCCTAGGCTGGTCATCTGGTCCAGCCTCCCCTCAGGCTGGTCATCTGGTCCAACCTCCCTGCTCAAGCAGGGTTGTCTTAAAGCACATGGCATAGGAGTACCTCTCCAGGCAACCTGTTCCAGTGCACAGTCACCCGCACAGTAAAGGTCTTCCTCGTATTCAGGTGGTACTTCCTGTACATCATTTTCTGCCCATAGCCTCACATCCTATTCCTTGGCACCAGTAAGGAGAGCCTGGCTCCACCCTCTTGACACCCCACCCTTAAGATGCTTATGGGCATTGATGAAGAACATTTTCCTACATCATAAAAGCTTGAAATAAAATGCACTAATGTTTAAGAGTTTTTGCTCTAGAAATCAGAACATTTTTGTTAACAAGTTTGAGAGTACCTCAAAACTTTCTGTATGTAGAAATGTGTTTTCTTCAGGACTTTTGTATGAAGTCTTACAATAGGAATAAGGAAAGACATAATTTTTACTAACCATTTAATTAAAGCAGCCTTTAGAGAGTGGGTACTATGTACTTGTACCCAGGTCCCTCACTCTCAAGTTGCTAACATCTATGTTACTAGTAAGCTATAACAGTGACACTAATTTTAAAATGCAGGTCACAAAGAGATGGTCACATATCTCTGTGCCCATACACACTTGATGAAGTTACAGAAGTCTAATTAAAAGTTAGAAGTTCAAAACTGGAATTGTTCTGTCTAATGCTGCAGTAATCCAGTGTTGCTTTTATTAACAACCAGCATTTTTCCAGGTGCATTTGCTATATGATCTCACATGAGTTGTCATTCAAATAAAATAACTTTTCCAGTTTTAAAGTCACAGATGTGTTCCTTATTGTCTTCAGTTTTAATATGGTGTGGTGGGTCTGGCTGAGCCAGAATTTTTTCCCCCGTAGGAGCCCTCACAGTGCTGTGCTCTGCATTGGTGTCGATAACACACCCATATTTCGGCTACCACTGAGCACAGCACTCATTGTTCAGTCAAGGGCAAGATCCTGGGAGGGGACGCAAATAGGCCACACTGACCAAGGGGATATTCCATACCATATGACGTCAACCCAGATATAAAAGCTGAGTTAAGAAGCAGGTGGGGGGGGCACTTGTAGTCTCCGATGGCTGCCTGCTAACCTCTGACACATGCGTAGGGGCCCTGCTTCCCAGAGACGTGGCTGACCATCACTGCCCATGGGAAGTAGAGATTAATTGCTGCTTCTGCTTTGCGGTGGCACACACCCTGCTTTTGCTTTTGCGATTTGTATAAATATAAACTGCCTTACCGCAACCCACAATTTGTGCTGATTCTTTTGTTTCCACCCTTACTCTCTCCCCTGTCCAGCTGGGAAGGGGAGTGATAGAGCGGCTGGCATTCAGCCAAGGTGAACCCGCCACATATGGTGTATTTCAAGCCAGATAGTTTTTGAGCCAGTGTCATAGAGGAAATGAAAGAGAGCTCCAAAGGGAAGCTGCTAGCACCTTATCTATGAAGAGGTTACCACATACCCATAACACATTATATGAGCTTGAGGCAAGTTCAGCCTTTGTTGTGCACTATGTATTAGTACAGTTTCTTCTGAATAATTTATAATGTTGCTTTGCAAACTGGGTTAGTATTAGGAGTCCTAGAAATGTCAAGTTTCAAAATAAAGTATTCAGTGTGAAATACTATATTAAAGGAACAGTGAAGCTGAGCTTTTGAAATCACTGAAGGCAGGAAATGCAGAGTTAAGGTTGCCATGGAAGCCTTAACTCTATACCTTTATGTAGGCAGTACACCATGGTTTTAATTGCTTCCTCCAACTCTATATAGGTGTCCTTCTTTTATTATGTGAATTCTAATTATATTGAGTGCTATTAATACTACATATTAATGGAATAGGCTACTCAGCAAACACCAGATATCAGATGTTATCTGTGGCTGACTGTATCTTGCACTCTTACATTAAGGTGACTGTATGATGTGTAACTAGAAAATAATACTATGGCTAACTTATTGGCCAAGGTATTAAAATTCCCTTTTTCTGAGTTAGAATTGCACAGCATGGTCATCACATTGCAAAGTATGATCACATGAAGAGCAAAATCTTAGGAAACACAGGCAGTCTACAGAAGGTAAAATGAAAATGGTACTTCATGGAAGTTTAATAAGTATAATGATAGACTTCTTCAACAAGGTGTGAAAATAAAGCATTTGTGTTTTGCAAATGTGTCTTGTACAATGCTTCATCATATACTTCCCAGGACATAGCTCTTGCTCCTTCTTCTTCAGTTTCCTTCCCAAAAACTTGGTAAGCAGTATCAAACCTCTACAAAGCCTGCATTAGGCTACAAACCTGAATATTCTGTCTGATAAAGGGGCAAGTTTATGTGATGTTTGTCTTCTTTCAATTGGTTGTTCTCAGAGCATGGTGCTAATAATGCCAAGATCATGGGTTCAATCCCCATATGAGCCATTCACTCAAGAGTTGGACTTGATGATCTTTGTGGCTCACTTCCTGGGCACACTGGTGTCTGCATAGCTGTTCCGCTCACCTCTTCTCAATCATCTCTTCTCTGGCCACAATTGCAACTGTGCAGTAACTTGTTTTTCCTTCCTAAATATGTGATCACAGAGGCATTGCTATCATTCCTGACTGGCTCAGCCTTGGCCAGCAGCAGGTTGGTCCTGGAGCTGCCTGGCATTGTCTCTGTCAGATACGGGGGGAAGCTTCTGGCAGCTTCACACAGAAGCCACCCAGTAGCACCCCCTGATACCAAAACCTGGCCACACAAACCCAATAGGGCACCTCACTGCACTGAGGGCTGAGGTGATATCCCCTGCAAGTCCTCTGCCAGTGGGCTCACCAGGAGAGCCCGACAACCATGGGTTGCAGCAGGCTGTATGCAGGCCCAGGAAAAGGCATGCTGCTGCCTTTGGGGCCATCTAGGTGGTGACCAGCCACTAGTGATATTCCTCAGCAATGTTCAATTCTAGGACCATTAGTAAGTTTTTCAATTATTTGGATGTAGGAGTGGAATGTACCATGAGTAAGTTTGATGACACCAACTAGGAGGTGTTGTTGACTCTTTTGAGGGAAAAGAGCCTTGCAGAGGGATCTAGCTAGCTTGGAGAATTGGGCTATCATTAACGGGATGAAATGTAAAAGGTCCAAATATTGGATTCTGCACCTGGGCCAGAGTAAAGCCAAGCACAGGTATAAATTGGGAATGGCTATAGAGTGGCCCTGCAGGAAGGGATCTTGGGGTGCAGCAGCCCGCTGTGAGTCCACAGTGTAGCCCTGGCAGCCAGGAGGGCACACAGCATCCTGGAGTGCATCAAACACAGCGCTGCCACCTGGCCAAGAGAGGTGATTTATCCTACTGTATTCAGCGTTGGTGCAGCCTCACCTGAAGGGTTGAGTGCAGTTCTGGGCCCCACAATTTAAGAGGGATATGAAGGTTGTTGAATGCATCCAGAGGAGGGCAACAAAGCTTGTGAGAGGGCTGAAAGCCATGTCCTGTGAGGAGCCACTAAGGACTTTGGGCTTGTCTAGTTTGCAGAAAAGGAGGCTGAGGGGTGACCACATTGCTCTCTACATCTTCCTTAGCAGGGGAAGTGGAGAGGGAGGTGCTTATCTATTCTCCCTGGGTTCCATTGATAGGACACATGGGAATGGTTCAGAGAGGGACCAGGGGAGGTTCAGATTTGAGGTTAGGAAACATTTCTGTACGGAGAGAGTGGACAAACACTTGAATGGTCTTTCTAGAGAGGTGATTGATGCCCCAAGCCTCTTGGTTTTTAGAAGATGTTGTTTGGACAATGGCCTTAATAACATGCTTTAACTTTTGGTTGGCCCTGAAGTGGTCAAGCAGCTGGACTGGCAGATCATTGTTGTATGTCCCTTCAACTGAAAGGAATCATAAATTATTCCTTTCTATTCTATTCTACTCATCTCTAACTGTGCAACACTTTGAACAGCAATGCGCTGTCACATCTTGCCAGGTTGCCGTGGCCACAGGGAGGGGAGTTTGGATGGGGTCACTATTAAAGGCTATGTTAGCTGCCCCCTCTGGCCCATGAGCTATGAATCTGACCAACAGAAATTGAGACAGAGTAGCTGAACAGTCAGGAAGAGGTATTTATCCTGATAAGATGGAGAGAGGAAACGGGCTCTCTGAAAGTAGCATGAGGATGGCAGTGTCCTGGTTGCTGGTGGAGCAAGACAGTGGGCAGTAACATGGGGCTATTACAGAACTTGTTAAGGTCTTTAGATGCAGAAGATCAAGATAGTAAAAGTACACTGAAAGCACAAAGGGAATGACAAAATACAGAAGAAAATGAAACAGGGATGGAGGAGAAAGGTAAGATGCCAGTCTGACTTCTGTTTTTTACTAATTTGTCAGAAGAAAAACCTCAACCCCTTTACAGAAATCTTAGACATAGCAGAAACTATGCCAAACTATACCAAGAGAATTCAAATGTGAAGCCAAGTGTTCAAGGCTAGGGCATGACAGGAATGAGATGGCTTGTGTAATCTTAATTCAGCTTTGTGCGTGTGCATTATGCTTACTTAATATATCTTTTGTCTGTTTAAACAGAAATCCTACTAACAATTCTAACACCTAGTATTCTCAAAATCTTGAGTTTCCCAGAAGATGGAATTTCTTTCTACTTAGAAGGAAATACTTTACTCAGTGGGTGGTGAAGCACAGATACAGGTTGAGAAGAGAAGCTGTGAATGACCAATCCCTGTCAGTGTTCCAGGCCAGGTTGGCTGGGGTCTTGAGCAGCATGATCTAGTGAATGGTATCCCTGCCCATGTCAAGGGGTTGAAACCAGATGATCTTCAAGGACCCTTCCAACCCGAATCATTCTATAATTCTATGGTAAGCACTTAGGCTAATTCTAAGTTCATTCCTCAGCTAGAGTTGCACAGATGCTGTAGCAAGGAGGAATTAGGTTCCTTTGGACAGAATTCAGCTACTCTAACTTCAAAATCATCTACTCTTCATTTAATTTAATTTAATTTCTCCTACTCTTCCACATAAAAGCCTACTTTAGTACAAGCCTTTTCTTCCTAACAGGTAAAGTGCAAGTTTCCACTAGGAAAAGCATACGTTACAAGTAATGCAATACACAAGGCTTCTTACAGAGAAGTTTTCTTTCACTACAAATCATCTTCCAAGAAGATCCATCCTTTTTGTTGAATGAGATGGCAATTCTGTGCAAAAAACATCTGCAGTCATGTAATTACTTTACATGACTGCCGCAAGAGGGGAGCCCCAAAGAGAAGATACAAGGACTCTCTAAAACAGTACCTCAGCCTTGGCCATATTGACTACCATCAGTGGTCCACTCTGGCCTCCAGTCGGGAGGTGTGGAGACACACCATCCATAACGCTGCTGATTCCTTTGAGAATGCACACAGAATCAGTCTGGAGGAGAAAAGACAATGCAGAAAGAACCGTGCCTCACCAACACTGCCTATGGAGACTTTCTGCTGTGCCTTTTGCAACCGGACTTGCCTATCTCGCATCGGCCTCTTTAGCCATTAGCGCGCTTGCAGCAAGCGTGGGTAGAGCCCTTCCCAAATCTTCATTCACAAAGCCTGGCCATGATGATGATGATGATGATATACAGAAAGAAATTATGGTTGTCTGTGCATCCTCAGTTGTGGCATTTCTGACCCTTGAGAGCCTAATGATACAACCTTTTAGTACATTCTCTGAAAATCCTTAAAAGATCTGAACCATAGAAGATAAATCCCACCCTATGGCATCCTATGGTCCCACATGGGCCACCAGCAGAATGGAGTAACTCCACTCTTCAGAATAACCTGTCAGCTTGAGAGCTGGGCCTGTGCAAACCTGATGAAGTTCAGCAAGGCCAAGTGTAAGGTCCTGCACAAGGATCAGGACAATCCCAAGCACAAATTCAGGCTGGGTGGAGAATGGATCAAGAGCAGTCCTGAGGAGAAGAACTTGGGGATGTTGGTGGATGAGAAGACATGACTTAACAATCTGCACTTGCAGTGCACAAAGTCAATGGCATCCTGGGCTGCATCAAAGGAAAAGTGGCCAGAAGCAGCTGAGCTTGAGGGAGGTGAATCTGCACCTCTCCTCCACTTCCGTGAGACCCTGCCTGAAGTACAGTGCCCAGCTNAGTCCTGCTCTCTCACTACCTTCTCCCACTGCTCCCAGAGCCAGCTGTCTAAAGCCTAAACAAGGGGATAGCTAATAGCTTTTCATTCCAGCATGATGGCTGGGGGAGAGGATTGGAGGAGGAGGAGGTCGTGAGAGGTTTCCTGGTGCTCGCTGCAATTTTGTCCTCTGTCTGCTTGGGTGCCCAATCGCGGCTTGCTGGGCTAGTGGAAGCAGGGACGGGGCTCCTGGCTCACCTCCCCCCCGACTCCGCACGCCCTGTACTGTTCTTCTGAGAGATCAGTCACCACTGCCTGGATTCACTACAGGCTCGTCGAGTGGCTGATGCCATCTGCAGAGGAGTTTCTAACCGCCACCCCCACAATGCTTTCAGGCAAAAGACGGTGAGAGAACCCTTACACTGCCCATGGGAGAGTCCATCCCTGCGGCCGCCATTCCCATATGAACTCACTCGACACCTCTCCTTTCCAGAGCCCGTAAGTGAATCCTGTCTTCGCCTTTCCAGAGCCCTTAAGTGAATCACTGCAGTCGCTGCCTCCTGTGGCGCGGCATCACCTCCTGCTGTCTGTAAATACAGCTGCACTGAAGGGGCAAAGACAGGACTTGATTCGTTTGAAAGTTTTGGTTACGATGTTGCTGTTTGTTCTGTTCAGGTTTTTTGGCTACACATATACATGTATTTGTAGTAAAGAACTGTTATCCTTTTCTCTACATTTTCTGATTAAAGTATCTTAATTTCAAAGGTTGTGGTGGTTTTGAGAAGAGGCCCCCTTCCTAGTCCGGAAGGATTCCTCACTTTCTTTGATAGACATCTTGGTCTCTTTTAAACTGAGACACTGCATCACAGCATGTAGATGTTAGTATTTCTTAAAGCTTAGTTAAAAATTTCTCATATGATGAAAAAACTTTGTGTATGCAAAGACTTCATTCTCAGTAGCAGCTGAAGTTCAGGCACATAGAAAGTCTGTGAAAAGAGTTGGAAATTCTAGATATGACTTTTTCAAAGTCTCAGAAAAATTTACCTATGAAAATGAAAATTCAGGCAGAAAATTTAGCTGTTTCTTCAAATATTCACAGATTCCATTATTAGAACATATAAAAGAACTTTAAAAACCAAATAGGAAAGAACTACTAAAACCAGAAACTAAATATTCTAAGGCAATCTCGTGTTTGCTAGTGAATTAGTATTTCATATACTACAAACATTCAGATCCTGAGAAATAAAAATATTAAATTATTATTTCCAAGATAGGAAAAACATATATAGAATTAATGGGTGATGTTTTGAACTTGTTAGTTCTGTTAGAAAGCAACTTGGTCTGGTTTGACAAGAGTGGTCAAAAAGAAAAATGCCTTATGATTGCTATGACTTATTTTTTCTGAAAACAGAGACCATATTGTCTACAATGTAAATATGCCTAAAAAACCTGTATCAGTATGTGGTTTCTCAGATGTGATCCATGAAGGACACACTAGAAAAGAAGACTCACTGTGTGCAAGTACAGTTTTGCCAAGAAAGGAGTGCTTTTGGGGAGGTTTCAGTTGCACAATGCCATGATTGCTGCATTTCAAAACTCATATACAAAGAATACACTGATTCTTTTTTACGATTTTTATAATCTTCAGTTGAAGCTACAAAAATACCTGCAAAGGTTTTGGGAAACAAAACTGAGTGATGTACCCAGATAAACTTGGCAAAATAAGACAGAAATGACAAGCTGACGTAATCTGTCTAGTGGCATAAACTGTGTTTTCTGTACGGTCAGAAAAAGCACTGGAGGAAATAACAGCTACTGATAAACCTAAGTAAGAAATGAAAGCATTACTTGGGGATCAGTATCTTTAAAAAAATTCCAGTAGGGATGTAGTGCTACAGAGCTGTGTAGGAGATGTGCGATGTATTTCTGGTGGCAAGACAATGAAATGTTGGAAGTAGGTGCTGGAAAATTAGCATTTACTGGCAACAGGATAGAGTTAGAAATATTGGACCATAAGGCATCTCAGGGAATTATGTCATACAGTTGCTTTCAGAATCAGATCTAGTCTTAGTTTGAGAGTACCACATTTTCTTGAATATAAGGCTACACTTTTGTTACTTCATCTATTCTAGGAGAAAAAATAGTGATTGGAAAATTGCTCCAGAATCCCTCCAGGCCCACCTGATATGTCAGTGAAGATTCTTCTAGACCAATGAAAGTGCAGACAAAAAGCTTGGGCTCAGGGAAGAGGATCCCATCTTTTCTCTACTTCACTTATAAATTAAACAGATTCTGCAAGGAAAAATGATGGAGAAGTGATCCCACTCACTGAAAGAATCATGTGTGTGGGGAGGGAAATTTGTGATTAAACAGGAGAAAGGAGGGCAAGGAGAAGATATAAAGGAGTAGGAGGAGGGAACAGACATTAAATAGCAGCAATGGATGAGAAGTGAGGCAAGTGTGAGGTGCTGGCTCCTTCATCTTCAGAGGGAATAAACATCCTTGGTTTCCTAAGGGATTTTGGAATTTACACTTGTCTGGTATTAAACAAACAGCAGCTGATGTAAGAGAGCGGCAGTAGTTCCCCAGCACAGAGCCCTGGAGGAAGTAGTGTCTGCAGGCTGTGAGCTGCTGGAGCAAATATGTCTCTGTCCTTACAGTTGCCTCTGCCTACTCCCACATGGAGTCAGTGATGACTGCCATCTGTGATTACTTTTCAGTAATTGCTTCTTTTGCACAGCCCTTGTTTAGGAAGGCTACTCTTGAAGCTATAAACCTCTTGAAGACCAACAACCTTTGAAGTACCAGAAAAAATATTTATAGTGAGTTTATGCTTGTTAATTCTTCTACCCTTAAATAGTTCCTTTTGCTCCCTTGCTTGTATTAACCTCACCCAAAATATTTTGAGAGCATAATAGTATGTCATATTAGATTTTAGTTTGGTGAACTAAGCAAGCCAATTTTTTGTTTTCTACTCTTACATAATGGCATGGAGGTTCCCCAAGCCTCCTTCAGAGTTTGTTTCTTGGTTTTGGTGCAGATAGAATTTCTTTCTTTTGAGTGTGTTGACTAGAGCTGAACAAGCAATTGCAGTTCAAATCTTTTCTAGCTTAATCTAGTGAAATGGGATAGCCCTGTCTTTTCCATGGGAGTGGTAGCTCCTAGCCAGTGTGCACTCAAGTGGTAGAGATCTGGTTTTGCATGGAGAAAACAGGTACTATTGAAGATTAGGCAAAATACAGACTTTTGTGGTGCTTCTTGATTTTCCAGCTCTGTAATGCTGCTCTTCCAGGACTTTGTGCAGGCCAGTGGCCATGTTGATGCACAGCAGGTTTGAGATTCAGACAGCACAGCCATCTGGGGTTTTTTTCAGTCTATAGGTATCCCACTGGGAGTTTCGACTCTGCACTTCTTTCAGAGGTATTGATAACTGCTGCCAAGTTTACAGGTGTTTCCCCAGCTGGTTGGCCATTCCAGGCAAGGATGTCAGAATTGAGTTTGGCAGCTCAATAGCTGGCGATGAGTATACATGCCAGGAACATGCTACTTCAGAGAGCAAACAATAGTCTTACCCCTGCACCACCCTGTGCTTTGCCCTGCCTGAAGCCATCCATCTTTTATGTGGTATTTTTGTGAAGTAACAGCCACTGTATGTTTCCATCAGGCAGCATACTCAAGACTGCCTCCTTGAGACTGCTTTAGACAGAGAAGTGTTCTAAAACAGCAGGGGGAAGTCACAAACAAAAAACTTAGAGCTGAACCTCTTCTCATCACTGTTTAATTCTTTATGTTACATTACTTCAGCCCTCAAGATGAGATGATTGTGTATTTTTTTCCCTGTTAATGTCTATGATTTAATCACCTGGCTTGCTTTCTTTGTATCTGCTTTAGCTGATGTAGATCACCATGTTTTTGTATCATATATTAATCTGGGGACTGGCAAGACAGATAAGTGATTTCAGTAAGCTTGGCATGCATAAACAGAGGCTTTTTCTACAAGACAAATAATGGTAACTCAACCAATCCAACATGGAAACTTATCAAAATTGTAGTAGGGTGTAATTGAGACAAAGCTTAGCATTTTGAGAAAACTGTCAGACCCAGAGAAACTGTAATAGTAAATATGGAAGGGAAAGAAACAATTAGCTGGACCTTCTACACTTAACTGTAGTAATAAATAAATACTATTTAAATGAAGAATTAAGAAAAAAAAAAAAAAGAGATTTACTTGGAGTGATGCTTTCTTTGTCCCTATAGCTCTATTTCCCTTCTTAGGATCTTGTTTGTCCCAGTAGTTGTATTTTATTACTTACAGAAGGGTGTGAAATATATAGGGCATTTATTTCTCAAATCAGTAAAGACATTTTTGGTATTTGACACATTTCTTGGTCCCTGACTCTGTTCACACCTCCGATTCTCAAGTGAGCACTGAATTCTTTATCCCAGGGCTCAGTGTATGTTTGGGGTGTTTTTTTGTTTGTTTTTTTTGTTTGTTTGTTTGTTTTTTTGTTTTTTTGTTTTTTTTTTTAATAATCCTCATTCTCGGGGATTTCTGGTGTTGCACTCATACTGTAGGGAAGCATACTTCATGCAAGACAAATATGTGAACAATTTGAAAGGCAGAGACAGATGGAACCATCTTTGTGATATCTAAACAAAATACTGTGAAAATAATGAAAAAAAAAAAGCATTTGCATTAGTGTATGAGCTTGTGCTGAAATAACAAAACTGATGCAACAGTTACTCATATGTGGATTTAAAGCCTGAGTTTCTTTGATGTTGACCTGCTGTTACTGCACACAGAATATAATTTGGGAATTTTAAAAGCTCCTGAATATAGATTCCTAGCTACTTGACATCAGTGAATACATATTCAAGCTCAGTGTGTTTATGCTTGCTTAGTCTGCATTATTTGATCATACCCTTTTTCACTCTAATTATATGGAAGAAAGAACTGTTGTGAATCTTCGTCTTCCCCTCCTGACCCAACACAGAGACTGCACAAGTTTTACCAATAGAAGCCTCTACACATAGTTTGATTTTTAGAGGAAAATACATAAAGCTGCATATGTTTCAGAGCTGGCATGTGAAACCCAACCAGAAAATGACAATGGCAGTCCAGAAAAATAATGCAGCCTCATCACAACTATGCAGGTTCTGACCATTGTCCATGGAAGACCTTAGACTGTTGCCAATCAGAGTAAAGTTTGTTTTTTTTAGCTCAGTGGTTTTACCTTATTTTAAGAGGTGTTGTGTGAGAAATAAGAAATGAGAAACTGAGGAAGCTGTTCTTTGGTGACTTACAGGCAGTATGCCTTGCTGCTACTGCCATACTGTTCATGCTGGGTTTCCTATGGTTGTTTTTTATTAGAGAAGGTTTTCCCTTGATATTTAATGTCATCCTTGCCTATTCCCATAGCTGATTATTTTATAGGTAAAAATGTTGAAACAAAAGTCTGTAAAACAGGTGCATGTGTAAATTAAAATAGCTTTTGGAAATGTGTGTCCTGACTCTGGGGAGATCAGGTTGTTAGATAATACATTCTCTTTCATTCCAGTCTCCTTCTGGGATACACTTGCTCCCAGTAGAGGTCTTATGAGAGGACAAACAACCCTCCGTTAAAACAACAGCTGTGCACATACCATGGTTGGTTTTGTCTTGCGTTACAATGCCGTAACGTACATTGGTAAAACTTGGGTCTTCTTCAATTTTTATGTGGGGATTGGTACCTAGTATTGCACTGATATTTGCCTCATGCTCATTGTAGTTTAATATGCCTCTGGTGGTTACAACATCATTTAAGCAGGAAAATACCATGAAAATACTGAAATTCATCCTAGCAAGGAGCAAAGAGCATGTTTCTCATGGGGTACCCCAATGCTATTGGCATTGTCTTGTAGCAGTTATACCTAATGTTCATAAATTCACGGACTCTCACTGGAAGTGTTTGCAGAACCTAAGATGAGGTATATGCCCTGCCAGGTAGTGCGTGGTGCTGGAGCTTGGGCTACTCTGATGGATTAAAAGCAGCAACACATGCTGCCGACACAGCACCGCTGGGGAACTGAGCCAAATATTGTAGGTCCTATCAAGCTCATCGTGTTGGTTCTTCCTATGCGGTAGTACTAGCACGGATGTGCTGGAATCCACCTTTTTTTTTTTTCGTGGACAATTTTAGAATGGCTGCCGCGTTTCTTTCCCGTTTATCCGGCAACGCCGCCGGGTGCGAAGTGTCTGCAGGGCAGGGGGAGGCGGGCCTGCGTTCGGACAGGGGAGCAGCCGCCCTCGCCGCGGAGCAGAGCGCCCTTGCCCGCCCGAGGGCAGGAGGCTGGGAAGCGGCCGCAGCCACGCTCCGGAGCGGCCCCCGCTGTCCCCGCCGGGCCGCGGGCACGGCGTTGCCGCGGAGACGGCATCGCAGGGCCCGGGGGCGGAGGAGGCGGCCCGGGTACCGCCCGGGTACCGCCCGCGCCCCGCGCCCGCCCCGCACCGCTCCCCCGCCGCCCGGCCCTATTATAGAAGAGCTTCCGGCGGCGCCGGCAGCTCTGACATCATCCTCCGCACCCTGGTGACGTCAGCGCAGGGAGCGGGCCGTGACGTCGGTGCGTAGGGGAGCGCGGTGACGTGTTGTATTTAAAGCTCCCGGGCGGAGGATGGAGGCAGAGCGGGCAGG
>VWZG01008802.1:0-22996 GCA_013396735.1 Grallaria varia | reverse complement strand
TGCCCGCGGAGCGGTGGCGGGGCGAGCGGGCGCTGCTGGATGCGCACGGAGGCGAGCGGTCTCGCTGGCGGCGTGCGCCAGCAGCGGGAATGCTGCTGCAATCGGTGCTGTGCATCAGCCCGGTGAGGGGAGAGCAGCGCGATCCGTGAGAGGCGCACCGCGGTCTGCAGAGGTTTGCTTCCGCCGTAGCTACATCGGATGGCTGGGAGAGCCGCCGCGGCTCCCAGTTTCCCCACCTTGAGGACCTTTCCCGGTTTGTTAAGGGATGGTCAGTGCTGAAACCGAGTGCTTGAAACTCAGTGTGCTAAGGTGAAATTCCAGAACAGCGAAGGCTCGCTTTAACTCCTCCGGAGTCCTCAGAGGATATGGAACAACATGTGAATTTCCCAATGAATTGAAGGAGGCTCTAAGGAAATTGGCTTTGCAGCAGGTTCCCTAGCAAAATGGTGCATCTGCTTGAGGTTTGAAGGAAATGAGAAGGAATAAAATCTGCAAAAATTAGTCAGATACCATCTAAATTAGTAGATAAAAAAGTGACATAGATACCTGTGAAAACTTTCCACAGTCGTATCCTTAGGAATTTGTGTAGTGAGATGAAAAAATAATCCTTGCTACCGAGCTCGTCTGGTAGTGGAATGGAAACTCGTCCATGTTCAAAAGCAACAGCAACCTGGTATGATTTGGCAAACTGCATGGCAGAAGCAGATTTTTAATGCATTAACAAGATGCCATTTTTGTGAGACTTATTACAGTAGTTCAAAGACCACAAAAGTTACAAATCATGTCCTTTGTATTTTGGTAATTTAGGAATTCGAATGTGAAATTGGCATGTTACTATGGAAGTTACAGGTGTCTCTTTCCTCAAGCCATTTAGGACACTTGGATTCTTCAATTTATTAACTTCCCTGGATGTGCAGTGTTAAAAGTGGCATCCTTGACTCTGCCCTAGTCACTTGGTTTCACCCTACAAGATGTAGAAAGGAATGTCTCCTCAGGTTATCTTTTATTTTTCTGTTGTCTTCCCTTCCATTGAAAACCAAACCAAAACATCCAAACAGAATAAACCCAAACTTGCAGATGTCTACACATCCAAGAAGGTGATGTGCTTCAAAAATGTGCCCAAAGGCTAAACGATATTATAATTTTTTTATATATATTCTTAAAACTGCTAGGCAGTTGCAGGATTTTGTAGCTTTTAAAATTAAAATAATGGAAACCCTCTCATTTAAAATCAGTACTGTGTTTGTATGTATTTCAGTTAAACGTATCCTATTACAAATCCAGAGAACTCTTGAAGAGGAGTAAATGTTCTTTCTTGAGAACTCCAGTGCTGCTGGTGGTTAACATCATTGCTTCTTAACAAACAGTACAAATACATATCTGTAGAAAGTTGAAAGAATCTTGAACACTGCAGTTGTTGGTGTCATGACTTGAATAGTATATTGGCACATTGAGGTCAAGAAGACAAAATTTGCTAGCGAAGATTTTTAAGACTCTTTAGGCAGTTTACATTGGGTATTGCAATATAGAATTCCATTGCAGACCATTTTCTAACAAGATTGACAAACCCAGAATTGTAGGTATGGGTTACTGGTAAACTCCCTGCTCTCTGAACGAGAGTGAGCGTACCCAGCACAGGGCCAGAACCTACTCTGGATCTGCAATTAAGTATCAGACCTTTGCTACTGTCCAGAGCAAAGGTCTTGACTCAGTAGCTCTTTTGTATTAATTTGTAAATGCAGTTACCCATGGATTTCAGAGTATTTCTAGGCTGATGTGCACCGATCGCTTAGTTCTGCAGATGTAAAAACAGTCTTATGGTACTCCACTATGGTTTAAAAACTGAGTGCTCTAGAAGCAAGTTGCAAAAGGGTTGATAATTCATGTACTCAGGCCACATGACGGTCTGTGTATTAGATTCAGTATTTGATAGGTACTGCTATGCTGTATAAGCCTGTACAGTGATCTTGTAGTACATGGCTGTGGAGAATTTACCTATTTCAATGATCAGAACACAGAAAACTTGAGTTGGGGGAGAAGAATTGGCTTGCCAAACCAACAGTGGATTTCTTAGTCTCATTTGCCTTATTGAAGAAATCACTGTTCTGCCAGTAGTTCAGACTGGCACACTGAATACCATCAGGCAAGCCAGGTAATTATGCACTGTGTATGTAGTGGTTACCAACTGGGCACTGGGCAAGTGCTGCTATTAAATATTTTTTTTAAAATCTTGAAACTAGAGAAATGGTGTCTAGAACAGTTCAGGAGGCATTCTACTTAGTGCTGTATTCTGTATGTGTGTGTCTCATCTCACAGGAGAAGGTAAGTGAATCAAGCCCTGGGGATTGTATAGGCCAGACACACAAGGTGTCCAATCTTTCTTCTCTACCTGCCAGACTGTCTCACCTCTCCTAGTTCATCATCCCTGTTGCATAAAGACAAGTTCTTATCGACTGTTACTGTTGAGTGATATAACCATTGTGGACACCCTTTTGTTGGGTTAAACACACAGAATATAGCATTCTTTAATAGGAAGACATGGGTTTTGTGTAAATAAGAGCACCTACGTATGTTCTGTCCTAGTTCATAAGATGTCTCTCTTTATTCTCTGTGTTGAGTGGTGCAGAATTTTTCAGTATAGTGCAATTTTTTTTGAGCTAAGCTTTGATTACATTAAAAATCCTCAAGAAACAGCTCTACAGTAAGCATACTCAGATGTATATTGGTAGCCTAAGCTGTTGTATACATTGACCAGCTAAATACTGTGACAAAGCTGGGAACCATTGCCGTATTTTTCTGGTCATTGGTACTTGCTTGTACTTCAACCTGTGGGCAGGGGAGGTAGTTTTGGAGGACTATGATGCAGTCACAGTGTGGAAGCTGCACAGCCATGAATTCTAGTAGGGATGGGAAGTCGGTATCCTGTTAAACATAATCCCTAGGGTTAATTTCTGATTAATGACTAGTCTCTCCATAACTACTTTTCTTTATGGCCGCCTGTGCTCTGGACAAATATTTAAATTTGTTACTACCTTTTCACCTCACTAATGCTGAATTATAAGGAATGACAAGGTAAAAGCTTCTATAAGATGTACTCATCTCTGTCATGTCATGTTACTTAAGGCATCTTTGTAAAGACTTCATCTTTTCTTCAGTTTTTGTTGGACGATATTTAGTATGTTATCTTCGTAAATGTGCTTATGATATGTGTCAGTTTCAGATGGCAGAATTAAAGTACTAGGGTTCTTCAGATGGCTGGAGAATATTGTGGAAGATTAGTATTTTAGGGTGTACTTATTAGTGTTGCCATTGCCTAGAAATAAGCATTTTAATTTTTGGAAGTCTGTGGCTGGTTGATCCATTCCTAGCTCTAACTGTATTTGGAGGATGTGGAGTTAGTCAAATGCATCAGAATCCATTTTGAAGAAAGGATACTATAGTAGTAGGGGAATTGACAAATCATGCGAATTCTAAACTGCAGAGTGTAATGATTCTTGCAGAGCCCATTTTAAGTTTTGAAATCAAAAAATACGTGAAAATTTGTACTGTTTGAACACATGAGATAGACAACTCTTTCTGTGGAAATTGGTTTTGGTTTGCTGCCTGCTGAATTGCTTTTATAGGTGTTTCCAAACTACTGTCTTGTCCTGAAATGTTTCAGTTTCCTTTCTGTAACTGGGTAACAAGACATGAACATTAGAAAGCTGTTAGGAGCCGGAAGCTTTATTAACCATTCAATTTGAGCAGACTCATGTTCTTTAACCTGTCTGTTTTCTTCCTACAAGACTTAATGGTAGCTTTCCCAAAACTTTGTCTTTAGCAACACTTCCATGAGCTGTACTTCTCTATCACAGAAATATTGCAGATAGTAGAGCAGAAGGTGTAGCTTCTTAGCAGTAGTTTGGCATTACTGCAATTCCTGACTGTCTTGCTGTCTCAGGAGTAAAACGAGATGCTTATTGTGGGAAAACAATGACCGCAAAATATTTATGCTTTGTTCTATAGCAGTGTGGAGAGTGTAACAAATACTCAGATAACATCTGCACTACTTGATTGCCTGTAAAGAATTAGTAACTATGAATACCATGACAGATAAGTTGTATGTAAATCAGCTTGAAAAGGTTAATAAATGGCTTTTTTAGGTAACAGTGTGTGGAGACTTCTACCATGCTTAAATTATCCTCTGTTGCAGTAGTTTTATGACTGCAAAATAAGCATGAGAAACCTCAACCAGATCTTCAGACCTGGCAACATATAAATGAGTGTCCTGAACACCATGGGGGTTGACTTCTCTGCTGATCTAGTGAAGGTATTTGTAATGCCTTAAGATTGCAGTTGTTCTGTCACAGTATTTCTGTGCATTGTTGAGATTATACAGACCAATGCTTTTTTGAGTAAAATCCTAATTCTGCTGAAAATAAACATTAAAGTCCTTCCCTTTCATGTTGAGGTGATTATTATTCTCAGTGTCTGAGAGTAAGCATCTGATAAATGCTTTGCGCATGTGTTCTTGTGATTTCTCTCTTCCAAACAGTGCTTGCCCTACCACAGTTACTATTGTCTTTACAGGACTTGTAACCGAATGTCGAACCAATACCTGGGGAAATGCACAGCCTTGAAGCCGCAGAGATTGCAATAGCCCAAAATTCTGTAATAGGCCAGCACTTCTAATCAGGAGAGGCAGTGATACTTAAATAGCATTAGGGTGTTTCTGCTTGCTAGTTAGTTAAAGTTTTAAGTAGAATTTAGATTATCACTTCTATGGGAATTTTGTTGCAAAACATTTATTCTTTATGATTGTCTCTTATAACTGTAATTTGATTAAAAGCTCTTAGCCGATCACTCTTCAAATCACCACTTTCTAAATCTGTGTCTATGTGTTAGTTTACTACAAAGAAGAGCAGTATCTTGTGATGTAATGATAGTTTAATAGTTTACTAGTAATTTCTCATTAGTATAGCTGCCTGGGACATCAAGTTTTCCATTGTATTCCAGATCAGTGACCATGTAAACAATACAGTTACTTCATAGAGGTTAGAACTTAGTTCTTTTGCTCTTCTACATATCTGTAATTTAAAGTTGTTGAGGCCTGAGTGATTACCAAAAACCCATGACTCTTCTAGTCCAGAAGTTACAGTTTAAGAGGTGCTTAGCAGGAAGATGAGTGTGGTGTAGGAACTCAAAGAGGCTGAGTCCAGATCTGGAACAAAACTCACATAAGTGTATGTATATGTGCCAGTGTTTTAACAAGGTGTGCTCTCTTTCTGAGAGAGTCCTGCCCTTGGTTGAAATCTCAGGTTTTACCATGTGTGTGGTTGTAGTGTAACAGGTAACTGTAACAATGAACAGAGAGACAAAGTATTCTGTATTATTTGAAGTAAAAACAAAAATCAGAGTTGTTTTTTTTTTTTTTTTAAGATACCATTTTAGTTTGAAACATATTTAAAAGCTCTGCTTAGGTGAAAGCTTTCTCTATAAAAAGAATTTTGAAGAGAATGTAAGAGCATGCTTTCTAGTTCAGGGTTTTGTGCTGTTTTTCCTTCAAGGCTTTCTCAGATATATTCTGTCTTAAAGCTAAGGTGTAATGGATGTGGAAGCATTGCATTATAAGAAATCTGGTTTTAGATCCAGTTTTGATGGTAGGCTTCTTTTGCCCATTCTATTTCAAGTTTTCGTGTTTTCCAAGGCTTGGCCATGTGAGATCCACCAAAACTAGTGTTGTGTTCAGCTCAGGGAGATTAGAGGAGAGAAGAGGTTAGAGGAAGCTGTAGTTTTATTCCACATGGGCCTTGCACCATGCAGTGTTAGAGTCTGTTGTGTCTACACAGAGTTGGTATTGCTCCATTCTGCAAAGTAATGGAACTGTGTTTCAGTACTATATTGATTTTCTGGAACTGCATTACAAACGTGCTTCTGGCAACACACTACATTCTGACATGCTTCTTTGGTGTCAAGTAGTGGTGAATGCCAGTCATTGTTAATAAATTAGTCTAGGGACACACTGTTTAAACATGCAATAGATGATGCTGGATTGCCAGATATGAGCATGTATTGACATTTTCAGTAACTAGTCATGATGTTACTATTTTTTATTTTTTTTTAGATATCAAGTTATCTAACTTAAGCAGTCTGCATCACTTGTTTTGTGTAATGGCTTTTACCTGAATAAGGACGGAAGAACTTTAAAGATATAGTTCTTCTTGGGCTTTTTGTTCATCCTGCACATACATGCTAATGATTCACAGGCACTGTTTTATTGATCTTTGTGGCTGTGCTCTTTGCCAACATCTTGATTGTTAAATTTTCCTGGAGCCAGCAAAAAATGGGAACCACAGAAGACAGGGACTGTCTATTTCCAGTTGTCTTCTGCAGCACCCATGTTTGTACAGTGAGCCATTCCAATACTATAACCTAGCTGACTGCAAATACACGGGTGTCCACAAGGGCAGTGTCATTAGAGGTAGGATAGTCCTATGTTTTACTTACAGCACTGTTTATTCTGATGGGAAATGTTCAGAAAGATCCAGACTCAGAGCTATCTCTGTTCAAGTTTGCTCCTCAATTCTGAAGCTCAAGTTTTGAAAGTTTTTTTGAGACTGTCCACTACGTTGACTTGCCGCTTATTGAGGAGCAGCATTTCCCCCCTTTCTATAGTGTATTTCAAAAAAACAAAACCGAAACAACAATAACAAAAATCCCAAAAACAAAACATAAAAAATAAGCCCAAATGAACAAAAAATCCAAACCCAAATGATAATAAGTAATATTGCTGGAGTTTAAAATTTGGGATTCTAAAGTGATTTTAAATCAATTATTCTGTAAATAATATGTTCTAGTCTTGGATCCATAGTTAATTTTGAAGCTTTCCTTGTAAGAGAACATACGATGAGTTTTGAAAACTGAAGAATGAGCTTTAAATGATCAACACTTTACAGTGAAGTGTTGGTGAAATAAATCATCCTTGAAATGTATTCTCACAATTCCTGCTTCTTAGGCCTGTTCGTTTCCAACGGACTGCTAACCATGGCTTGTCTATACAAAAGTCTAAAAGAATACACTGTGTGATATTGGAAAAAATAGTGTTTTCTCCAACACATGACTTCCTGTGGAGTATGCAGCCATGTCAGGCTTCTTAGGTAGGAAGTGTTTTTCATGGCAACAAAAATAAGCATATGGAATAATGTATGTTGTGTAGCTTGGTTGTCAAAGTATTCCATGCAGTAAACTGAGGTCCTAAGCAGCTATTTTGGTGATTGACTTTGAAACTGGAACAACTGTGATTTTTCACTGGTCATATTTTTCACTGTGTGACTAAAGGAGTTAACCTGCAATAAGGAACATTTCTCTTAGATTAACTCAGATTCAGTTTCTGGATACTGATTTCCAAATGACTTTTCAACATCTGAGTATACTCCCCTTCCGTGTCAATATTTGTTCTTGTCCTTTAACAAAACATAAAATGAACTCCTTTGTCTGCTTTAGCAAGCCTGTTGTCCAGGCATCCAGAGCTCTCTGCATCTAGACATAGGGAGGAAGTGGGTTGCTACCAGGAATTGATTAGCAGTGCTTGGGAATAGGTGGTATCTTGCTGATTTGAGTCCTAGGTAGTCATGGTTCTTCAGAAGTACTGCACAGCTCAGATGGCAGCATGTCTAGATATGTGCCGTGGTAAAACTCTAAGGATCTTTGAGAAGTTTTCAGAAAAAAGGCACAGGCCCTGAAGCACATTATTAACTAATGATCCATTTTGGTTGAATCCTGTGAAATGTGAGCACTGAATGCTAGATTTTGTAAATTTACCTCACATCTGAATGCAAATGCTGGCCATGTCTCTTACAATGGATCCTATTGGGCCACTCAAGATCTGAAGTAGTTTTTACTGATAATTATGTATTTGGTGACCTTAAATGTAACACACGTATTTAAAAAAAAAAAAAAATCCTTTCCTTTGTCTATGTTAATTACAGTTTTCAAAATTAGGTTACAACGAAAGCTTGAAAAGTTCTGTTACTGGGATGGATTGATGAAGTGTTACAGGGGCCTTTTCTATAACACATGCCACTTACTTTTATTGTTAGCAGGATTTGAGAATTAGTATTATTCTAGAGTGGAGTTCTTAGGCAAAGAAAGACAATCTGCTTCTTCCCCAATTGTTCTTACAAAGAAGAATTTTACTTAGCATGAAAATATATTTAAAAAGTCCTTCTCTTCTGCTCCTTAGTAACAACCTTAAGTGCTAGATTTAAAGAATGTCACTGCTCTTGAGTGCTCAGAGACTGATATGGTACTCTTCAAATCCCTTGCGCTACATCAGCCTTTATAGGTGGGGCCCAAGTCTGGATCTTGTAAAGGTTACCTTCTGTTCCACCATATTGCTTGTCTTTTTGTCTTTGTACTTCTACCACTGGCTGTTGTTTTTGTCAAATTCAAGACTTTGCTGATTCAGAGAATCCTAAATCATTTTGTCTTACATGTATGTTGTTCATCTTCCTGAAGAACGCTTCCTCTCTATTTGCTTATAAACACTGGAAAAACTTTTGCAGTTAAGTATGGTATTAGTACTTCCTGCTCATGGCATTCTATTTACTAGGTTATGCAGTCATGTACTGTATATTCTGTTTCTAAACCCAAAACCTGTTAGTGAGTGGGAAATGACAGTTTCTGTTGCATGGACTAGTATTTGATGCTTCAGTTAAGCCTCTTTTGAACATAAACATGTGAGCACCAAAGTGCTCCAGTTTGGGAAGAGTATACCGTATTTAGCATAAGCTATGAAATGTTTTTAAACACAGCTTTCTTTAAAACTGACTTTGCAATGCAACCATGCTGTAAGTATTTGATGAACCTGCTTGGTTTTGACCATTGTTTATTTCATGAATATAGAATCACTAGGGATTGGCTTCTTATGTGTACTATCTGTTTCAGTATTTGTGCAAAAGAGTGGGTGAGAGAGATTTTTCTAGTTCTTGGTTCACACATAGGTTTTGAATGCATAGAACTCTACCAGTTCATTCAAGTCCCATGTAAGCCAAATTGTTCCTGTTCATAAAAAAAGACATGCTGAAATAACTGACTCTTAACAAGCATTAGTTCCTGGTTAGATGCTTCCTGACTGTTTATTGCTGAATGTTTTTATTGAGCTGTTAAATACAGGCCTTTAATGTAGGCAATACAATTCCATGTGAAAGAGGTAAGAAAATTCCAGATTTATCTATCAAACAGGCATTTAAGCCAACACTTCTGCACCAACTGTATGGTATCCATTTTGTTGCTCAATTTGTCAAAATGCTGAGCAGTTTCCTGAGACCCTATTTAGTTTTCTGTTTTTGTCTGAGTAAAGCTGTAACACCTGTCTGCTATTTTGGGGTTACACCTAAAGTATATGCCTTTCTTAAGTATAAGCTGAATTTTGAAGTATTGTTTGCAAAGTGGTTGGTAACCTAGTTCCAGTACAATTACCACATTGTTCTTTGTTTTTGTCAGCCTCCACCGGCGCAGTCAAAGCAAGCACATGAGCTGTCAGTGAAGAAATGTTTTTTTTACATTAGTCCAGTAGTAATATCCAAGGGTACTACTGATACAGATGTTGTGTTTCAGGAATGGTCATATTCGCTGAATCACATAATCACAGGATTGGTCCGGTTGGAAGGGACCATGGTGGGTCATCTGGTCCAACCTCCCTGCTCAAGCAAGGTCATCCTAGAGCACTGACTCCAGACAGCATCCCGGTGGTTTTTGAATATGTCCAGTGAGTTAGACTCCAAAACCTTTCTGGGCAATCTATTCCCGTGCACAGTTACCCACGCAGTAAAAAAATTCCTCCTCATATTCAGAGGGAACTTCCTGTGCATCAGTTTCTGCCCCGTGCCTCTTGTCCTACAGCTCAGCATGACCGAGGAGAGCCTGGTTCCATCCTCGTGACACCCTCCCTTCAGGTACCAGTAGATGTTGATGAGGTCCCCTCTCAGTTGTCTCTTCTCAAGTCTGAACAGGCCCAGTTCCCTCAGCCTTTCCTTGTAAGAGAGATGCTCCGGTCCCCTCATCACCTTTGTAGCCTCTGCTGAACCTGCTCCAGGATCTCCATGTCTCTCTTGTCCTGAGGAGCCCAGAACTGGACACAGCACTCCAGGTGAGGCCTCACCAGGGCTGAGTAGAGGGGCAGGATCAGCTCCCTCAACCTGCTGGCAACGCTCTTCCTAACGCACCCCAGGATCCCATTGGCCTTCCTGGCCACAAGGACACACTGCTGGCTCAGGGACACCTTGTCCACCAGGACACCCTGGGTTCTTCTCCACAGAGCTGCTTTCCAGCAGGCTGGCCACCAGCCTGGAATCCTGGCAGGAATGGTATTTGGGTGTCTCAGAATGTTTGGCATATGCGTGGTGTGAGCAATCAGGGAAACAGATCTGTCACTTCAAGTTACAGGTCAATACAGGTTTAACCCCTGCATCCAAAATTCAATAGTGTTTACTGCACGGTAAGTTATCACAAGGGAGGGACTTGCTGGCATGGTAATGGCATGCTCAAAGTGAATTAAAAAGGCTTTATAGTTCCTGCAGTGCCCAGTGGGACGATTCAAATTGATTTGTTATTTATGAATATAAAATTAATTTGTTTACCTTTCTCAGAGTCTAATTCAGTTCCTTGATACAAATGAAATAATCCAATTCTCATCTTTTCATGTACACCAGTGATTTTTTTTTTTAAACTTAGCATGCAGCTGTAGCACTCTGGATGGGATTGCAAATTGTTCGATGATCAGTTGATGGTGGTAGTGATGAAATGCATGTTTATTTGGCCCAGTTTATTCTGCTCACTCCTTATGTAAAAGTTCTGCTACTTCTATGGGTACTGGTGGAAGCATGACTTCAGCTTTGAGGTGTCTGCAGTCAACACACAGGTTGTGCTAATGGTTCATTTCAGTGTGCTTATTTCTGAGGGTTAAGTGCAAAAACTCTCAAAACTGACTGTTATCTTCTTTGTGTTAAATAAGTGGCTTGTGGGTTTTAAGCTGTAAATGAAGGGCATGACAAGTGCCAGGCCCACTAAAATAAAAAACTTTTTCACATGGAGAAGGCATATCAAAATCAGTGACTTGGAGATGTGGAAAAAGATAAAGTGGACTTGGGTTGATGGGGCAAGGAGTGGTAAGAAGGTATGAAATCCTACAGGAGAGCAAAATGAAAGTTTAAGGCCAATAAGGAGGTGAATTTAAACTGTTAAGAAGCAAGAAGTAGTTGCTGAAGATTGTGGTGCCAAATGAGGACACCTTATTCTGCTACAGAAATAGGTATGAGACAAATTCCAAATGTAACATAATAAACAAGGAAGATTTGTATTCCTTATTTTTTCTGCTGTGAACAAGTTTCTAAGAGATCTAGTGTTTAGAGTAGCAAAATTATGACTAGTGTTAGTTGAGTGTTGTCTTTCAAAGTCAAAGATGATTGGAAAAACAGCAATTAGACTGATTTTTAAATACTGTCACTGTTTACTGTATAATTGCCGATTATTTTAGTGGAAACACATGATTAACTGATAATATGATTTTGTATTTCTTCTATTACTTTTTAGGTTCCAGAATTCTCATCTGTCTCTATTGTCAAAAACCCCAGCATTGTCTCTGTGGCTTCATACTTGTGAAATGCAGCCATCAGAACAGAAATTCTTGTCATAGGCAATGATGAGACTTGATGGAGCATTCAAAATCACACTGAATGTCAAATTAGAAAATACTGTGTTCACATTGTTTATTGAACTCTGCTGTATTTTATGCAGCCTTAACTGATGTAGGATTGCCACTTTTATTATTTTAGTGCTCTACATGGCTTCATGTGCTAGTGCCAACCGTCTGTTCTCCATTCCTTCATGCTGCACTAGCTGTGCAGTGTGGCACTTGGTGGTGCTGCTGAAGGGTTTCGTTGCAGCCACTAAATTGATCTAACCAAACTTTAGAGCAGAGGGTGTTGGTTTACAGACAGTCTTACGCTTTCATGTCAGAACAAAGCAAGGCATTTCAGTCTGTCAATTGGTGGAATCTGCTGCTCTGAGTGGCACATCTACCACTGCTGTGTTATGACCTTATATGCTACCAAACAGTATGATTAACATCAAAGAGCCATCATCCACTCACAGGGTATTGTTTTTCCCTATCTGTGCCTCAGCAACAGCACCTAAGTGGCCCCATGTGATTTGGCTTAATTCTCACCTTGTTTAGTCAGCATCAGTCAGGCTAATTAGTTATTTGTGAGTGGCATAAGCAGCCCTTATCGCAAGATGAAAATTGTTTTGCAGAGGAAACTACTGAACTTCAGATCTGAAAGAATGATAACTTAATCTGAGTGTGCCAGTGAAACACAACAAGGAAAACATGTGAGTTGGGACTAGGCTGGCATTCTGGGGATTGCAGTAGTTTGAAAATCATGTCCCATCTGGAGCCTTCCTCCTCACCCTCCTCCATGCCCCTGGAAAGGAGAGTGCTGCTGGCCTGCTCGTAAAGCAGTACACGACATCCTGGGTCACTAGCAGTGTCTCTGGATCCCAAGGCAATTTTGTGGTCTTGCTCTCTCTGCTACTATATTTGGAGAGCTCTGCTTGTGTCAGGGAGTTTTGTTTGGTTTTTTTTCCTGTTCTGTTTTTCAGTGGATTTTTTGGGGTTTTTTTGTTTGTTTGGGTTTGAGGTTTTTTTTTTTTCCTTAAAACTGTAGGTCTTGTAATGGTTCTGAAGACTACAGATACTGTCGCTGATGATCATTCTTAGCAAATATCTATTTTTTTTTTAAACTCGAGAAAAGTGAGGATGCAGGAGGATAGAAAACTATAACTTAACTGTTGCATTGCTTTTGTATTAAAGTGCTGTACGAATTAACAGTAGAAAATCAAGCTGAACAGTTAAGCTACTTAATTTTCACCTTTAAAATATTTGCACAAGTTCTCTAAGAGTAATCTAACTGATACAACTCCATTGCATGGAAGATTTTAGATGAAGATTGCAAAGAAAATATTGACCCTATACAGAGAGTATCAATGAACTAGGGGAACCAACAAGAAAACCTTGTTAAGAATTGCTTTTGCATCTTTCTAAAAACTTTTTTTACTAACAGGCATGAATGATAATGTATCTTCCTTTCCTACATTGTTCTGTATAGGCTTCTTTCCTCTAATTTCTGCCTTTGTTGCAAGTGAAGATGGGTTCCCATGAAGTGCAATGGAGAGAAATGAATATTTTTAGATTTAGATTAATATTGCCTGGCTGTTTCTTATTCCAGATGCAGCTTAGCTTAGTTTACTGTATGTAAGGGCCCATTGCAGGAATATTAAAATCTAGACTTCTTTCAGAAATGTCTCATTAGCCTGTCATTCCAGCATTCTTTGTTCATAGAATAAAACCTGATATTAGGTTGATTTTTTGTTTTGTTTTGTTTGCTTTTGGTTAATATTTTCAGTGACTAGATGTGAAAAATAGCTGTACATCTTAAGCATAATTGTCTGTTTCTAAAGATAGAAGAACTCGACTTTCTGACAAGACTTTTTTGGATGGAGCAAAATATAATATTAAAATATAACTTTTTTATTATCATGATTTTTTCGTATTTTTGCTATAGGTAAATACCTATCCTAAAATTCAACCTAACATAGTTTGGCAGCTCTTAAGTTGTTGAAAGCTAATCATTAGTTCTCTCCAATCTTATGANTTATTTATTTTTCTTTCCTTTTAAAAAAAATCGAGTTAGCATTACCCTATACATAGCCTTAAGGCAGCTTTACTCATTTTTAGTATAAGCAACTCCATGTTCACTGACATTATACCAAAAATTTCAAAGTTCTGGGGTTTTTTGGGGTATTTTTGTTTGTTGGTTGGGTTTTTTGGTTTGTTTTTTTTCTTTGCTCTACAGTACAAGCCTTAATTTTAAGTGCTGGGCACNCATAGAATAAAACCTGATATTAGGTTGATTTTTTGTTTTGTTTTGTTTGCTTTTGGTTAATATTTTCAGTGACTAGATGTGAAAAATAGCTGTACATCTTAAGCATAATTGTCTGTTTCTAAAGATAGAAGAACTCGACTTTCTGACAAGACTTTTTTGGATGGAGCAAAATATAATATTAAAATATAACTTTTTTATTATCATGATTTTTTCGTATTTTTGCTATAGGTAAATACCTATCCTAAAATTCAACCTAACATAGTTTGGCAGCTCTTAAGTTGTTGAAAGCTAATCATTAGCTCTCTCCAATCTTATGATTTAAAAACAAATTTAAGGTAAAAGTGTGTTCAGAGATGCCTTTATCGACTGACTTGCACAATTTAGAGGCATAATCACTTAGGTACCCGGACAAGTTCCAAAGATACCTATATATCCCTGGAATAACTTAATAAACTGGAGTGAGATACATGAAGATAAAGCTGAGTACTTGTCCTTAGTAGTACACTTTTTGTTACCTCATCTGACTCCCAAAGCTCTCACTTGATTCATGGTATGAAAGTGAGCTTCTCAAGGTATGGAAGGACAAAAAAGGAAAAGCTTGGAGGGGTGGACCTTCATGGAACTGTTGGAGGAACTTTCATAGTCAGTGATAAATTACTGCTGTGAATATTTCCTCTTAACACTTCAACTTGTTGCCCACCTGCAAAACTTTAGCAGCATTTGATAGCTGGAGTCATTGGAGAACAAGATTTTAAAAAAAATCGAGTTAGCATTACCCTATACATAGCCTTAAGGCAGCTTTACTCATTTTTAGTATAAGCAACTCCATGTTCACTGACATTATACCAAAAATTTCAAAGTTCTGGGGTTTTTTGGGGTATTTTTGTTTGTTGGTTGGGTTTTTTGGTTTGTTTTTTTTCTTTGCTCTACAGTACAAGCCTTAATTTTAAGTGCTGGGCACTGATTTGTCCCCAGCTTTGCAACTCTGCCAGCTTCCATGCTGTTGATGTTACTAAATTTGTGACATTGTAATGTCTGTGCTGTTCTACAGTCAATTTTAAATCTGTGTCGTGGAAGAAATTTTCTCTTCTAAAGCTTACAGAGATCCTTCATGGGTCTTTTATGAATGGGAAGCTCAGACAGAAGAGGAATTAGTTTAGATGAACTTTCTCGTTGCTCTTCATATTTGGTCAATAGCAAAAGCTCTATTTCCCAAGGTAAGTTAATCTAACTCTTGTGATTTTATGTCATGACCATACATTTTAAGTGCTGTCAGTCATTGTCTTACAGTACCTACTTGTATGATACTTCTCTGTCTCTTTTCTTTCCCTTCCTTCTCTGGAAGGTCTCCTATATGAGCTTCCTGAGCTCTTAGTTGAGATGAACATGTATAGGGTGGCTAATTTTTTCCCCAAACAGACTGTTTTATAGGATTACATACCTGTGAATCATAGAATTGTTAAGGTTGGAAAAGACCTCTAAGGTCATGAAATCCATCCATCAACCTAGAACCACCACTATGTTCACCACTGAAACGTGCCCTCAGGTGCTATATCCACGTGTTTTTTGAGCACTTCCAGGGATGAGGTCTCCACCACTTCTCTGGTCACCCTGTACCAATGCTTGATAACCCTTTCCATAAATAATTTTTTCTTAATATCTAATCTAAACCTCCCCTCTCACAACTTGAGGCCGTTTCCTCTCATCCCATCACTTGTTACCTGGGAGAAGAGACTGACCCTCACCTCACTGCAACCTTCTTTCAGGTATTTGAAGAGACTGATAAGGTCTTCTCTGAGCCTCTTTTTAATTCAGCCTATATAGTCCCTTAGCCGCTCCTCATAAGACTTCTGCTCCAGACCCTTCATCAGCTTCGTTGCCCTTCTGAAGGTGCCAGTCAACTTACGGGATATGCCAAAATATTACCAAAAGGAATTGATTCCAGAAATGTTTGAAATTACGTGGTTTCTTGACTTGCGTCCTATGTAATACAGAAACTTTTATTAATTGATGCAAATAATCATAAGCAGACAGTTTTTCTGCTAATGGAAGTCTGTAACAGCTGACTTAAGTAGAGTTCTGTCTGCTCATAGGCATCAAATTTAGCTTGTATGAAGCTGTACTCTTTGCACCTATCTATACACATACGTATTTTGCATATACTTCTCTAACTTATAGTAAAATGTTGTGTGTTGTTTGTTTGGTTTTTTTTTTTTTTTCAAAAACCTGGGATTTTAAGGTATTCAAACAAAGTGCAGCTCTTCCTTCTCCAATCCGAATAGCTCTCAAATTTCAGATAGTCTTTCTAGAGACACTGACATTTCAAAGATAATAGATTTCGGATAATTTTAAGAAAATGAGAGCAGTGTCAGGAAGAGTGCTTGTTGAGAGAGCAAGAGCTCAACTTTTAATAGTCACAGAGGAATCTTTCATGTCAGATGGTCTGCCTCAAAATGCAGGAAGGTTTCAGGTGGAAGTTTCGTTTTGTTAGATACTGGAGGTCCAACTGTGAGTTATAATTTTATTTTCCAACAATTTTTATTAGTTCTGCTGTTTGTACAAGTATTTTAAAAACTTTGTAGAGAGGAGGAACAGGATTTGCTGTTACCACCAACAGCTCCTTATTGAGTGGTCAGTGTGGGAATGTGAGACATCCCTGCCTCTTCAGGCTGATGCAAAATGGCACAGATGTAAAATAGGATGAACACAAAGTTCTCTGTCCCATTTCCACTTGAATGGGCACTTGCAAGCTGTTTTCCAGGAACTTTTATATGAACCCATCACGGAACCCTTTCCAGAAGTAAAAACTTTTATAACAGTATTTTAAGGCATGTTGTGATTTCCCATCCACTAGACTAAAGTTACTAAGTCAATCTGAATTTTGAAAGCAGCTATGACACAGTCTCTTTAACATCAGTGTGTGTCACCATTCTGTAGTGCACTCTAAGAGGGGAGTCCAGCAATGCTTTTTCTTACACATATACCCTCTGATGTTAGAAGCTATTTCATTGATTCAGTGCGGGGAGTCCCATGATCTTTTAAAGCTGTCTGACATGCAAGGTATTTTAAAAATCTTATATTTGAATAATTATTAAGTGTTTTCAAAGTCTGATCTGTAATTTCATAGGATTGGAATTAGTTCAAACCATGTTGTGCGTTTCTACATCTTTAAAACTTCTTTGTTCATGTTTAAGAATAAAGATACACAGAACATGGATGAAGAAGAATAGGTGCTGCAGTGGGCAGAGGTGGAGGGAAAGGGGCACAGTTTATGGGCTGGGGTTTCACCTTTCATTCTGAAACAGAGGCAACACTGGGCATCAAAATGTGTACTGTAGATTTGTAAAAATAAATGTTGAAAACAGGCTACAATTTATCTTTGGAAAAAGCATGGTTCTGAAGTTAGCCAAGCTGATTAAACCCATAGGCCTGGCAGCTGTCTTGTGGCATATGAACAAGGCCTTGTCTCCTGATCACCCATGACAAAACACTGACTTCATAGAGGTTTAATTGGTGAACAGATCGCTCAGTTATTTTCTGCTGGCTTCCTGTGCCTTATGTCTCTTAAGTACCATTCCATATCTGATTTCAAACTGAAACAATCTGATCAAAACTTCATACCCTTGAGAACCTAACGGACAGTATATAATGATGTTTCTGGCAAAGAGAAATGTTTTTTTTTTACTTAACCTTACAGGTTTAATGAAAGTTTCTAGATAATTTTTCTCCCTTCAAATCCTGAAAAGTTGCTGGTATTATTTGTGATTGTATGGTAACTGAGAAGTGCTTAAAAATCTAACACTGAAGGCTGAGTCTTAAATGGGAACACTGCATTTTGAAAAAAGCTTGAAGGCACTGCTCTGTGCAGTGTTATGTAGCTGTGTTTACTCTGTAAAGCCATTGAACTTCATAGGTAAATAGATGCATATATGTATTCACTGCTAACTGTATACAGAAAGCTTACCAAGCTTTTTAGTAACAACTTCCTAGACTTTTACTGACCTTGGGTTAAAACTGACTCAAACCCAAAACACAGCAGCAAAAGCAGGTCTAAGAATGTAGGTGTAAAACTAGATAAATCATTGGTGGTGTGGGAGAGATTTTGATCTGGCTATTCAGTTGTAACTTGCACTTTTCTTTCTATCTTATTTTGAGACATGGAAGTTGTTATTGTATGTGTATAGGACAGAAAGCAAAATCTGAAGTTGTACTCATTGCACAAGTACACTGAATGTGTTTGTTTAAGAATTTTGTAATTTTAAGATGCCAATTGTCAACCACTTCCTGTCCAGAAAAAGATTTTATTTCAGAACATTTTCCATACAATGGAAGCCAGTGTCATGCAATACTTTCCCGTCAAAGTGCCATATACAGTTTTTATTGGACTTCAGAACATTTCTAAGAATGTAGAAAATTCTGTGGTTTTCTGTTGTTTTTAATGGTGTTTCTGGAGCTTGTTGACTTGGACTTCTTAAACAACATTGATCATGCTTGGATGCCGTAGTTTATGAATTAGTTTTGATAAGGGCTGCACTTTTAATCCCTCTCCCAATTTCTTTTCCGGGATCTTTCCTCAAGCTGCTTAGATTAACAAAAGCTTGCTACAGCCTCAGAAACAAGCTGTGGGAGAGTATTTCGTAAGACTAGCAGGTCACCAGGAGAGAGCTGTAGGTTTAGTATGCTGATACTTTGAAAAAGCAAAAAGGTTTTTGTCCTATCCTAAATCTGAGGATATTCGTCAAATGCCTGAGAAATCATGTGCCATGTTGATGTTGCCTGATCTGGGGAGAAATTACCCTGAATGACAGCTATTGTAGCGGCTCAGAATTCAGCATGTGTAAAATTGCCAAAACACATATGTGACGCCTGCTGCAAAGGTTTGCAGTCCTCAAGACTGCTGGAGGGTGTGTGGTAAGGATGCAGTCTCACGTGGCAGGGTCTGCTGTGCCCCTGGCTGTAATGGGCTGAGAACTGCACACTTTTTGTCCAGTCTCCACTGGGAATTGGGAACTTGGAGTGTGGTTGCATTCTGCTTCTGCACACAGGGATGTTGTCCTGTTTTGGAATGCGTGGGACTCTTAGACTGCAGTCTGCTCTGCAACAAGAAAAGAATCTCCTAGACACATTTTGTTGGACTTTTCTTGAAAACAATCCTTTGTGTGGACTCTTAAGTGCCTCAAAGCCAGTAAGTCAGCATAATGCACTGCAGTTTTAAGGTCTATATTGAGGCAATTGAAATTGCTGAAATGAATTACATAAATGTTCATTCTCATTGACTTTTCACTGCACAATAGAACTTAGGAATTATCAAGGCTTAGTTGGGTGGGAACACCTTGTCTCACTGAAGAGGCTTTTTCATCCCCTTTTTGTCTTACTGGTTAGGGAAAATATCTCTTTTGAGAAATTTAAAACTTCCAGGTGGCAGTCAGTGCCTCTGGTGGTTTCTCGTTTTTTTTTTTAAACTCAATTACTCCATGGGCCACGGCCTACTCAGTGTTAACCTTCTACCGTGTCTGCTATCTGCTCCAGCCTCTGCGTAGGTGTCATTGCCCATGTCTCTTTTTTCCTTCAGCCTCACTCCTCGGCAGTTCTTGTGTCCACACAGAGTGGTGCCTGACCTCCCCCAGCGTGCAGCAACCACTATACCAAAACATTGTCAATTTAGCCCACTATACAAGGGGAAGGGAGAGTTAGGTGTCATTTTTAATTTTTTAGCACCATTAACACACCATAAGGGGAGGCAAGTAGGACATCAACTAATGTAGAAGTTCATACCTTCTTTTCAGTGACCACATTTTTTTTACAGTAACTAAGACAACAACAGTCCCAGCCTTGAAAATTCGTAAGTTTAATTGCAGTGAATATAACTTTGGGGTGAGGATAAACAATAGTGTGGGGAAAGAAATAAGGGAAAGACGATCATGACCACTAGTTTTGGCACAATCTGAAAGTACCAGACACATCACAGAATAGACACTATTTAAAAATAAGCAAATATTAATTATGGATTAGCAAGAAAAGTTCTTTCTAACCTTCTGCGCTAACTTAAGCTTCTTGCATGAGAGCTTTAGCTTGTATGACATACCATTCCTAGATTGAGTACTCTGCATTTTTTTGTAAAGGCTGTGTTGAAAAACTGTTCATTCAAGTGTTAGGACACAGGCTTATCTCCTAAGCCTAGTTTATGACTGCTTGCATATCAATGAATGAATTTCAATATTAATGATGAAAAAGTCTGGTAGGATTCTGTCTGCTAATGGTACTTTGCCACGGCCTTAGTATTACGAGCGAGAAATGAACAACACACATCAATATGATGCACATTCAAATCCAACTTTATTCTCAACTTCTAGTGATATATATACCCATTCGAGCATACACATTCCCACGCTCCCAAGACTACCTCCAAGTGGCTGGCTGTATCACAACACCTGCACATTGTTTTCCCTTTATCCTGCTTGCACATTCTGTTTTTCTACTTGCTTAATCAACTGCTTTCCCACAGACTGTCCTTCAGCTGAGTCTTATCAAGACTACAAACACCTTCTTTCCCATGCCAAGTCGTGCTAATATCCCTCCAATATGGCAAAGGCTCCCACAGTACTTCTCATACTTCTTAAGTCCTCACATTGCTCCTCGGGTCCAGGAGGACTTGGCACTTACTTCTGTGTTTGACCACTGTGATGTTGCAGTCTAAGCCAATTAAGAACAGCAGGATATTAGCCTTAATGTTTTTGCCATGCCTGAGTGGACATTTTTAATAGTCTAACTGTGTTACTATGGCACTATTGTTAGTTTGTTTTCTTTTTGTTCGGCATCAGGATATTTCTGCAAAAATGAATTGCTTTTCTTCTTAATTAGCGAGGAGTTCTTGTTTTGGTTCCTATTAGTGTCGTTAATGAATACTAAATACTTTCTGGTTATGAAAGATTG
This sequence comes from Grallaria varia, assembly GCA_013396735.1. NCBI lineage: Eukaryota > Metazoa > Chordata > Aves > Passeriformes > Formicariidae > Grallaria > Grallaria varia. Next base: position 2,141 of record VWZG01008802.1, on the reverse strand, counting down.
AGAAGAGAAAGCTGGATGAGGAAGAGAACAGAGGGAAGAGTAAGAAAGTGGTAAGGGAGGTTTTTACAGGATTGTTTTTTCTTGTTTAAAGCTGTTCTTCCTTTTCAACTCTATATAGGCAACATTAGGGGACTTAAATCTTATATATGGAAATTTATATTATGATTTTTTAGAATATGTGTTCATTTTGAAGCACTTAGCAAGGCAAAGAGGAAACTATCCTCATATTTAACCAATACTCCTATAACTAATATTATTTCAACTGAATTGATTGAAACTTCCAGACTGAGAGGGCATTATGTCCTTGGGTAAATAACAGAAAACCAGAACTTTTGTGAGAAGATGAATTGACTAAAGCTACAAATATTTGTATATGTTTTATATATTACCTTTGTTTATAGATATTTTAAGAAATCTGAAATTTAAGTAGCTCTATGATAGGTTTCTACAGAAAAGCACAAATGACCTAACTGTACAGCAGCTTCAAAGGACTTCAGTGATGCATCAGTGACTGATTCTGTAACACATTTAATCCTATAGACATAAAATGCATAACTTCCATTAATTTTCAGAAATAATCTTTATAAATGTTCGTTGTCAAGTGTCAAAACAGTGGTCTAATTCTAGACTCATCTAAAGTTTAGCGTCTTTGTCAGAAAAAAATCCTAGTTACCCCTGTAATCTGGCAAAATCATGATTTATCCAACTAGTTTAACAAAGGGAGCTATGGTTTTTCCACAGAGTGTAGATAGTTTGTTGTTCAGGAAAGCTGTAGTTAAAACATGGAAAGAAAAGACTGTAACTAGTTTTATCAGAATTGATTAAAGAAGTGTAAGTAAGCTTCATTTATGATGTTCCATACCTAACTGTAATGTCTGTCCCAGACCACACGTGCCCTTCGAAGTGTGCTCGTTTGTTTTGAGCTGCCCTGATGAAGAATCAGCATTAACATGCAGGCTGCCTCGTCAAACAAATTGAAGGTATTTAGGTGGGGCGGTGGAAGATTTTTGTGCAGGACAGCATCATCTCAGGGCTGAACGGTTGACTTCTACTGACACTCCCACTTGCTTTAGTCATACAGTATTCACCTACATTTTACATTTGCATTTTACCTGTGAGGTGTTGAAAGTCACAGTTATGTGATATACTATACTGTGATTGAATTGAATATCAGTGCTGGTCAATTGTGTGTTCATTAACCACACATCTACAACTTGGATTCAGTTCTTCTTTGCACTTTAATTAGTAAGTTCAGAACCTTTATATCTTCATTTCAATGTCAATCTTCATCAAAATAATTGCTAGGCTTCTAAGACTTTTTTTTTTTTTTTAATGGACTTTCCAGAGTTAAAAGTGCTGGTTGTATTATGGTAATCTGCATCCCTTTATATTTGCTTATGCTAAATTGGGAGGAAAAATATATCTAATGTTGAAGACACGTTTAAGTGCAATTGAAGAAGTAATTGTAGATATTCAAAAGACCAGAAAGGACTCGTGTAAAAATTCTGTTAAATAAAAGGTCTTTAAAAGCCAGTCACCTTTCGCATAATCTTTGTGTGCAAGAGATTTGTATCAGGAGGACAGCTATGCAATCTCCTGTAGCTTGGTGATTTCGAAGGAAAAGATGAGTCAGTGTTGACGGCACAGTGACATTTGTATGGAGAACTAGCATGTGCATTGATCCCTTTGGCCTGCCTTCCTTCTCCTTTAGCTTTCACTAAAACTGTTTTGCTGTCTCTGATCTGTTCTGCACCTTTCTGTCATTTCATCCAACACCCAACATAGAAGAGCACCACATCTGCTGTCAGGTGAGCTTCAAGGACCCTTGACTCCTTGACTCCAGTACATTTCTGCTACTGAAAGCTGCTCTTCCTGCCAAACAAGAGAGATATTTCAGAGAATTCACATCCTCTTTGTAATGAGGCCAAATTAAACTCCCCTGACTATAAGTACCCAAAGTTCTGTGGGTTTTTGTACATTTCCATTTGTTCTAGAAAAAAAAAAGTATTGAAAACATACCTCTGAAAAGGAAATGAGGGAAAAGCGAAGGGGTTGTTTTTCACATCTTGAAAATTGGGAAAAAACAAGAGAGTCAAAAAACTTAAAAAGTTAAATCCAACTTCATCATCATGGCTAGGCTT
>VWZG01008800.1:38656-48919 GCA_013396735.1 Grallaria varia | reverse complement strand
TAATAAAAATATATAAAAAAAAATCTTTCAAGGATCCTAAAATAATTTGAGCAGAAATTTTTTCAGCTAGACCTAATCACTGCTTCAAGGACAGGACATATCACAGAAAGATATAAAGAAGAATGCTTGTAAAATTACATAACAAAATAAATTTTAAGCGAGAAATACATTAATTTCCTGCAGACTTCCATTGCTTCTTAAAGTGCACAAATCTTTATTTTAGGTACTGAAATGAAAAGGATTTCTGTAAATTCCTTTCAGAAGTTGCATAAGATTAGTAGCCTGTATACCTGCCAGGGTAGAGTCTCATGCAAATATAAACAGCAATTTTTTCCTATTAACAAATGCATATTAGGCCTTGTGTTGTACATTCTAACTAAGGCTAACCAGAATTATTTCTCCCATAAAAATTTCAAATTTATGAGGGAACAAATGACTCGTACCCAAAATAATTTTGTTTCTGAAGTACAATTGCTGTGTTTCATGGAAATAGTATTTCACAAATATATCTGTCTTAAAAAAAAAAAAAAAAGAGAGAGAGAGAGAGAAAAGTATGCCTGAAAAAACAGAGTATTGCTAATATGATTAAAAACAGAAAACCAACCAAGCAAAACCCATCAAACACTTCTGCTTAACTAAAGCATATACTGATCCCACATGAGTTTATGGAAATTATGATAGAATTGAAGTACTAACTAAGTTATAAGGACAAAAAACAGGTTAATTCTTTAGTTAGAATTGCAAAGTAGCATAGTATCAGCACTGGAACTATGTGCACAAGCAATACACTTTAGTTATTAATTCTCTATATGATCCAGCAGCTCCTTAGCCAGTCATTTATACAGAAGTTACAACAATCTTGAGATAATAGCTTCAGAAAAGACTTGAAGCAAGGTGTTTCACTCAATCTTCACAATTAAATATTTGTTAAACATTATGGAAGACTTCTGAGTGGGAATTTTAGACAGTTTGTTAGCTCCCTGTTGCACATTTTTATGCTTATATTTGTGGATTAACATCCTGGGCAAAGCATCCAAAAGGCATACAAAGCTGGTTCCTGTTGCAGAGTTGACCCAATTGTGCACAAATACAGCTTTTGCAAGTGGTCAATAAAAACGTTAGAAAAGGCCCCTTAGAATGTCAGTAAGATATTAAAGAGATGTTTCATATCTAATAAGATATAAAACCATGAGATCAATATAAGTAAATGTTCTTTGTGTTGGGATGGTCATCTGGGAAATGAATAAAACAGTGGTTTTGAAGACTTTCTCCCAACTCAACTCAAGATATGATTGTGAGGACCATTGCAACAGTGTCTCCAACTGCTACCAGCTAATGGGTGGCCACCTAGTTTTGAAGATTTGATTCTTTTAATGAGCATTACTCTATGGCAAAATCCTGTTCCATTAGTGTGGTTTTTTTTCCTTTCCCCCTTTTATCAAACATTCTTTCCTGAGTATCTGCACAATAACCTTAAACTTCAGATTTGGAAACGTTGCAATACTCATGCATTCAGGAAAAGGTAGTTTGAGGACAAGCTCATCTTGCAGAGTTATCACAGTAAACCCATTGTTTAATGTCAGGATGCTGGCTGCAATTTTTGTGCCTTTCAGATGCATTGTTTCATGATCTGTGAGGTTTTGCAGATATAAAGCAGCAAAACGTGGTGACGTGTGAGGCTTGCTAGAAGGTGTCATTAGCTTTGATTATTTATCTTTCAGTTCTTGTTTATCCTGACCATATGTGTCCATATTTTATACAAGTTAATCTGTATTCCTATTCTCATTCACACTCTTTCCTTAAACTTGTTTCTCAAAAGCCGTGCTTCTTAGCTTCATCACATGTAACCTCTCATTTTGGTTTCCTGCCATCTCTGTTTTCCTTGATCCTTTCTCTCTGCCAAAAGTTTGACTTACACTTCCTTTCCACACTCCAAGACTTTGACATGCACAAAAAGTGTCTGGCCCTCCTGTCTCTCTCTAATGGCTCCAGGTCCCATCTTTACTTTCAGGTCTAAATAATTTATAATCCTTAGTTGATTAATAAGAATAGTAAGATATAAAAACTTTTTCTCCTGAGCTCAAGATGACATTCAGCCTGAGCTACATGACTCAGGGTGATTACTGTCATTATGTGAGGCAGTTTATAGGTCAGGCTACTTGGCTTATTTGCATTTAGTAATAAGAGGAGGAAGACAAAAGAGATGGGATCATCTATTCCCACCATTTTTTAAAATTGCACAATTGAAAGTTTGATTGCTTTTCCCCCACTAATATTAATGTGAAAGAGGGACTTATTATGGTAAAACCTGATGATTATTTAGTTTTAAAGCAGTTAAATTCCAGGTTAGGACAGGCATAGTCTTCCTAAAGGAAAGGTAAATTGCTGCTTCTATACTTGCCATCTGTGAGCCTGCATCTGGAGAACTGTCTTCCATATAAGGCACCAGGAAGCTGGAAGGAGTCCCATGCAGAGTGACAAGGATAGGGAATTGGCAGGAGCAGGTAATGCTCAAGGCTGAAAGAACTTGGTCTGATTAGCCTAGGAAAGCTAAGGGGAAATTTTAATTTCTGTCTTCAGCATTCTAAGGTGTTAGTTTCATAGAAGACAGAGAAAGTTTTTTCCCAAAGGTGCATGGTGAAAGGACTAGATGTAACAATCACAAGCTGCAGCAACTCCAACTAAATAGGAAGGAAGAAAGATTTTTCAATGAGAGTAACTAAACATTGGAACAAGCTGCCTAGAGAGGCTATCCAACTTCAGAACTTAGAGATTTTTAAAACGTGCATTGACAAGGCCCTGAGCAACATGACCTAACTATGAGACTAGTTCTGCTTTAAGCAAGTGATTGGATTACATAATTTCTAAAGGTCGTTCCCAACCAAAATTATTCTATGCTTCTATTCTATGCTTCACCAGACAAACAATTCATTCTGTAAATTACAAACTGCCTATCTAATTAATCCTTTAGTCATGAAGCTAATTGACCAGTCAAGTACAGATGGTTTCAAAAAGCAGAATGTTCACCTCAAAAGAAATGAAACTATCAGTTTATATTTTGAAGAACAAATTAATTTAATTAGTATATTAATGTTAAAGAAATGGTAAGATGAGAGGATGGGTATGGAGGGGGAGATATAAATAAGTTAGAGGGGACATGACTAATTATCTTGGACAAAAACTAACATTAGGTAAAATGGAATATGTAGCAGCAAAAATAGCTATCTTTCTAGTGTAATCTGAGGCAGAGAATACTAAAAAGGGAAAACAAATCTGGAAAATATCTGGAAGGAAAGTGACTTCTGTAAGTCATCTCACTGCAGGAAGTGATCTTTTCAGATTAAATTAATAACACTAAAAATAAAGAACATTTTTTTCCTTTTCTGTTCTGTTTTTTTAATAATAAAAAAATGTAGCTTCTTTGTCAATTTTTGACGTTGTGTATTAATATTTTTATTTGCTTTTTGCTTCTTCATCTGCCTAAGGGTACAGATTAATTCTAAACAATCAGTTAACAAGATGCCTTTACAAAAAGAATGCCTCTAGTCAAGAATTAGTGTGTTATGAGACGTTAATAAGTGTTAAAAAGTTCCAAATTATTACTTATACTATCTAAGTATAGTGGGGTTACAAGTTCCAGTTGCAAGGGCTGGTTTGAGAGTGAGTATCATACTGGACAACAGAGAAAGAATCTCTCGATGACGGGGGACTGACAAGGAGTTATCTAACACATCTGAAGGAATAGAAGACCTGAAATTTGAGACACCTGAGACACGAACATCCTAGTGAAAATTATGAAGGGATTTTTATACATCACATACTGTATGCACAGCCTTGGGCAGACAAATTCCTCACCGGTCTACTATTATGGAGATGTCTGCTCCTTTGGTAGTTTAGTTTCAAATTACTGGAAATACACATAGACATAACCTGTAGTTCCTTTAAGATTCAGTTGAGTAATGTCAGGTTATGAAGCTCAAAATAACCATTAACTGCTAAAAGTTAAGGCAAAACTGAAGAATGTGGAAGTTAGAGGATATGCTTAGATGTGATAATCATTTCAGAAGCTAGTTGATTTTGGCAGAAAAAGTTTGGTGTCAAAAAATGCAAAACCAGAGTACTTCAAAACCAGGATACTTCATACAGATCATTCATCTACTCAGAATGAAATATGTAGTTGTTCAACAAAAAGTGCAGTGTAGAGTTATCAAATTACTTAAATCTATTTTGTTTGTTTTACTACATAGAGCTTCATATATGTGTACACACATGCAGACAAATGCACAAATATGCCAATATGAAAATGTGTATATCTGTATTTGTATATTTGCTTTAGTTGCTGGTGTTTTCTCCATGGTTTTGTTGGTTTGGATTTTTTTTTTATTTCCTGGTTTCTGTGGAAAACCACCATACTGCCAGTTGCTGGATGGCCTAGGCCTTGTGTGATGTTCTTAGGTGTCACCTGGAAGTCCATACTGCTGAACTAATATTTGATTCTATGTATTACAGGTGTTTTGTGAAGCCATAAACAAACAACAGTGGGTGAAAACATAGTTTTAGTACCTGCTGTATTGTTGGCACTTGATAGAATTACTGTATTTAAAGACAGGTGTACAGGTTGCACAACGTGTTTTGCACTCATTGGTAAATAACAGTTTAAAATGCTTACAGAAGAAAACTTTAAAATCTGAAAAGTTAACATAATTTTTTCAACCTCAACAACAAGACTGAAAAAATAGTCTGAATTTCTCTAAAATGTCAAATCTGTGAGTAATAGGATAAGCTATGAAGTCAAGGATTACTTAATACGTTGCAACACATTTAGAAAAAATGTTTGAGAGATAAAATCCTGACAAATCTGTAAATCTATTACTAGTCAGAAGAAGCAAACTGTTAACAACTACGCAAAAAGAAATGTTCAGAATTCTTACTTTGCATAAGGTTAAAAAGTTAGATATATGGATAGATAACTCATATGGAGATAATGAAGTATTTCCTGTTTTAAGGGAATAGTTAAACAGCATCTTTGTATAAACAACATTAAGGGAGTAATAATCAAATAATTTTCACCTTATCCTCAATTCAGAAGTGGGCTGAGGAGGTCGTAAGATATTAATTTTAATATTGAATATGAGATAAGTTTTAGAAAAATGTTAGTTCTGTTCTAGTGTTTAGAAAGATTAAATGGCACATCAACAAAAGTAAACTCATAAACACAACAAAAATTTTAAGCAAGTAATAGGAAAAAGTAGTCTGAGATGGTGTTCATACTTATATTGGTGCTAGAAGTTAAAAAGATAATTAATCTGACAATCAATGTATTTTTTAAGGGAAAATACAATGGTTCTGATTCCATTATTAAAATGTTTCTGAGGAATTTGTCAGGCTATTTTATGTAAAAATGCCATATACTGTATGACAAAATGCATTAATTCTATTTTGTACATGCTAGAGATATCAAAGATCTTGTAAAGTCCTGGATATGCCCCAGTTTAAGTTCATATACTTCAGTTAGGTACTTTCAACAAAATCAAAGGGTGATTAAGCCAAACAAAGTTCTGAGTTAGTCTTAGAGGTTTCTTCATCTCTCATCCAGCTACAGGGGCACCTGGGTGATACGGTCTACATCTACATTAATGAGCAATGCAGTCCAATGTGAGAGCATTTGTATAGTGAAAACATCAGGTCTGGGGACTTACCGTCCCCTCTGTACACACTTTGGGGGAAAGCATAACTTTTAAAAATGTTTTAATTCCTCCATGGTTAGAAAATTCTGGATAGGAAGCACTTTTAGTTGAGGAAAAGGCCACACAGCAGGGACCAGCAGCTGTAAGTTAAAGACAGGCAATCTCACAGGAGACAGAAGAAATGGAGGTGAAGATCAAACCTTCAAGGCTTCAATTAGAGACTAGAAACTTTATAATGTAAAAGTTACACTTTGATGCATCAAAGTATGGGTTAAAAACAATGTATCTTGATAGAATATAATTGTCAGTGTCATATAAAGCAAGCTATGATGGATGACAAAAAATGTTTTTTGATCTGGAGGGCCATGCAGAGATGAAGAACGAGGAGCCATTTTTTTTTAGTTCCTGCACAAAACAATAATTTGAAAAACTAATAGAATTTTCCGTTGAGATTTATAACAAGATACTACAGGTGGAAAAGTGAGGAAAAGAAGTGCAGTAAATCAAGATGAGTTCATTTTGCATATGAAATTGTTATTGCAAACACCACTTGCATGGTAATGCTGGATTGAAATTGTCTTTCTCAGACAATAAACTTTACAGCTCTTACAGTATCAATAATAAAAAGCCTGCCACTATTATACAGATTTTCAAATACTTTTCATTTCTGAAAAGAGATGAATTAGCATGATTGTATACAGGCTTGCTTCTCCGGAGGAGGATGGAAGAGTCAAAAATAATCTTTTCTGAAGAACAGTATCATTTTTTGAAAGACAGCTTAATATTCAGAGGTCTTGACACTCGACTAACTAAAAAAATTATTATAAAAGATGAAGCTTGAAATCCACTAATCCTTAATGAGTAATAATCTCTTAACTACTTTAAAAAATAGTGTTTTATATTAATGGCAAAATCTCTCACAAGAAATTATGTCCTGAGCATGTGCTGTTCAACATTAAAGTACCATTGGAATTAGTTGCAATTAAGAAAATTAATCTGAAATTGGTTAGTGAGCATTCTGAAACATAAGAAATGTGATTTTTAATATACTGAGCAGTTCATATTCTTTTTTTACATGCAAATATTGAAGATATGTTTTCATTCTTGTTTAATATGGATGGTTACTTTGTTCTGAGTTAGGACATGGTTTTTCCCCCAATTTTATGGTAACATGAAAAGTATTATGTTTTTTTCTCCATTTATAGAATTTCTTCACATATGTTTTTCTTTTACAAAGAAAAGGATTTATGGTCTGTCTTAATATATCCCATTTCTATGCACATCAGAGAAATTATTGTCAAATATTTACTTGAGAATCCACCTTGTTTCATCAAAATGACACAAAATCTTCACCTGCATGACCAGTAGTAAAGCAAGGACAAATAAATAGCAGACATCTAACTGCTCCAGGATCAATAAATTATGCAAATGAACCATGCCACAGTTTAAATTCTGTAAAGTTTTTCTTGTAGAACAAGCAGCAACAAAGATAATGTCAGAGAGGCTTGTGTGACTTTGAATCTGTTATCAGTATTAGGGCTCCCCATGGAAACTTGAAAAGAAGAAGTATGGCATTTAAAACTAAAATCTAAAAAAAAGTATTAATATGAATTTGAATACAAATACAAATACGACCACATATCTTATTATATTTATAATGTGCAGTTGATGTCACAACTGTACTTGATAGCATTAAGTCATTACTACATTCAAAGTAAATGTTTATGTCATTCCTGGCTTTCCCCTTGAAGTCTCGTAGTCTTTAAGAAGCTTCACCAAGTTGACATATCCGTACTAGGTTTGCATGACAAGGTTTTGAAAACAGGGAGGCTACAGGGTTGGCTTCCGTGAGAAGCTTCCAGATACTTCTCCCTTGTCCAACAGACCCAATACCAAGACAGCTCCAAGACAGACCCTTCTCCTGCCAAGTCTGAGCTTTTCAGAGGCAGTGGCAGCACCTCTGAGATAGCAGACTGAAGAATGAAAAAAAAAAAAAGTATTGTCCAGGAGCAAATTTAACCCAGAGGAGAGAAGATTTCCCTGCAGCCTGTGGTCAAGATGATGGTGAGGCAGCTGTGCCCCTGCAGCAGCCCATGGAGTTCCACGGGGAAGCATTATCCACATGCCGGAGGATCCCATGCTGGAACAGGTGGATGCCTTGAAGGAGGCTGTGACCCTGTGGGACACCCATGCAGGAGAAGGCTCCTGGAAGGACCTGTGGCCTCATGGAGAGAGAAGCCCACACTGAAGCAGGTTTGCTGGCAGAACTTGTGGCCCCATGGGGGACATGGGCTGTAGCAGTCTGTTCCAGAAGGACTGCACCCTGTGAANTCTCCCCCGCGACAAGGGGGCGTCCGTGGAGAAGGAAGAAATGTAGTCCATGGGAAAGCTACATGTTGGAGGCATTCATGGAGTACTATCTCCCATGGGAGGAGAACACCCATGCTGGAGCAGGGGAAGTGTGTGAGGAGTCTTGCCCTGAGGAGAAAAGAGCAGTAGAGGCAACGTGTGATGAACTAATCACAGCCCCTATTCCCTCTCTCCCTGCACTGCTGGGAAGGAGGAGGTAGAGAATCAGGAATACAGTTATGACCGGGAAGGAGGGAGGGGTGGGGGAAAGGTGTTCTGAAATTTGGGTTTACTTCTCTTTATTCTATTCTGATTTGATTGGCAATAAAATACAGTTATTTTTTTCCCAAGCTGACTCTGTTTTGCCCGTGAGGACAATCAGTGAGTCATCTCTTCATGTCATTATTTTGACCCATGAGCCTTTAGCTATATTTTCTCTCCCCTGCCCTGTTGAGGAGGGGAGAACTGGAGCACTGGTGGGCACCTGACATCGAGTCAGAGTCAACCCACCAAAACACCTTTTTGTCTTTATTGCCTTGTTCCTGATTCAGAAATTGTAAACCCCATGGCAGAGTGAAAGCAGGTGGTTTTGAGCTAATGAGCAGCTTTTGGGGGTATTTGGAGTGCAGATGGAAGAGGGTAAAGATTATCATGTATTCTAGGAGTCTCAAACATTAAGACTCACTGTACTATTTCTGGCAGTTTGTGCCTATGAAGTATGCTAGAAAAACAAGACATTCCTGTTGCTTAAACATACAAAACAAAAATCTAAAACTATATTGTAAAAAGCCCATCCTGAAGCTGCAAGCTTTGCTGGGAGTTTTCTTTCTTTTAAGACTCCCAGTTTCCACCCGAGACTTTTGCAGGCCTTTTAATTTTTTTGATATCTTGAATCATGTAAAGAGAAAAAAGTTTGCACTTTTCCTCAAGAGAACTTTTAATTTAGTGAGAAAATAGCTATTTTGGCAAAAAGGTTTTACAGGAGTGACAAGCAACCAAGAAGAAGATTCCACAAAAGCATCCAACAAACACCAACCCCACACAACTTAATAAAATACAACCCATCAGCTTTAAGTTACCCACAAGAGATTAATGAAAGAGGAAAGAGTAAAGAAAGAAAGATTAAGTGAAGAAAAGAGTAAAGAAAGGGAGGACAGAAAAATAGTTACTGCCAAAAGTCACATGATGGCAGGTTCCAGGAGACAAGGCAGAACAGGATGGAGGCCCTCTGCCTTTATTTATATGGTTTGGCTACTGTGGCCACCCATCCCAGGTAGGACATCTGGTTCACTGACCCCTCAGTGCCCTCCTGGATGAAGTGAGGTGTGCCATAGCCAGTCAGAGGCTCCAGGGGACGTGGTGTGGGTGGGCTACCAGGTGGGACTTTTTGATTGACATGCCAGCCATATGGGTCCTGAGCCACCTGCACTCCATCCACTTTGCCATGTTGGCTGCAGCCTTACCATGTGGACAGGCCTGACTCTCTTCCTCCACTCCTCCCCTCCAAAGACACAAGGTGGTTGATTTGACCCAACAATCAAACAACCCAGTGAGATACAAGTTTGGTGTCTCACAAAGATATATAAAGAAATAGGAATTAACATCCTGATGATTGTCCATATTTTTCCAAAATGTTGTGAAGTTTTTTTTCTAGGACATTCCAGACTTAATTATCATAAATAAAGATTTTGCTTGTTTCAAAGGCAGAAATTACCTATAAATCAGAGTAAATATTCTAGGCTTCCATGCATTCCTGTATCTCAGTATCTTAGAAACTAATGAGGAAAAAACAAAACAAAAAAAAGAAAATCAATGTTTTTATTTGTGCAATTAAATTCACTCGAGCCATGCACTTTCCTAGCAGTTTAAACTTTTATATATGCTCCTAATATAGGGCTACTAATGATAACTAATTGAGCAACCCAGTAAGCCTTTGACTTCCTTTTAATGTGATAACTGGTGTCTGAATCGTGGGTCATCTACCGCTGCCATCTGCGTCTCCTCGAACGCTTCCATCAGCGCTGACTCCGCACTATCCTGAACATCCACTGGTCTGATTACGTGACCAATGTGTCTGTCCTTGAACAGGCAGCAGTCACCAGTATTGAGGCCATGCTGCTGAGAACGCAGCTGCGCTGGGCAGGGCAAGTCTCCAGGATGGAGGATCGTCACCTCCCTAAGATCGTGCTCTATGGTGAACTTGCCACCGGCTGCCGCAAGAGAGGAG
>VWZG01008800.1:27417-38601 GCA_013396735.1 Grallaria varia | reverse complement strand
CATGATGATGATGACGAATGTGATAACTGGTAAACATGACCTCCATGTATTTCAGTCATCATCTTGGAAACCACAACATTTATATTGGTTTGTATTCTAATTTTACTGATTAATTTGATTCCCTTTAGCTGTTAAAACTAGATAATTTGATCTGGAAATGATGTGACACTTCCATTAAGATCTGAATGTTACTCACATACGGTACAGTAGAACATAAAAAATAGACCTGTCTTAAGCAGGTTTGCAATACACAATGACAGTGGAGAAATGAAATAGGAAATAAACTTGCTGTAATGCAATGAGCATGTAATGAACATAAAAGAGCAATATTATAAAAGTGTTAATAACTGTTTATTAAATATGAATGTTTACAATTTCCATCAGACAAGTCTGTTTCATTTATCACAGTGCACTTTGGTGACAATGAAGGCACAACGATAAAGACAATTTATTCAGCTTCATTACCTACACTACCGTGCTTTAATACCTCTGCTGTTCTAGCTTTCCTATGTATTCGCTCAAGGATACCATTATGTGCCTGCTGTTTTTCTGGGGTTTTGGTTTGTTTGGGTTTTGGGGTTTTGTTTTTTGGGTTTTTTTTGGAGAGGGGTGTTGTATGTTTGTTTGGTTTTTTTTTAAATTTATTATTGGGTTTACATAGTAATAAACCACTAGCAATACCCAAACACTTTCTTCATTTGCCTCACACATATTCATCTCAATCATATTATCTCTCACATATTTATCAATATATATCTTTGTAAGGACAAAATAGATCTGTTCTTTACAACTATCCGCTACTACATTTATTATTATATTTATTTATGAAGCAATAGTCAAAAATATATTGGGATTCAAAGAACGAAACATGAAGGTACACATAAGTTATAAAATAGCCACACAGAAAACACATACTATTTCTGAAGATATAAGGACAGTAGTGCAATAAGGAAAAAACTATGAATAGGAGGAGGTAATAAAACTTAAGATAAAATACAAAAGTTTTATTCTGTTGATTCTAGGTATTTCAGATTATTTTATACTGTTTTCTTTTCCAGATACAATGTCATCCTACTGTTTCCTTATAAATGCTGACATATCATTTACAACAACTGTTTTCATTACCTTAGAAAAACTCTGCTCAGTTCTTGCTAGGCTGCACCTGGAGTACTGTATCCAGTTCTGGTACCTGCAATTCAAGAAAGACCTGGATGGAGTGGAGAGAGTCCAAAGGAGGGCCACAATGGTGGTCAAAGGGCTGATCATATGACCTTTGAGGAAAGGCTGAATGAGTCGGTCTTTTCTCCCTGGAGAAGAGATGGCTTAGTGGGGGAGCTCATCACAGTATTCCAGTGCTTAAAGGGTGGCTACATGGGGGACTGAGCATCTCCCTTCAGAAGAAGCAACTGCAGAAGACGAGGGAGAAACAGTGCAAGTTGCACTGGTAATGGTTTAATTTCATTGTAAGAAAGAAATTTTTTACAATGAGTACAATAATTCATTGGAACAACCTCCCCAGGTACATGGTAGAGCCCTCACTGTTGCATGTTTTCAAGATGCAATTGGACAAAATGTTATATCATTTCATCTGGGCTCCCTTTCCCATGAAATACTAAACCAGATAATCTTTGGACGTGGGCTATTCTATGATTCTACGAAATGACCAACCTACTTTACTAGTTTTCACCTTTCTATGTAGTGATATTAATGAAATAAATTATTTGTTTTATTTGTTGTTGCTCTTTTTTTTCTTTCTTTTTTTTTTTCTTTTTTTTTTCCCCCCACAGGCAATTCTTCCCTACAGGAATGGACAAAGTTAAAGTGCATTTTTAACGTGACAAATTATCATAGGAAGACTTAGCCAGAGTGTTTTTGCTTTTCATCTCTTACCAACACTGGACTTCCTGATGAAAAAAATGTACCAAAAATGTTTGGGTGATGTTACCACAAGATATCTCTGGGTTGTCTCATACTGTATAGACATCATAGTCTGTTGCTTCATGTTTCTTTTGCTTCCAGGTATTATTGCAAGCACCAGCCTACAATGTATGACAGGCTCTTATTTATATTTTTCTACTTTTTTTTTCTTTTTTTTCTAAAATATACTCTTTGGGTACAGGAAAACATAATAATATTGACAGGTATCCATTAGATAAAATTAGATGAAAAACATTAGTGTTTCAATCAGACATCAAAAGACAGTAACTTATCTTTGTGATATCTGTGTTTATCTGAAAGAATTAAACTATAACTGCAGGTAGCAACTTTGCTTCTGGAAACAGTGCTGTTAAGGCACTGTTAATCAGAGGAAGAAGAGTGCATGGAAAAATACTGACACAAGACATAATCTTGAAGAATAAATACTGGAGAGCTGACAGTAAACAGGAGAGAGGAAATGTTCAAAGAGTAAAAGGTTAAAAAAAAAAGTTCAAAACTTAGAGATGAGAAGGCGAATGGGGTAGATTGTTCAGGTGGAGAGGAAATGAGGTGACAGAACCAGTGTGCAGTGAGCATTGCTGGAAGGAGGAAGAGAAAGCATTCCTTCTAAACATTTTATCTGGCTAGTAGGAGAATCAGCGTTATGGTCCTGAGAATCAAAAGTCAGAAATGGAACTTTTATTTTGTATTTTCAGGAAGAAAGAAGCGTAATGACACTTTCTGCTATTTTTGTTCATTTATCATTTAATCATTAACAAAACCTGAAGCCAAATATTTTTCTCTTGCATACTGTCTTGTAGAAGAGCTTGTTATTTGAAAATGCTCAAGAACTGCATTTGAAATTCATGGCTTAAGTACATCTTGTGTTTTAGACTGATTCTCAGTCTAAGAGACAAACTCAAGACTGAAACACTACTCATCTGAGATGCTGATTGCACCATGTATCCTGGTCCCTATAAATGCATTCTGTGGAAACAAATTTTCACACACTTACCATAACACTGTGCTGACTTGGGAACAATGGCCAGAACTTCTTTTCAGAATGTAAATATGAAACAGAGAGAGAGAAAGAAGAGTTTTTGCAAATGGAATTGAGAAAATGAAACAGTGAGCAATAATCTGTCTGATCTCAAAAAGAAAAGAAAAAAAAAAAAGCCAGATAAACTTGTTCTTTCTCGTTTCTGGAATTACAAAACAAATGCACAAAGAGAATGCACCAGAAGTAATAAAGTTTTGAAAAGTGAAAATATTTTACATCATTTTTTTACATTAAAACCTTCCCTTGAAAAGTCTTAAATTGGTCTGGATAGAGAAGCCACTCCAGTGTTCTCTCTACTGTATTATTCTGCCTTCAGGCAGAAGGACAGGATCTAAGAGATGGAGGGGGAATGGAAGTAAGTCTCTTCTCGGGGCAATGGGAGAATCCCCTGCTGGCCTCCCTCACCTTCCCAGGTGCCCTTACACAATACATATGAGTATCTGGAACTTGAGAGCCTGGTAAATGGTGAAAACAAATAAAAAAAAATCTCAGTTGTGTATCTGTAATTTTATACAATATCTCATGTATCATTCTTTCCTAAACTATTTCACCTGTGCAGTGAAAGCTGCTTAAAATAGGTACTGCTGTATGTTCAGTAAATATTTTCTATGTATAAATACCCACAAGTAAGTATGCATATAGACATATAATTAGAAAGTAGATATTCTGTCCTTGCCTTTTAGTCTTTGACCACCTAAAATGAAAGTTAGAAATTTCTGTTCCTTTTTTTTTTTTTATGTACTGATACAATTAGTCACATAAAAAGCAAGCAATTGACAGCATATTTGTCATTGATATCACTGATGCATGACTTCACCACCTTATGAGTACCCTGATAAGTATACTTTTGCTTCCCCCTTACAGATCTGAAAGATCTGCTACTAGAGAAGAAAATCTTTTATGAAAATCTTTCATGAATCCGTTCAATCAGTTGAGGCAAAATTCTTACACAAGTGAATATAAATATATTTTTTAGTTTTCTAAAATAATGAATCATTTAATAATTCCAAGAAATTAATATATTCACAGATGAAGAGTGACTACAACATTCAGGGATAACAAAATAATTCTGTTCTCATCTTTTGTTCTACAATTTATCTGATTATTCTAAATCTTCTTATGCTGATTATTTCTTGCCTTCAAAAGAGGAAGTTTCTCTCCAGTGTTAATAAAAACAAACAAAACCCCCGTGTAGGCATGTGTAACATTCACCACACTTACATCCTGGTATTTCAAGCCCAGTTAGCTCAGCTTATGCCTACAGACACCTTGATGTGCCTTGCCGAGAAGATAGACTTCAAAGTGAAACTGGTGTCATAAAAAAACTCCCTGCTTCAGATCAGGCAAAGTTTTAAACTCTGCTCCGAAGATGAGAGGGAGGAAAAAAAAAAAAACCACAAAAAAAACCAACTTATTTTTGAACTCAGGGTTCCTCTTTGAAGTCTGGCTTCAATCCAATTTTAAGGAATCTGTCATCAAAGTCAGCAAGGTCTGAGCTGGAGGCTTCTTTTCTGCAGGTGAGTCTGTTCTCAGCTCAACCCATAGAGATTTACGTGGATGTGACCCATAAACAGATGATCACTGTGGTTCCTCCTCAGAAACAAACTCAGGGAATCTGCTGCATAGGATGGGGACAAATATGAAAGAATAGACCTAAAACTGGTAATTTTGTTGTCGGGACTTCTGGTGTTCTTTTTGGCCTCACTACACTCTCTTTCATCCATATTAAAAGGCAAGAGTTACCAAAAAAAAAAAAAAAAAAGATACCTTTGAAACCTGAACAGCAGTCTCGTCTTCAAGATAGGTTTGTAACAAGCTCTTTGTGATAGCTACCCACTCTCTGTGTTACCTCCCACTGCTTGAGTGATTCTCAGCTCCTGGAGCTCTAGTCTGAGCGCATGAGAAAATTCACTGAAAGAGCTACAGCTAAAGCCTATGATGTGAGATTGCAAAGCTCTTACAACTGATCTTATGAAAAAAAGTTACATGGTACAGGATACCTGTACCAGAAATATTTCAGACAATTTTGGTCACAGAAAGGAAATAAAATAACATGGGTTTTTTTGTTGTTTTTGTTAACATAGTAAGCTTTGAGCATATACTTTAATTACAAGTTTTAAGAAATAGCAGAATGAGTTATTTTACACTGTTCCAGCTTCTGTACTCTGTACAGCTATTATTCCTCTTCTGAGTTGAAGTTCAATTGCCTTCAGCTTTAATTCTCTTTGGTAAACCAGACTTTCCTCATGGATTACCTGTGACATAATGCTAGTTCAGGGAAAAGAAAGGCTGCAACACGTGATGAAGGATGCAATGCAACCAGGCCCATAGGATAATGGAAGTGTGACGAAGGGACTGGATTTTTTAGGGCACCAAATATGTCAGCATTGAACTGAACAGGGAAATTTATGGTTTTTTCTTCAGTGTGATAAATCAAAATGTTTTGGAGTTCAGTGAAAGCAAAGATTATACCAATTTTTATATTTTTTTCCATTATCATTTTCTGAAGAAAAATAAAATAAATTCAGGAAGTTTCTAAGACAAAATTCTTTTTCAGAATTTTCCACCAAATTTAAAATAAAAACCAAAAGAAAAAACAGCAGCATTAAGGAATAGGAATATTCAGAGCTCTGATAACATTGAAATAAAATATATTCAAGGACTCTATGTAATACCTTACAGTAAGAAACGAAACAAAACAATAAAAGCAACAACAAACCCACACAGAAATAAAAATCCCCAAAATCACAAATAACTTTAACAGCTATATTTTTTGCCTTATCAACATGACAGAGAGCTGGCTTACCAGATATAAAACCTTCTTAAAGTTATAAAGTGTAATTAAATCCTTAGATAGAACTTTGGACTGAGATTCAAGCAGGACATGGTGCAAATGCTCTTTGCTGTAGAGGTAACGGATTTTAATTTTTTAATGTTTGCAATTCAAGACTAGATTTATGTAAGTAAGTATTAATCAAATAAAATTATTAGGCTGGTAGAAAAACCCTGAAGCTCCTTGCCATTTTGAAGGAGTCCAAACAAAATTTAAAGCAGATATCATTTAATATTCTTTTTCTGATGTTAGATGAATATTCAGGTGGACTGACATAAAAATAATATTGATTATGAGACAAGGATTATAAAAGAAGATAGCCAGTAGTCAGGACTCATTAGTTCAAAGAGCTATAGATTTTTCCTGATTCCTAAACGAGTGGTGAATACTCCTTTTTTGATTGGCATTTTTTAATATTATGAGGATAAGTTTGGATAAACAATTTGGAGCAACAAGCATATTGATTCTGGGCTGAAACAACAGATGCGGCATCTGATTTAAAAGTTTGGAATTAATGCCAGTATTTCTGATTTCTATGAAAGATCTTTGTTTAATTGTTACAGAACACAAAATGCATAAGTGTTGCTTTTGCTCTCTACTACAGGATTCATATACATTTGTATTTTTAGATATCTGCATTCTTACTTTAATTTAAGATGTTGGGAAAAAGTATTATCGTCCAAAATTAAAGTATAGAAGAACTCTCATAATTTGTTAATATTTTCTACAAATTAAAAAGAAAATAAATTGGTGGCTTTCAATAGGTCTTTCTTTTTCTTGGCTAGATATATATATATATCTCACTTAAAAATCCAAAGTATTTCTGAGACTTGCTCATAAATTTTGTGATTAAGACCTTTTCAAGACTCTAATGCCCAAGCAGTAATTGAATTCACCAGCTTTCAGACAGCAAGTAATTTTAAGATTCCTTTAGATCTGAGATTTCTCAGCATGCCATTATGTTCAGAATACCTGTTCTGCACTTATCTCCCACCTAAAGCCAGCCTCAGTCCAGATCTGAGAGCCTGCTTGCCGATGTTCTATGTAAATGCCATTTAAAGGAGCAACTAAGGGAAGCCTGAATCAGATCGAAATCCTGAGCCTCTATCCATCCCCAGATGAAACTTGGAGGTCTGAGTCTGGCAAGTACAGTCCTAGATTTCTCTTCAGTTCCCTCTGGAGTTAATAACAAGAAGCTTAAACTAACCACCCTGGAGTGCCCTCCTGGGCTGTGTTGGTGGTGGTTTCTCAAATTCAAGCAAAATACACCAGGTACTTAAGTTACAAGCACACATTTCCATCTTTGATTCTCAGAAGCTTTATTTTTGTATATATCTGAATTTTTATGTAGAAATCAAAAGAAATTCAAATGTAAGCAAAGTTCAAAAAAAATCTCTAAACTAATTCCTGCATCTGTTCAAATGGTTATGCAACTTAATATATGTTATTAAGTTGAAACTTTATAGAAGGTTAAAAAGTAACACTGTTAGTAACACACATACAAATCTTGCAAAAAACCCACAAAACTGTGATGTGTTTTATTCTATATGTTGCATATTATTTATTTCTTAATATGTCACTTAAAATGTTGTGGGTACTTCCTATATACTTAGAAAGATGAAAAACCATCTTTAGGATCTAGAATGTACTACATACACAGAGCTAAAGGAGAAATCAGAAAAAATTAATTATTTGTGCAGAAGTCAGCCTGTTCCAAAATGTTTATTTAGGTAAATGAAATAGGTGTCATCATGCATTGGGTTTACATTTCTTTTTGTGCCAGTAGAGTCATACAAAAACTCAGTCATGTCACTGTCCAAGTCTGGTTCCCCCAATAAGGTAGTTGTGAGGTAAGCTCTGTCCCAGTGTGCCTCCTGCCTGCTTGTACCCCAGAGTACCTCTATGAAGACTATTTTCCAGGTTCAGTGGCTGTACTAGGCACCTGACTTAGCTGAAGATGTGCCTATAGTTCAAGTAGATGCATAGCTCAAGCGCATAGTGCTTGGAGGCAATCCAGCTATCCTAAAGGAAGTCTTGTTTACTCATCTAATTCTCTTACACGTCTTCTCCTCAAGTTTCTCAAGAAAGACCAATGTCTCTGAACTTTCCCAGAGGGTGAGTCAGTCTGTCTTAATTAGGTTTCTAAATTTGTCGTGTTGGATATGAACTGAAATCCTCATCTAGATCACGCAGAAGAGAGAATATGTCATACAGCTAAATTAGATTTTAGGGATTTTTAAGGGAATGAAATACAGTTACATTATACAGTAACTTGAAGTTCAAACAGTACATTTCATTGTTATCGTTCCTACAGTTTTTGTGATTTGTTGTTTTCCATGAGCCCCAAGGTGTTAATTCAACAAAGTGCTTTTGTTTGCAATTGAACTAACTGCGCTCCTAGTGTACAAAATTATTATGTGGCAGTAAATGAGCTTGGTGCCCAGCAAAAAAGAAAAAGGGAGGATGCAATTTTTGAACTCTCTAGTCATCACAAAATGCAGCAGTTTCCATCTCACAATAGTCCATAAGGGTAATAATAGCACAGATTAGACTTTTAAAAGCTATTAATCAACTCTCATTGATTTCAGTGGAAGCTGGATATTCTTTAAAGGCTTCATTTGTTATACTTGCACAGTTTTTTATTACAGGATTTGTTTTATAACTGGTTACAAAAAAAAAAATAAATAAAAAAAAATAGGGGAGAAGCAAAGAGGTATGGACAAGAGCACTGAAGGTTTTGACCTTACTTCTGTAAATTTCTAAGTATTTGCATGTCTCCAAACATGTGAACAGCCACATACATATGAGAATTTATTTTCTGCTACACATACAAATAGTTCAATTCTGAATATATTTCCCAATGCTATGGTTTATCAATGTAATAATGTTTACATAAGTATATATTCTAATATATATACATTTATCCTTTTGCATTACAGAGAAGCAGTGAGTGAGGGCTTCAGTGATAAATGTGAGGATTTTTTTCAGTCCAAAAAGATTTTTTTTTTTAAGGATTAAGGCTTTGTGGTACCTAATAAGTTTATAGAATTCAAAGATATCCTGGTCAGTGAAAGGAAAATTACAAGAAACAGTTCTTAAGCCTGTCGTGTTCCAGTGAGTTTGGATACTGAGTGCTTTTGTTGTCAGTGCCTTACCTCAGGAGGAGGAGGATGGGATAGCCAGAAAATCAGAGGAGTAATGGGGAAATTTTATCTATGAAGCTATCCTAAGACTAAATGCACTTTCTGTAATATCTATACTTCTACATTTACACATTTTTTGTCATCCTTAGTAGAAGTTTCCATCCTACTCTGAACTGACAACAATAGTCTTTCAGTTCTCAGCATAAAAGCAAAGACAAAGAGGGATGATACAGCTGAAGAAAATGGCCATTAACATCCACATGATTCCACCTTCCCTTCTTTTTACTTAAGCTAACAGAAAGTTCCTTAGTATATATCACTAAACTACTTATATATGAGAATTTGCCAGAAAACTCCATAAAAAAAACCCTCTCTAAGAATTTTTATAACTAACAGTAAAGGGTACCTCAATGTCTATTTCAAAGCTGATTTGATGAATACAGAAAAGGTCAAACTAAAAATAACTAGACTGAATCAGTTATAAGTGTAGTAACATATGCCTCATTTAATAATGAACTCTAAATTTGCTCTGCAGTTTAAGTAGTATCATGAATGCTAATTCTGACAGTAAAGGGTTATGAACTACCTGTCTGCTTGAGTCTGGCACAAGGTCAAGCAGTTACAGAACTAATGAAAACCCTGATGTACTAAAGGTGGATGATTGACACCAGTGTGCTAGCTGAAAAAAGTGCTGAGGAACTCTGGTGCATTCAAAATGACAGTGTCCTGAAACACAATTTACAGCATGCCATTTGTTTAGCCCAAGTGTTGCAATAAGCCCAGATGCTTATTGACTGCGTCAACAGCAGCAGAAATCAGAGTATATTATATTAAACTTTTACATGCCAATCACCAGACAATTTCTTCTGGTATGGTTTATGATGATCAACCTAAAGCCAGTATTTTCTGAATATAAGATAATGCTTAGAAAGACTTTTCTATATATAATTCATAGTATCTTTAAAGAAGGAAAGGAAATTATTGTTAAATCTTTGTAAGGGAAACAAAACAAAGCTGTGAAACACTCAGCTAAAAACTTTTAAATTGATTACTTTAACATGTATGAAAAGCCTGTATTCTTCCGTATGCTAAGAAAACCTTTGTTCCTTTTACCTCCTGCTGTGCACTTCTCTTCCACATCTTTGCATACCATAGGATTAATTTTCATGCATTTAATTCCTTTTTAGACAAATCTACAATGTTATGACTATTTTTAGCTAATTACCAGATTTCTGTAAGTAATAACTGTTTTTATAACACAGAGATAGTGGACAACAAAGCATGTTCATCTAGTTACATGTAATGGGTATCAGAATGGAAAATGTCAGAAAACAATTAAGCAGCAACAGATTCTTCAGAAATCTTGAGAATACCTAACAGGTAAAACAAACACCTTTTCCATTGTGTTTTCCTGAAACAATTCATTCAGCCATATCGGAGTTCAGCCACACAGAAAATTATTAAAGGTTGAATGTGTGCTGCAAAACTGAGATGATAATCTGGAATATCAAGATTTCATTATTAGAGATACTCTGAACTGAGTAACTTTCAGAGATGTACAGCAGCTCTGAAAAAAAATCAATTCAGTTCAGTTAGGATTCTAATTTTAAGAGATGTTAAGAGCTATAGGAGATAGCTGGAAAGAAATTTTTCTGTGATTTTATCTATCATCAGCATATTTTGTCTCTCATGCCTCCTTACATTATCCTTCTTCCAGGTATCTCAACATGTAGGATTTCTACAAAATTTACTCTAAGTAAACAATTACTTTGTTCAAAGTTGTAAAATTAACATTGGACAAAGCAGGTATTTTTGGAGTCCTCCCCAAATCACCTTCAGATGCTGCATGTAGCATAATGTGTCTAGTGCTGAATGCTCCAGTTCAGCAAGTGTGGCTTCAGCATAGGATGTACACAGAGAGGTTGAGAGAACTTCATTCATCTAGACTTGGGAACACAGGCATGGAATTGCAGTCTTCCTCCTGTACCTAATGGTGGCTAAAAAGAAGACAGAGCCATGTTCTTCTCAGAGAATCATGGAGAAAAAGAGAAGGCAATGACCACCATTCACAGCAAAGAAAATTCCAGATACAGGTGTGTCTTAGTTTAGAAATAATTTGGAATGCCTTTCTCAAGAATTGACCACGCCTCTTTTAAATTTAGAACAAAACTTTAATTTGAAAAAAAAGGTGTAGAAGGAAAGGTAACAGTTCTTAACTACTAAATATAGTT
>VWZG01008800.1:9870-25173 GCA_013396735.1 Grallaria varia | reverse complement strand
GAAAGAACCGTGCCTCACCAACACCGCCTATGGAGACTTTCTGCTGTGCCTTTTGCAACTAGACTTGCCTATCTCGCATTGGCCTTTTTAGCCAACAGTGCGCTTAAGCAAGCATGGGTAGAGCCCTTCCCAAATCTTCGTTCGTGAAGCCAAGCCATGATGAGTGAGATGATGTGGTGTATGTTCAGTGATTAATATAATAAAATGGAAGAAGCCTAGTCTGGATAAGGTATACCTGCTTGAAAGTCATGGGGAACAGGGAAGAGGATGACAAGATCTTATCTGGTGTATTTTTATTACTATATGATTTGTTCTCCACTAGCTTTGTTCTAGGGTTTGGGAGTTTGTTTTTGTTTATTTGTTTGTTTGCTTGACTTTTAGGATAGGAATTATTTAACATATGGTGCTTCATTGCAGGCTAAGTGAATAAAAAGAGCTGTGATCAACCATGTTGGAGCTCTGAATCATACAGCAGCATGAGGAACACTTCAGTTCTGCACCAAAAAACAGGGACTGATTACCAGACCTGTAGATATTTGCAGAGTGGCAGGGCTTGATTTCCATTAGAATCTGACCATTTGTCTAATTTTCCTTTGAAAGCATAACCACTGGATTATGAGGGAATGAAAAATAGATGGAATATTTTTGGAAAGGGAGGAGGAAGAGAAAAAAGACTGTAGGAGACAACATAAAACCTGCAGTCCAGAGAGAAACCTCTCTAATATGGGGCTTTGCATGGAACTTTAGGCAACCTGGTCTAGTGGAAGGTGTTCCTGACCATGGCAGGGTGGGTAGATGATCTTTAAGGTCACTTCTAACCAAAACCATTCTATGATTCTATGAAACATTCTATGGAGATGATTTATATCAAATAGTAACACATGACACAGAGAAAAGACAATATGAGTTAGACCTGGATATCAAATAGGATTATGAAACTAAATATTCAAGTTAGAACAAATAGACTGAAACAGAAGGCAGTGGTGGAACTTTTTGAACTATGCTACTAGCTGCAACCAAGTGAAATAAAAAAAGTACAAAGCATTGTATGACCAAGTACTGGAAGAAGGAAGGTTATGCAGAGAATCTCTATGCTAATTTAGTCCATGATTCCATCTCACCATGTACTGCCATTCCTGTTATTGCTATGCCATCAGCTACAGTAGCAGGATCCCCTACCTGCCACTGGTCTCACTTTCTGCAGAACTAGGAGTTGCAATATGTCATCAAATCCAGCTTCTTGTCTTAGAAAAGAAAATTCTCCTTTTTTTCCCCCTTTCCTTACCTGACAAATAGTATTTTCCTGAGGATATGTGACAGTCTTCAGTCATATACATAGCTGCTACCAAAAAGGACCACACAAAAGAGAGCTCCTAAAGCTTCCTATTCTTTTTCTTTTTAGCTGTTAACAGTAACACTAAGAACAGTGATGTTGGAAGTGGAAAATGAGAGATCATTTATCTTTTGCCTTTCCAGATCTGAACTTTCTATGTGACTAAGAAGAGCAGAGTACTCATTCATGGTCCAGAGAAAGCTTTTCCTAAATATATGTATTGATAAAGGTATATGACAGAGAGCTATTCCTTCTTCATCACATACACTGAGGCTTGTCGTTAGGTCATGAAGTGACACACACTTGTATGCTATCACAGGGACCATTTACACCATAATCACTCACATGAAGTGGAACTACTTCAGCAGTGAAAACTGACACTGACCTACTGAAGATGTCCCACAGACTGATCTTCAAATCTCTGCTACGGGATATATAGATGTTACACATGAAGATGCTCTAGCCACCTGCTACTAGATAAAAGATAAAGAGCTCTCTCTTCCACAGCCTGTCTATTGTGAGATGAGACATACATAAGTATCACAATCTAAAATAGGGTTCAAAGTTGTGAACCCTGCTCACGTCCTCCCAGTAGTGCAGACTGTACCTATGTTTCTAATTAATCTTTAAACATATATGGCACAAGAAAAAGGCTTTTAGAGGATCAGTGAAGAGCTTCCCCTCACTCATACCCATTTTGTTCCCATGTAGTACTTTAAGGTAGAAGCAAATTCTGCAAGATAGGCTTTGTGGAATTTGATTCCCCTGAACAAAAAAAAAGGAAAAGTAGGGCAACAGTGGCTCATGTTCTGTGTGAATGTACACATTCAACTATAAAGTAGCCAGAAACTACTGGATGAAGAAACATAACTTAAAAAAGTTACTTTAAAAGTAGTTTCCACTATTCTTTCTTGAAAGAGAAATCTTAGTCACTTCCATCACGAAAGAGTTCGTGGTTGAAACCTTAAATGATATCAGTTTCTCCAGTACTACCCATCACCCACTGCAGTGAGTATAACATCCACAGGATAACATCTTTTCTGCAGCACTTGACTTTTCCAGAGTACAAGGGATTTTTTTCTCAGAAAACTCTATTGGAAGACCCTACTTGCCAAACTCAGGGTACTTTCAGGACTAGACACTTATTGTGTCAGATGCTTTGCTCTGCATAACAGACCATCTGTTGTTATCCTGCAGTCTTTTCAAATGCAACCTAAACTTCCCCTTTCATGGTTTTCAGGGTAAAATTGTGTGAGATAAAGGACCATATTTTGCAGTCCAGAAAAATTTCACACTAGAATAATACCATTGATTTGGGTGAAGCTTCACAGGTACATGGTTGTTGCAGCTGAAAAGATAGTCAGACCAGTAGTGTCGGGTTAAATGGTAGAGCTGAGCTCAATTTGAGCTACCAGATGGGTGGAGTGGCCTGATTACCTGCATATAATAGCAAGAGAGGTTGGGGAGGTCAATCTCACTTCCAGCATGATACATGTAATGTCAAAATGGTTTGTGACAGCTCTCACTGGCTCGAGAATGACTCCTGCTGACTGAGAAATACTTATGACAGCTCCTACTGACCCAGACGCTGGGAAACATATCTTTAACTCGACTGGGATAGATGGTACTGACAAAATACAAGAGGTCCAGGTCAGATCTCAAATCTTTGTTGGTACATTGTAGTCAGAAAATGAAGTCACATAGTCTGGTCCTCTTCCAAGTAGTTAATCCAAACTGGCATATCATCGCTTGTCTAATATCCTTAATAATGCATTTGCAAAGATACTAAATGATTAATCTTTTTTATACTTTCTCTCTTGCTTAGCTTTTATTGATCATAATTCTCATTATTCATTATATTCATATATGAANACATCTATATGTATTTATATATATATTTCTGAAAAGAGTCCAGAAAAAAATTGATATATGAAATTGCTCCAACCATGGGTAGAAAAATAAATCTGTTTACATTCAAATTTAACCTACTTAATCAAGATTTTCCAGGAATGTATTTTATAAGAATGTTATGGTTCTGTTCTGCCTTAAAGAATGTTGTGTCTCTTCGCCATCATTCTTTGCAAAAACTCTGTATACAAAATAGTAGCTGTAACATAGAGAAAAAAGTTCAAGCTGTTCAAGCTGGTTGCCACTGAGACAAAGAGCTTAAAAGTGAATGATGTGCTGAAACAAAAATCTTCAGGATGAGATCAATATTTCTGCCTTTTAATCTTGTCTCCTCACCTTCTCTGGCTGCATGCTCTAAAAATTTGCTGTTCACAATGCTGGCCAGTAATAATCACCATATTTATAGTGGAATTCATCTCCTTTACATCTGTTGGCATACAGCTTTCAGGATGCTCCATTCTTTTTTGTCAAGAATGTATAACTTCAGGGTCAATCAAGTGCAGAGTTCATTTATGTATGGAAACAAAAGCCCTAATGAGTTATGGTGAATCATATAATAAGGATCTCTCCTGACTTATGCAAATTTGTCACATAAATTTGATCCAAATAAGACACAAAAAAGGCTTAAACTATAAAATGAAGTCTCATGTTGGTGACATATTGTAAGACCCCAGGTGCAAATTACAAGCTTACCAAAACGGTTTTATTTTAAAAATATACAAGGCACCAAAAATATCCACCTCTGAATATATCAAAAGGGCCTACAGTTATTTTAATACCTTGAGAGAGCACATGGGAGAAGACACTACACACATTTTTCAGGAGGTCAAATAACACACTTTTACTGGCAAATTTTGGAAAATAAGGGAACTTGGTCAAAGTTTAAAGGGCAACATTCAACCAAAATAAAGCATTCCAAAAAGCATTGACTTAGAGCTTTGCAAAATCCAACCCATGTGGCTTTAAGTTACCCAAATATCAAGAAAGGAGATTAGGAGAAAAAGAAGAAGCAAAGAAAGAGAGAGAAAAAGAGAGAATTTTAACTACTACCCCTAGATCCACCATAGATGCAGCTACCAAGAATCCAAATGTCTTAGTTACAGGGGCCAGGACTAGTTTTATGACTGTGTGAGTATAACCAAAACTGTGTATTCTATACCTTCTATGTCATTTATCATGACCTTAATAATGGATTGTTTGCAGCAGCTACCCAGGGCACACCTGACACCTCCGGCTACAAGCTGGGTGTTAATGAACTCTGTGGGATAGGGGAGTGTTTCTGTCTTCACACCAATGACTCAAACATGATAACTCCCCTCCGGAGGCATTAGCACCTTCAGACCCAGCCTGAGAGACCATGTCTGCTAATGGGCCATCAAAGATCCCAAAAATATTTCATGACTCACAGAGTTAAATCACGCATTGTGAAGCTCCTTGCCCTGGGGGAGGTACTGGGCATTCCCATCTGAACGTAAGCATATATAATTGGGTTTTGGGACTTATGGTATCACTCATCGGATCCAGAGGAGGACCAGAACCTCAATAGTGCTGCAACTGCCACTCTTGATCAGACTGTGACCATCATCATCCCAAACAGGTTTTCCTTTCCTTTTATTTTGTACTCAGGGGGCCACGTGACGCTTGTACAGGGGCTAACGAGCACCATTGGATTGGTCCAGGCCAATAATTTGTATAACAATTAAGTGTATCAGGAATTCCTTCTGTGCTAATAATTTGAATTTTTTGCTTAAAGTTTTCCTTTTGAAAAGTTCATAGTTGGACAGACATTAATATTGAAATATTTGAATCATTTTTCTGATATAATGCCTTGCAAGATGGCTTATTGAAGTAAATATATTATCTATTTGCTCAGCTTTAGTTGTTATATATAATTGATTATACAGATACAAATTCATCCTGCTAGGATTGCTGAACCATAAAAGAAACAACATGGAGGCCTGCCTAAATTAAGAATGAGAAAGTTTTTTTAGAGCCAACAACATTTCTAGCATACTTTCTTATATTTCTGCTTTATCTTGCATGTACAGTTACCTAAGAGGCAAATGGCTGATCTTCTATTTTCACACAAGTCAGTACCTGGAACCAAAACAAACCTATGAATAAGATATTGGCTAGTTCAGTCTTACCTGCACTGATCTTATGAATCGTACTAAACATGCTATCAGTCTCTGCTTCTTTCCATTCAGTGTAAAGGCAGCACAAAGCATCTAGTGTAGAGACAGTTATCTCAGATGTCATCAGCTTTTTGTTTCCACAAAAATCTGAGCAATTTTCTGGCTCTGGGCTGACCCTGCCTGGAAGCTAAGCCCCCACCCAGTCACTCACTCTCCCCATGAGTATGGAGGAGAGAATTAGAAGGGCAGTTGTGAGAAAAAGAACCTCAAACATTTGTTCATTGAGAAAAAGATAGTTTTATAAGTAAGGCTGTCACTCACTACCTCTGACCAGCAGACCAGTGAGAAACAATTACCTTGGAAAAACTCTCCCTCAGTTTTATTGCTGAGAACAATGTTATATGGTATAGAATATTGCTTTGGTAAGTTGTTGTTGGCTGTCCTGGCTGTCTCTCCTCCAAGCCTCTTGCTAAGCCAAACTCTTTGGGACAGCAGAGTGACAAACAGAGAAGGACTTAATACTGTAAAGCTGAAGTACTGGTGTGTTTCAACACTGCTTAGGTCACAAATCCAAACCACAGCACTATAAAATCTACTATTTAGTAAATCAACTGTATAGCAGCTAGACTCCGTACAAAAATGATATCCACAAAGATGTTGCTCAATTGCCATTTGACCCTAGGTTTCATGGATCACGTTTGTATAGAAGAGTGAAAACAGAGTGCCACTATTTCAGCTGAAGCAGTACAGAAGTTGATAAAATTGGCATGTTTTATTTGCCAGGGCACCTGTAGGACCTGTATCAGGTGAAGGAGCTCAGGTATCAGCAGGTAAAGGCTGCAGAGATGACATCTCTAAGGAGAGGCTCAGGCTGCCCCAGCTAGTTCCAGCCATCCCTAACAGGCTCACCACAGCATACAGCAGAGCTGGTCATCAAAGATGGTGGTACTTCTGGGAAAACTGAAAAGATTCCTTTTAAGAAAGGGCAAAACACTGCATGACAGTGATGGATGAGGGCAAGAGTGTGAGAGGTAGCCCTGTGGACACCAAGGTAAGAGGGGAAAGAGTAGGGGAAGGTGCTCCAGCAGCCAGAGCAGATATTCCCCTCAGCCTGTGGAAAGGATCAGTGTGAAGCCTGTATTTTCAGGCAGCCCTTCAGAGGACCCTACAATGAAGCAGCTGGGTAAGTTCTCAAGAAAGCTGAACCCCATGCAGAAGACCACACTGGAACGAGGGAAAAGTGTGAGGGGAAAGATGTAGAAGCAAGGAGCTATTATGAGTTGTTCCCCAAGTCCACATTCCTCATCTCTCTGTGCCACCCTGGGTAGAGGATCATGGAAGAGGAGTTGAGCCTGGGAAAAAGGGAAGATGGGAGGAGGTGGGGTTTTTTTGTTTGTTTTTCACCCAAATCTATTTAATTGTCAATAAGTTAAATTCATTTTCTACAGGTTGAGTCTGTTTTGCCTGTGAACATAACTGGTGAATGATCTCCCTATCCTTACCTCAGACCATGAGATTTTTCATTGCAATTTCTGCCCCTGACCTGTGGAAGAAGGAGAGTGAGAGAGCTGCTGGGTTGGCATCTGGCAGCCAATCACATGGTTAACCCACCAATAACTGGACTTGCTCTACAGTTAACAATTTGTTTATGACTAGGCTAAGCCCTTACTGAGCTCTGGTTCACATACAGATTTCACGCATTTTGAACTACCATCTTCATCACTCACTAGATCAAACTTGTGCTAAGGGTGTCCAAGACTGTAGCATACCTCAGCAGAAAAGCAGTGAAACTGGCAGGGTAATTTCATGAACTGTGCAAGTCAAACATTCAAGTCCATCTTCTTTATTCAAACTTCAGCGCATATCCCACAGAAAGGTCCTTGTGCAATGGGGACCTATTTCCTTTCTGAAACATTCAGCATGACTCAGAAGCACAATATCCTACATCTCAGGTTAGTTTTTCTAGGCAACACACGCAATAAAATGTGTATGTTGTGTCTGAGATGCTTTTTGCCCAATGAAAGAAGAAATTACAGTTATACAGCGTAGCTACACCAGCGATAGTCATACATTTGAACACAACAGCACATAAGAAAAATAACATTGCAAGCTTTTAACCAAGTGGGGTTTTTTCTGGCCAAATGAATGCTAAAAAAAAAGTGCAGATCACAAGGAATATCTGACCCAGTGAAGCCTAATATTTGGAAAATAAACCTAAAAAAATGCTACATTTGTGTTCAAGATCACTTTGTGTAAGAAATTGAACATGTCTCCATAAAAATATGTCCAAAATTCTATCTTGGGGTTATTCCTTTTATACCTGAACAATAGAAGCCTACTCGCATATCAAGTACTGAACTGGGAAAATGCGGACAAAAAGTTTCAGACTCAGCTACAGGTTGGGGCCTATGCTTAAAATATAGGGTAGAAATTAGTATTGAATTTCCTTGTGCCTGCCATGGAATTAAAATTCTCTCAAATTTGATTAGGCCATTGGAAAAATAAAATGTAGCCCACCCATAAGATCAGAATATGCCTTTTCAGACTTCACCTGGATACACTGCAAAATACTTTGTACAAACATATTTTTGTTCCTTTTGTCAACACTGCATTGCTTTGCGATTACACTTTCAAGACACAGAGGCAAATACAAGATATTCTCAGAAGATTTTAATCTGTAAAAAGAATATATAAAGATGAAAATGTCTTTAATGTTTAAGACCAAAGTGTGTCTAACCCAGCATTGTGTCTCTGAAGTTGTCAGTAAGGGATTGTAAAGAAAATAATTTAAACATAACCAACTAAAACAAAGCAAAACAAAACAGAAATCCCTAGTGCTGAAGTGGAATAAACCTTCTCTTTGTTATGTCCTTCCAGATTCTGGCAATATATATACTTTAAGGATTTTCTGAGCTGGGTAATCACTTCATCATATTTAATAGCTCTTGACACTTTTCTTTCATTAATTTGTATAATCACTTTTTTAAACCCATTTATGCATGTGGTCTCCCCAATATTCTGTGGCAATCAGTTCCACAATGAAATGATGTGACCTGTGAATAAGTGCTTTTTTTTTGCCACTTGTAGACTTGTCACCTAATAATTCAATCATCTGCATGTAATTCTGATTGCTGGCATGAGATATCTTGATTTTATTTTTTATTATTATTACAGCCTTCCTCAGTTATTTTTTTTTTTTTTTATTTTGCTTCCTTCTTTTCATTTATTCCCCCACCAGGATTCTGAGTACAGTTAACTTGTCCTTGGACATAGGCTATTCTCTACCTCTAATCATGCTTGTCACCCATCTCTGTAACTTTCTTAGTTCTCATATATCCTTTTGAAATGAAAGATCAGAAGTTTATATTGTATTCCAGATGCAAGTACTATCATAAAGTGAATTTCTATAGATTTCTATGATTATATCGTATTCCATATTTTCTTCTCAAATCCTTCCTTAATAATTGCTAACATTCCACTTGCCTTTATGATCACTGATGGGTATTGATCTGATATTTTCTGAGAAATATCCAATGACTACAAAATCCTTTCCTTGACTGGAGTAATGAATTTAGAGTCCACCACAGTATTTGAGCATTTACTAGTGTTTTAACCATGCTGATTTGCTTTACACTTTCTGACATTAAATTCTATATTATATCATGCAGTCAGTGAGTCTCACAAGTTTTTTCTGAAGGCGTTTACAGTCAGCTTTAGTTTAGTGTCTCCTGAAAAATTAAACAAGTAATTAATAACTGCAGCATAATGTATACATAAAAGGACTGAACAAATATAGGACAGGCTTTTCTTGACATTTCGCTGCTCAACTTTGAAGGTTTAATGTTCTTTTAGTATTTTAAAGCTATGTATTTAATTTGTTTCAAATGCACATCAGGAAATGATTATACATACTTGTCACCATGTGTTTGTGTGTGTGTATATGTATGATCACTAAAATAAAAAGACTAATGTCTTTCAGAGTATACAAAATACCATCCCAACATATAGAAATACTTTCGATAAAAGAGCATAATTTTTCCATAAAAATGAGCATAAGGACACAGACAAGCATCCATTCAGTTTAAAAAGACCATGTACTGCAGTAAATTGCTCCTAAACACAGAAAAGCATCTGAGTAGCAATGGACATTCTTCCATTACACGTAAGAGTTGAAATGAAGATGTGTTAACTACAATACAAGTTATATATTCAAGACCCATGATCTTTAGAGTTAAAAAAAAAATAAAATCAAAGAAAGGAAAAGTTACTTCTTTTATTCAGGCTTGGAGATTTGTAGTACTGTATGATTGACACAGAAAGAAATATTATATTGTACCATTCTATGGCAGACAGGCCCAGGGCTATTCAGATGAGAGAACTAATAACCATGCTGGCAAAAGAAATTTCTTATTAAAACCTTGTTAAGGAACTACAATAATTCATTAAGGGTTATATCATTATAAAAATCCATCATTGTTATAGACTGTTTCCTGGGGCTTCAGTTTAGTAAAGTTTGACATGCCCTTTATGCTCTGAAATTAGGTAAAGCTAAAAATGATTTATGCACTGAAAATGTTAAACATTTTATAAAGCACAAAAATAACTACGCACAGCTTCCTAACCTTGGCATAGTACCTCAGGGGTTCACAGCGTAAGAAAAAATGTCATTTAAAATGGACTGTTTAAAGCCTTGTATATTCAATGGGTCAAAACCTGCTTACATTAAAAACAGTGGGACTGCAAATGGCTTCAGTGGGAATAAGCTTTTGCACATGGAAAATAATAGTTTGAGAAGGACTAGGGGTGACATGAAACTGGTCTAATGAGATGAGCCCAAATTAAAAAAAAAAAGTAAGAAATGAGAAAATGAAGAAAAAAAGAAAAATACTCCATTAAGTATGAGCAACTGTGATTTAAAAATATCATGGACTAAGGCTTAATAGGTATTTTTCAGGATTAATTTTTGTCCTTGTTTCATGCTTATTTTTCACTTCCATCTAAAATTATGGAAATCATCTCCTCCCAGCACAAAACATGTTATATTTTTTTAAATGAAATTCAGAAAACTGCATCAAAAGATTATTTCCCTCACAGAAGGATTGGGTAAACAATGTGCAAATCTTTGCCTGCATAACAGTTTGTGGATAATGCTATGTTACCCATTGTGGTCACCAGCAGTACCATAGTAACATTAACTACAGAGAACAAATTCCATCCAGAAGGACAAAATGCTCTGAACAGAGCTGTGGAAGAATGTCTGTCAGTGGCATTGGCTCATGATGAAAAGGGGTTTTTGGACCTTATCTAATAGTGAGCTGTCTTACAAATGAACACTAGCCAGTCCCTCACCAGTAATCAGACAGATGTTTATATCCAAAGTTATACACTTTTTTATATGCATCATTAAGATCTATTTAGATTAATTCAATGCTAAGTTTTATTATATGTTCAAGTCACAGTACTTGCAGAATATCTAGACCAGTCATTTTTGCAGTTAATGCTGAAATTAATAGAACTATATCACACTAATTGGCGTGCTTATTGGCTGTGATGTTGTCAGATCAAGTGCTGAATGGGTTGTGGAAACTGAAGTAACCTCTCAGTTTTGAGATTGTCCTTGCTAACCAGAATTGAATCACACTATAAAGAGATCATGGAGAAGTCTGAACTGTTGACACTTTACCTGCGCTGTCTTTTTGGAAGGTGCTTTTTCTCTCCATGGTTAGGACACTACCAGACATTCTTGGTAAGGCCACTTGTGCAGGATCTTAGTGGGAATGTAAGAGCTATGCCATGCATCTACATCATAATGCTTGAAACCTTACTTTTAGCAAAAAACCACACATATGAAGACAATAATTTCTCATCAGCATAACTAAAATGTTAACAATATAATCAGTATTTGTCCAAATCTAATTTTCTAAGAGAAAGAAAGAATAGTAATACAGTTGGAATTGTGATATGCATACTCCCCAGTTCCTAGCCCTTTTCCTGGTCTTGTGCTTGCTTGCTGTTGCCCTGCTCTTGGAAATCCTAAAGTTGATGATTTCATTCTGGTGTGTGGGGAGGTTGTAACATTGAGTCATCAGCAGCTGGAGTCCTTCTCTAGAAGGAATGTGGTGTTCACACTGATGGTGTCTTTCTCCTATGTCTAGGGTCCACTTGGGGTCATTTTTTTATGTTTGCTAACATGTTGATAGCCTTTCATTTCTCTGCAGCTGGATTTATTAATTTTGTCACGCATAAACCCAGTTTTACACAGCTCCATGTTTGCACTTCTGTAACTGACTGTGAGTGAATTATTAATTCCTAAGGGATCTCCAGTGCCAGTCTGCACTCAGTGCCTTATCATCCCACTCCTGTGGTCCTCTACACAGCATCCTGCATTCCCACCTTTCAAGGACTCTTGTACCATACCAGGTCTGCACAAACATATGTTACAACTAAATGGAATGAACAAATGCTGCAGGTGGGTCAAGATTACACAGAGCAGGCCTGACAAATCTGTCTTGAAGATTTTGCAAACTCAGGCAAAGCTTATGGTCTATTTCTTAAAATGGTCATCATCATCATGGCTAGGCTTTGCGAACAAAGATTTGGGAAGGGCTCTACCCATGCTTGCTTCAAGCTTGCTGATGGCTAAAAAGGTCAATGCGAGATAGCCAAGTCTATTTGCAAAAGGCACAGCAGAAAGTCTCCATAGGCAGTATTGGTGAGGCACGGTTCTTCCTGTGTTGTCTTTTCTCCTCAAGACTGATTGTACCTGTGTTCTCAAAGGAAGCAGCAGCGTTATGGATGGTGTGTCTCCATGCCTCCCAATTGGAGGCCAGAGTGGACCACTGATGCCAGTAAACATGGCCAAGGCTGAGGTATTGTTTCAGGGAGTCCTTGTATCTCCTCTTCAGGGCTCCTCTCTTGCGGCAGCCAGTGGCAAGTTCACCATAGAGCACGATCTTAGGGAGGCGGTGATCCTCCATCCTGGAGACGTGCCCTGCCCAGCACAGCTGCGTTCTCAGCAGCATGGCCTCAATACTGGTGACCGCTGCCTGTTCAAGAATCAGGTAACAGTGCATCCCATCTCTATTCCATGCAAGACCTTTAAAATATAACAACATTCTCAGAGGCTAATGTGCTTCTTCTGTGAGGACAAAATACATTTATGAATGTCCTCATAAACACAGAGATACCAATGCTCTAGGGTATAATTTCACCCTCATATTCTTTTGCACGATGTGTTTAATTGGCACATGCAAATAGTGTTTCTTTTTATTTTGACCAGTAAGAACAACAGATGTCCTTTCAGCTTTAAGGAGAAGTAGGTAACAAACTCTCCATGTAAGTAAAATCTCCCTTCTTTCTCTGACATTTACCCTAGAAAGGATATTTGACATCAGGGACAGGAGGCATGACACAGGAAACAAAAGGGTATAGGTTACCAGTCATCTCTGAATACAAATGAAATGTAGATACTGGGGTCTTTCTGGTTTCTTTGAAAATCCAAAGGTGATACCAGATGTAATATTCTTTATAGCCCCTTTTTGACATCAGATTGTTCTTTTCCCTAGCAGTACTTTTTTAATGCAATAGGTAGTGCCACCTGCTGTGAATGTTTAAGCTTTTCCTTCTCAAAGCTCTCTGAAAATGAATAGGCTCATTTATTTTAATGTAACTCCTTTTAGTATGCACTTCAGGTGTGTAATCTAAGCTATGCAACTCATCAACAGAATGGTAGGTAAAACAATGTATAGAATTATCACACACAATGAACATAAGAAAATATGTCAGTCCAGTTTGAAAAATACAGACCTCCTGTCTTTTCATAATTTTATGGGAATAATTTTGATTTCTGCTTAACTGCTGTTTCGCTCTTTGCTAGTTGCCAGCTGGTGTGGACTCGGTTCAATGTATTCAGTGTTAAATGTTACTGCCCTATGTAGGCGCATCCTAGTTATTTAGTTCAGTTAAGTTTCCAGATGAATAAATGCAATAAGAAGGTTGTGGCACTTCAACCTCCACAGCATGTTTTGTCTCACCTATGAAAAATGAAGAAATAGTTAGGACATATTGCAGTCTCTCCAAATTGCACTGACTGCATGGAGTGGTGTACAAACCTGAGCAAATGCCCATTTTATTGAGTTTGCACTCAGAAGATAGCTATACACAAAAATTAACTTTGTTTATGACTTCAGCTACTATTACTCCAAAAAAAAGAGTCCAAGCATTAATTCTGAGGAATGAATGAATTGACACAGGATATTTTTCAAATTACTTAAATATGGCAGGAATGGGACACTGATGTGGTTAACTCAATACTGTATTTCAGATAGCACATTGGAGTGGCTGTCATATCTATATTATATCTCATACTAATGTCTTTCTTAAATTAGATAAATTTTCTGTACTGTTGCAGGTATTTCAGTGCAAATAAGGTGAACTATTATTCAGGTTACACATGTTCAGCACAACATGTACAGGATTATGTTTTTTTTTCTAATTGACCCTTGTGTTTTACATCCTCCAAAAAGACTTGATGCTGCTCCTCTAAATTGTGTTCCAATACTGCAAGAATATTTAAGACAACATTTCCTTTAAACAGACTGACCACAATGGGTTTTGTTTTTCATATTACTATCTCAGCCAAATACATCCACAGTCTGAACTGGACTAGCTGTACAGGCATATGGGTGTTATCATTTCATGTAGTCTGCATCACATGTATGCCATGATTCAGAGCTAAAAGGCCACAGGGCAGCAAATCTCAGATGCATTAGCCACCCCAGTAAATCAGTGACTCACTGAGTTGTTTGCCTTTCCTGTGGTATTGCTGGCATCTTGAGCTCTGACTATGTGATATGTTGCCATTCATGACAGAGAACTGTCAAAATGAATATACCGTGAACCACCAAAGTTTAAGTGATCTGACTCACTCTGTTGTTATTAGCACCTCTTCCTTCCATCAATGGCCAAGTCTGCACTCGCATTAGAGCCCAAAGTTCTCTTTCTTACAGACCAAAATGTTTCCACAAAACATGTCACAACCTGAATGCCTAATAGGGACATGCTTTTCCTCAGTTAACAGCAACTAGTACTTATTCCAACTATAAATTCCTAATGTATTTTGAGAGAATTTTGTCTTTACTTCTTTTTGGTTCTACCTACTCAGCATAGAAGCAATTTTTATTGCAGTCAGAGGAAATTTGTATGTACTATGAAATTAATAGGTCAGATTTCCCCATTTCAATTTAAAATAGATGACAACTTATCCTTTTCCTTTCTTCTTTGTGTTAATGATCTGAGCTGTGAGTGACTCATGTAGAGTACCTGCAATCATAGAGTGATCTGGTTCTACAACTCTCTTCATTTTCACTTTATTCTTTGTTCTTGTTTCCCTTGATTACTACCTCAGGGGGTGCATTTGACATGGGCAGAAAAGAGAGAGAAATGCAACATCCTCTAGCAACAACACCTTTCTGTACTTAAGGTTTTGATTATTTCAAAACAAAACCCACCAAAACAAGTCCAGATGAACAGGAAATGTTTGAAATGTTTGCTAGAGCCAGAAGCTGCACTTTGTTGCGAAACAAATGCGCAGCTATGCTGCTGAGCCAAAAGCAAACTCAGTAGAATAGGAGTGTGCTGGTTTAAAAGTAAACCAGCAGGAGAAATGAACCAAACTCAAAAGAGTTTAGAAGTCAGAACTACAATTTAATAAAAAAGATTATAATAAACTGATACTGTTGCCTAAAATGCGGACAAAAACATTCAAGGCAATTTAATTGAGGTAAAGCAGAGAGGAGTTCTTTACTGAAAAGTATGACGCGAGCCCAGCATAGAGGGATTTCCTATTTTTATGACGCTACTTAATTATCATAACTAAAGATTACATCCAACCCAGAGACCATCCACCCTCGTACCACCTTGGTGCCC
>VWZG01008799.1:2078263-2121858 GCA_013396735.1 Grallaria varia | reverse complement strand
CCCTTCCCTTCCCTTCCATAACCAATGTCAGTCAAAAAATATTTTACTCTCTTATAAAATAGTCCTTTGTATTTTAAGAATCACTAAAACATTTGCCAAGGTAGATGAACAATCTAATGGAATTTCGGAATCTGTTTGAGGAAAGCTATGGCACGTGCCCAGGGTGTCATCATTAGATTTGTGTGTCCATATTATACAACACATGGAGGAATTTGGGATTAAAAGCCAAATTTGCACAAAATATTCTGGTGAGTGATGCACTTGACTTTCAGTGGGAAAATGAAAGTATTCTTTACCCTTTCAGGAACTGAACCTAGGTGCTCCTAGTCTCTTCCCGTTAAACATAGATGGAAGAGTAACCCTTGGCTGTGATGAATATGCCCTTCTAATTCTACACTGTGTCTGAATGGCCCACAAAGGATCATAAATCACTTAGGCCTTTTTTTTATTTTACCCTAGAAGTGCTCAGCTATTGCAGAGTTTTGATGAAACCTACATACCCCTTCATTTTGCTTTTTTTCTTGATGCCACTGAATTACTTTAATGTGATAACATCAGTTAGCTCTTCCAATCTTCAAAGAGCAGCTCACATTTCAGTGCATTTATGCTTCATTTTGTTCATGCTTTAGCTTCTAGTGGAATCCCCTCTAAATATTAAGGATGTGAACACCAAGTTAAAAAGCCGCATGTGGAATTACTTACGTGTTTATATAAAACACAGAGCGTGCTGTGCTGTAATTTGCCGTATGCCTTTGTTGTCTCCATAGGAAACCAATATTCCTGAGGAAACACTCATGACAGTTGTGAAGCCTGGCCTGCCCACAGCTGCTGACTTGCATGTGCTACTGCCAGCAAACCAACCGAAAAAGAAGAGAAGTGTAACCAGCGATAAGGTAAAGAGAACAATGCTCATCTGTTTAGGACAGTTTTAATCCTATTTTGCAATAAATATCTGTACTCTCATTGACTTTATAAAAACCTGAGAGGTGTTCCTTACCTGTGTAAAGAGCTCACTCCCACCTGACAAGATCCATGTAAAAGTTCCGAGCAGCCATGTCTGCTGTGTTTGCCCCTGTACAGCCCAGCATAATCCAGTGTTTGCCTGTATTAGTGTATTTCTTAAGAATATTTGATATGGCTCTGTTTTTTAAACAGAAACAGCAGTGATGCATGTCATTCTGTGAAAGTCCACTAAAGCAAAGAGTGTGTTTAGAACACTGGTACTTCTAAGGAGAGATGAACCACCTTTGCACTGTCTTCAGAAGCAAATTAGATTTCAGGCCAAAACAAAACCAGAACCTTAGTAACTGACCCATAATGTCAAGAGCATCAAGCAAGTATTTTCCGCCTTTGTAAACAAATGTCCTTTTAACTGGCAAGAAATAAATATAGTGAACACAAGAATGAAAATCAGACATTGTTTTCTCCCTACTTTTTTCCAGACCATGTTTCTTTCATAATAAAAGACCTAATGCCATTTGAAAACCAGAAGGCTCTTTGGCGCTTACAATTTAATATATTTGTCCTTTTGCTGTGATAGAGAAGGAACAGATCCCAGCTCTGTGCCTGTATTTTGCCGTTCAAGTCCTTCCAGAGAATCAGTGTAAGGTATCATTAACTCTGAAGGGCATTTTACAGGTTTTTAAGACAAGATCACAGGATCCAAAGAGCTGGAGAAGTAGTTAAGACAGAGTTCTTCATATTAGCACAAAACCAGTAGATTGTGTTTGGAGTTGATGGGATACATATTGAAAGGTCCAAAGGAGTATGTTGAAGTTGTCCAAATACTTGAACAGGCATCTGTCTTTAAAATGCATGGACTATACAGAGAGTGCACAAAGTTTTCGGCTTTTTTGGCAGTCCCAAACTCTTACCAGCCTCCCCTATAATAACAGTGAGTATTCCTGAGTTAATTCTTGTAGGTTTTGTTGAGAGCCACTCATGAACTAAGGCTTTCAGCTAGGGAAATATTACCACATCAAAATTATTTGCAAGTTTTCATTTATTGAAGAGGCAAGTGCAGCTTCTGAAAGAAAAACTTTCTTTTGAGCACATGTGGAATAGATGTATTTAATAATATAAGGAAATTGATGATGATAGATTCCTTGGTTGTACAAACAATTTATTTCAGTGCGAAGTGCTATGCCTGTTAGTTCTCTTTAAATCTCAACCTCTGTATTAGTGCTGAGCTTCAAGACAGCTTAAAGAATATCATCAATTATAATCAATGCTGTCTCAAGGTTTTTCTCACGTTTGTATATGAAACATCAAATGAATTGTCCCCAAGCATAAAAAAGAACAGTCACATGTTGCAAATGATTTGGAAAAACTTGTGTTTGGTGGGATTGTAGGGATATTACAGTAGTTTTACAGGACATGGTTTTGTGATGAATAGTCCTCCAGCAAGACCTCACAAAGGCTTTCTGAAACTAGAGGACCACTGAAAGGAGGAAGTAATCGTATTATCTGGAGAATAGATGCACGTTTCTGACATTGTTAGAATGAACCAGGCCAGACCCATGGTGGCTGGGGCTGGAGCAGGAACAAGGGAGACAGGAACAATTACAGTGGCCTATGCTATCCAATGATAAAAAGTTAGGTGCACTAGTATCCCGTTCCAGCACGGATTGTTTTATAGAGTACAATGCTGTAGAGCCAGTCTTATAGTGCCAGCTGCCTACATTTCTATTTTTATATTATTGCTAATGGGCACTGCTTTAGCTATTAGTATGTGCATAGAAATATCTTGATTTAGACTTGAATGGCACGAATTTTGATAAAACGTGTTATGTTAGAATCTATTGTGATTCAAGAAATATCTTGAAATATACCCTTTGTAAATAAACTCAGAAGAAATAACTGGTTAAGTCAACAGGAAAATAACTCATGTTGTCACTTGTTTAAAGATTCCTTACATTCTCTTCAGTTACTAAAAGAGAATCTTGAAGGTCTTCATTATGTGTCACTGGAATGATGTTCTTTGTCTTGCTGCTAGGGCCAGTTCTCACAAACAGTGTTGTGACACTACTGGGAGGACTCCTCAGTGCAGAATATTTTCTGCACAGTTTAAGGAGGTGTTCCTGAAATCCTTAACTTGTTATGAAATGTTTTCCCTTAAAGAGAACCTATTTTTTCTCATCTGAAAACCTTTTAGATTTGGGAATATTACATTATTTCAGAAAGATTGTTAGAGGCAGTGATTTCTCAGTCAGACAAAGAAAAACTACTTGCTGGAGTTTTTACTGA
Organism: Grallaria varia; assembly: GCA_013396735.1. Classification (NCBI taxonomy): domain Eukaryota; kingdom Metazoa; phylum Chordata; class Aves; order Passeriformes; family Formicariidae; genus Grallaria; species Grallaria varia. The sequence goes on along the minus strand of VWZG01008799.1, from coordinate 2,118,612 downwards.
TGCTTTTCATGGAGAGTTGGGATGTGATGATATCTAAAATAGGAGTTATTACTGATCAAAGTAGCCATCAATAGCAAAGATTATAAGTAAGCTCTCAGTGTAGTAGTAGGAGCCCTTTGGAAAACTTTTGATATTTTTCTCCATTCTGACAAAAGCCCTTTTTGTTTCAAATTTATGCATGGAGAAATAAAAGCTGGCTGATTTAACCTGCTTTCAAGAAGACAGCAATTTCAAAAGTGTTCCATTCTAATCACTTACTCTAGAGAAGACTTGGTCGCTTAATTTATGCACATCTATTACATGTCTAATGTCAGGTGGGATGAGTCCAGTTGGAAGAGGCAATTAAAGTGAAATTATACTATGATCTGGAAGGCAGTGGCTCTGAGGAAGACTTGGGTACTCTATCCAGACAAACTACTACATGAAAATTCCCAATGAGTAGCTTTGGCAAATAGGGAAAGTTAGAACCCCAGGTGTATAAGTAAGTGGGTAAAAGTTTGAATGGTGTCATTATTTTTGCATTCTTATAATGCAGCAGGTGCTGTGTTCACATGTTCAAATATTTAGAAAGGATGTAGAAAAAGAAGATAGAAAATTCAAACACTGGTATAAGAACTTAACTCAGAAATTTTAGAGAGGACTCCCAAACATTGCTTTTTTTTTTTGTTTCCAAAAATTGGAGAGGTGGCAGCACCATGCTCAATAAATACCTCAAAGCAGAATAAAAACCCCCACGAGTACTGAAAAAACCATCAGTCTGTAAGTGAAATAAATAAGCCAGAACCTTTGTCTAGATTCATGAGATTCAATTTTTTGACCTGTGGAGGTGTAGTTTGCATAAACTTGGGTGGGAAATCAGTGATGGGGAGAGAAATAATGAACAAATATTAGCCATTTAGGCAAAAACCAAAGCATATGTTGGGTTGCTCAAGCACTTGCCAAGAAAACACGAGGTATCCAAAGTTACGGAACTCTGGAATTTCATTTACTGGCTGTAAATCAGATTAGCCTAAAGTAATGGTCTCTCTTGCAGTGTATACATGAATGAAGCTGAATTAACATAAAGCAACTCTGTTTCATTGGTACCAGCATCACTTTGAAGCCTGCTAATCAGTATAGCTGTTATATCCATTCACTTTTCAGACTTTGGGCAACAAGATAAATGGGAGCTATCTGGTGTAATTGTCTTGTAAAATAACTGAAGCCATGCTCACATCACCCTTATTCCCACACACACAAAAAAAGTAATGAAGTCAGTGGAATGGCTTCAGAAGTTAGATGTTCCTCTATAAGAATGATGATATTTGAACTTTTGTATAGTCTCTGGCCATAATATGAGGGACAGTATGGGGATTTCTATTATACTGCAAAGACTTGTCAAAGATGAACATCATAATTGATAACATCATAAAAGGAGTTACTCGTGAAGGTTTCATGGATTTAAAGTATATTTCTAATTTGGCGTCCTCTGGGTAGTCATACCCCAAATTATAAGGCATAGAGTATAAAACTAGCTTTGATCTTTCAGAAAATGACCCATGTTGAAGACTCAAGCAAGTAGAAGGGAAAATTCTGACAATTTGTCATCTGGGGTTAGGATATGATGGTATATTTAATGGTTCTGCTCTATAAAAATATGACGGACCATATTTTACTATGCTCTGTCCACTGGAGGAAAATGGGAGGAATACTGGGGTTTTTTCCATGTGGGTGGATGTATAAATTTCTAACCAGCAGTGTTAAAAACTAGATGTAAATGGAATCCATCCCATTATAGGTAAGGAGTTAAGGTAAATTATGGCATGCAGTTCATTATTGAATAGCAGTTACTTTTGATAGCAAGAAGTCCACTGTGACATCACGGGTTTTCTTCTGATAGATTAGGAGAATGGAGAGTTTTTAATATGGACTATACATTGCATGAGTTACGACCCAATAGTGCATGCAAATGACTTGCTGTCTGTCACCTACTGGGTATATGTAAAGACTTTGGTAATCAGAAAGCAAGATTTAGCTATAAAATTTTTACATTTCCAGCTTTTACGTCCCGTGGAGTTGTGCATGATTTTTAAATATGGAATTTCTTTAGGATTTCAGCTCATCATTAGCAAATGCTTTCTGAGTTCCTCACCATTTAATGAACCAGTGGTTTTCCTTTTTAGTGCATGGAGTGTCTCAAAGTGGAACAGAGCACAAGACATCTGACATTCTCTCTGTTGTATTTTCAGAGAATAGGAGCTATAAAGCAGGCCCTGAATGCACACAACATCAGTTTCTTTCTGAGGGGAGGATACTGGGTCTTGGTGACCTTAGCTGACTCCGATTCAGGTAAATATTTAAACAAAGCTCCCAACAGACCAACTTTTGGATGCCTGTTTCAGTTCTGATAAGTTAAGGAGAAAATCTTTGTGTCATATATATGTGTATATATAACATATATGTATATAAGTACTTGGTACTTGTTACATACAAATAAACACATGCATGCATAATTTTATATGTGTATGACAATATATATACATATACATGTACACATATATATACGTATACATTTTCACTTGGTAGTTATTAACAATCACAACCAAATAAGTGTTTCTTCTGTATTTCCATTTTGTTGTGCCCTGTGCTTTGTATCACAAGTTTCTTGCTTTCCCTGTGTAACCACAGCATTAAGTAAATGCCTCTATTGCACAAAATAGTGCCTTGAAAGAAGAGGCAGATAGGCTTCAAAAAACCCCTCTGCTGATCTGAAGGCTCTTTGGCTGCACTGGCTGCCAGGAAAGCAGAGCCATTAACTCTGCTGCTATAACTGCATGGGGCTGAGACGCAGGCTTGCGTCGCTGCCGTGTCTCTCTGATCTTCAAATCAACTAATGTGAAGGTCTCCTCAGTGCTAATCCTGCCCTGAGATAGTGTTTGTTCTCTGTTTAAAACAAATGGAAACGGGGTTTTTATGCATGCATTTCCTGTCTCTCTAGATTCACTGTTTTGATGGAAACTGGTTGAAGAGAGTATGTGTGGATATGTGTGTGTATTTTTAACAGAGACCTTAAAACGATGTTTTAACCTGGAAGTTCAGCTTTGACTTGAATCTTTTATTAGAACGTCCTGTAATTTTTTTGTGTGTTATCTCCCATAATATGTCCTTCTTTTGTATTTCCATGTGTTGTGGAAGAACAGCTTTAGCTGTCCTCAATCAATTTATGTAAATGCTGGTGTGATATTTTATCTGTTAGCTCTTTGTAGAAGACAAAGCTCTTTTATCTGTAGAGTTGTGCTACAGCCTCACTGTAGTACCTCATCTGGCTTAAAGGGCTTACGTTTGTTGGCCACCACAAAAGGCTGGCATTGAAAGAAGCCCATGTTCCTTGCAGCCTTCCCTGATATATGACCTTGGTGAGTTCATTTGTTGTTCAGAGCCTTAATTTCTCCATCTGTGACATTAATACAGCCCTATTTTTGCAAGGCGTGTACTTAGGGCGTGTGATCATTTACTATGAAAACTTTAGATTCCCAGAAAAAAACCAAAACAACCACCAAGTAGACGAATAATTAAATCTCCAGGGTCTTGGGTTTTGTTGTTGGGTTTTTGGTTTTTCTTTTGTTTCTATTTTTTTTAATTGGTCCTCTGTCTTTCAGTCACAAGCCACCAATTAATTCTGTGTTTTTGTCTTTTTGAAGAAGCCACAGATGGAGGGAAAAGGAAGGGTTGCACAAATAACAACAAATGTTTTCAACTTGACAATTAAATAGAAAAGAAGGCTCAAGAATGTGACTGATGTGAAAGAGGACATGCTACACTGTTCTTTTATTTTGTGTTTCAGACTCTCAGAGGATTGGAGGAGGCGGTGGCTACTGGGCTATTGTGGTTCTCTTTGTTATCTGCCTAGTTGCAGTCGGGGCTTTCATCCTCTACAAGTTCAAAAGGCAAGTAAACCTTAATCAATATGCACATTTTAAGAATTAGATTCACCCACAGATTAGCAAAACAGAGTTTGTTATTTGACAAGGAGATTTCTTGAAGAATTGCAAGACATCCATCACTTTGAAAATCATGTTTTTCTGAACATTTCAGACATCAAGGTACTGCACTGATGCTTGTTTCACTTGCTGTGTTCCAAGATAAATATCAACAATATGGGAACTATGGAGAGTTTGTTTGCTTTGTCTAAACAATATCATCAAGAATCAGAGCTGAAGTAAAATATTATACCTGATTAATTCCCACTTCATTACTCCTAACAGTTATGAATAAACTAAAGCTATCAGGACAAGGAGTGCATCTGCAATGCTGATTTGCTTAAAAAAGTAGTTTTATCAAAGCGTGTAATGCTCTGGGGTTTCTTTTTGCACACATTAAATTTTAATTGCTGAGGCAATGCCATGGAGAATGACTGACAGAAAGAGATTAGTGTTAATTTGACTCTAGAGTGTGTAGAGGGAAGAAATATTTCTGGAAGTGGTCCGTGTGTGAGGCATATTCTCAAAATTGAGCCATGCCAGCCTCAGACAGTCCAATATATCTTCAGTCTGCAGTTGATTTCAATGAGAGCTGTTGGGTGCTGTGCAATTTTAAAAAATTGTTCTTGTTTATGGGACTGTGTTATCATTGGCTATGCACTTGGTATTTCTGCATCTCTGGGGCATTCAGAATCTCTTGGGTTTGAGCACACTGGAAACAAGCCTTTATCATCATCAAGTCCTGTTGTCCTTTCTCAGGGAGGATTGATACTGATTTGCTTAATTTTTTAAAGATTGATTTTTATTTTAAAGAAATTTAATTTTATAGAACGTGTGCAGCATTGGTTGCGATAGCTGGAAGTGTAGCCAGCATTTAAGTAAGAGTTCGTTTAGCTAAAGAATTTTTATGTCATATGATAGAGAGAAACCCCTTTTCTTCAACAGTCTCTTAATTCTCTCACTGCAGCACATAAGTTTCTTAGAGTTCATAGTGGCTCTAAAGGACAAAGCATAGACTACTATACTGTCTACAATGGAATAAAAATCCTTTTTGCTATTTTAGGTGCCTGCAGCTAGAAAAAACATAAAAATGGTTGATGTGTTGTAATTATATTATTTCAATACATGGAGGATTTGCTGTTTGTAGTTTGGCATCATAAAACTTCCTTGTGATATCTTTCAAAAGCTATGTGATTTATATCTTTTATTAGCTCTTAAATGAGAGCAATTAAATAACAGGCACAATTACTGCAGGGTGGATGTATAAAATATTCAAGAAAGGAATAAAAAAAAAAATCTTCCTGAAGTTCTTTCTAAAATACCCAATGAGCCATTACTTTATAAATAGAGCTTTTATTAAGGAGGAAACTATAGTACAATTTGCAAACTGTAAGCTTTAATGTCTCTCACACTTCTGTATATAATTTGTGAAAATAATCTGCATTGTGAGGTATATTCAGATGTTTGTCAGCAGCCTGAAAACTGCTGTTGGCATTGATGAATGGCCCTGCAGCAGTATTCAATTTTAGTCTCTATCTTATCTGTTTCAGAGGTATTTGACAGAATTATTTTTTAATATTCCTGATAGTCTTTTCAAATATGACAATTTTTTCTGTTACATCCTTCATTTGCAATCATGTTCAAAGAATATTGAGTGCCCAATCAGTGCTACGTTTGAAAAATCGCTTTTTCCCATGTGTTCCCTGTGAACTCCTCTCCCACCCAAATCTTTAATCCTTTTTAAAAAGTCTTCCCTGTGTTTATGAAGATTGATGGTGAATTGCTGGATCCCTATGGAGTACTTAGTTGGGAATACAGTCCTTTTAAAGTCAGTATGTAAGTTCACAAACTGAGACTATGAAACTGAGTGTCCTTTATAGATACAAAAGTTGAAATTTGTAATGCACAAAGGCAGCTTGTCAATATTATATGTCTGTGTTTCAAAAATTAATTTGCTAAAAGAATGCCATAGGCAGCAAAAATATTCAGTTTTAGGTGGTAATTCCAGAAGAATAACACTTACTGGACCCGATGGTAACTCAGACAACCTGAGCAAATAAAAATAAGATTTATTTCCACATAGAAATTACAGACAAGTGTAAAATATTGAAATGTTAATACTGTCCATAATTTTGATGTATGATTCACAAAATTAAGGAGGAAATGGGAGACATTTGGTGGTGCTTTCGTACATGTAGGTTAACAGTCAGCTACTCCCTTAACAAAAGGGTTAAAGCTCCTTTTTTCCTCACATCAGAGAAATTTTTATCAATCCCAGTTTTATCACTACAGAGATTGGGTCTACAGGACTTGCAGCTGGCACTGGAGAAGAGGCAGAGCAGGTGGAACTCATGAGATTGCATGGCCATGCCTTGAACTGCTCACTCACTCTCTTTGCTGTCCCAAAGGACTGTTCTCTATGGAAGGTCGAGTTTGCTGCCTGGAAAGTTGCAAGAAGGAAGGGCTGGCTTGTAAATCAGGTGGTGACTGCATTGGCAGGGAAGTTACAGCTCCATGCGTGAGAACATGTCATCCATTTGCAATGAGAGAGTTCAGGACTTGTGATGAAAAGTGAAGACAAAATAGCAGGCTTTTGTGTAGACCTACAGCTTTGGTAGAAAATTGTGAAACCGGCCCAAACTGCCCCGGGGTTCCCGAGTGCTGAGTCTCCTTATCCCCCAGCAGAGTCATCTGCCCGGATTATTTCTGAAGTTCATGTCATAAGAACTTGGGTCTTAATTTACACTCATTTTTGTCAGACTGAACTGGGAAATGAAAGATGGTGTTGACAAGACATCAGAGACTAATACAATACTCCTTTTTTATTAATCTTTTATAAGCAATGATGAAACTTGCTGCTCCTGTTTAATTTCTTTTTTTTTGAAAACTGCAATCTTCAGTACTAAAGATTGGTGTCTCTCGCAAGAAGTAAATTAATTTGGGGGAGAGCAGCAATCTAAAAATAACAATCCTGCATTAAATTCTTTGTCAGATGCCTCACATGGAGAAAATAAAGAGAGTATTTCATCTAATTAGGTAGGGGCATAGGGAAAAACAGAGGCAGATTCATATAGAGGCAGTGGGATTTGGGCTGATTTGTTATATGCATACTAAAAACCAATGCCATCTCATCGCTCCTCAAGGAATGCCCATTAAGTAGGAAAGATGTAAATTGTATAATTTCCCACTAATCAAATCTAACATTTTAGGATCTGCTGGATAACCAGAGCTGTCATGGCTGTCTAGCTAATGATTAGGTGACTGCAGGTCACATCTGTTCTGATATGCCCTAATCCCGAATACTTCAGCATTGACTAGGAAGACTGCTGCCCTCTGTTCTTATATGCTGTAAAATTGCAAGCATGTATGATTTCATCTCCTCACTCCCAAACCTCCCCCAACCTCCCCACTTTGTCTGATGGCTTCTCTGTAAATCCAGCCACTTCTTGCCACATGTGCTTGAGAATCTGGTGCTGGAGTCCCTGGAGCTCCTGAAGTGACTCCTGGCAATCCCAAGCATGGTTAGTTGCTTTAGAAAAAAAGAAAGAAAAAGCCAAAAAGTCTTGAGAAACGCAGGGGTTTGATCCTTTGTGATCAGAGTAGATAAGGACTTCAGATTAGGGCTATTTTTACCTCATAAATGAAAAGTAAGTTATAAATGTGATGGTTTTAAAAAACATTTCTAATTGTATCCCGCAAATGAGCTATTTGGTTTATTTGAGCCAATGGTTTAGATGGTTTGGGGTGGGTGAAATTCTGAGCGTGGCAGCAAGGAGCAAGAGGTCATACCTAGCTGGAAAGCATGAGTGTGGTTGTGGAGCGAGAGGCAGCGCAGCCAGCAAATATGGACGGTGGGCAAACCACGAGCAACGCGCCTTTTCTTTGCTCTTCCTCTCTGAGCATCGATCGGATGCCTCAAGCAAACAAGACGTCACAATACTTACTAGTATGCTTGGGTTGTTTGAACATCCAGGTAAAATGGACTGCAGCTGCTTCTTTTGGCCACAACAATATGAAGCAGCTGGAAAATATTTTTGAGAAATGAGGACTATTTTTTAATGCAGATCTGGGACCTGCATGCATTTTTTATATACCATACCATCCTTGCCAGATTTGGTTCAGTAAGAACGCGCTTCTCCCGTTCCCTTTGAAATGATGTTCGTATTTTTTTGTGGCTTTCAAATTGCCATCCAGAAAGGATTTCTTCATCCTCTCAGAAGAAGCTTTATGGTGTGGGGTCCTGGGCAACAGAATAGAGAAGGGAAATAGCACTGTCTGCACCAGACAAAATGGAGGAAAGGAAAATTATATTTTAGCCACATCAAAGCTGCCATGTAATCATCATGTTACTAGCAGAAGATCTGAAATCATCTTTTTCTTATTTTTCATTTCTGTATGACAGCAGGATATTAGAGTAGCCAAACCAGAGCAAATAGTTGGATTTTCTGCTTATGTATTTTACCTGGTTAATTGTAATTCAATTCTCTGAAAGAGTATGAAAATCTTTGTCTTTTAATTTGTATGCAATCTATTTCAGTGTACTTAAAGCTGCATTTGTTGTTTTCACAAATCACTGTGAATCCTCTCCACCCAGATTTATACCGTTTTGTGTAGATTCCTTTTTTCCCAGCTACTATCAAGTGCCACTTTTGGTAAATGAACCCCCTCCTGGGTCATTTCCACAATCTGGAGCAGAACTGTGTTATCTTTCTGCCTCATTGACTTACTATCTCATTTTCAGTCTCAGAAGAAAGCTATCTTTTTCCCCACCTTGCTTATACTAGTTTTATGTTCCCTGCGAGCAAGCTTAGTCCTAGGCTGTGCCTTTTAGTGATTAAAAAAACAGGCACTAATTTAATGATCCATAATATTTTGTAAAAACTTCTTCAGAAATCAAAGTAATAGCATGCCGAAAAGATTAAAGATTTCTAAAATGAAAGAGGCAAGTATATCAGGAGTATCTTAAAGCACAAAGAAATCAGTCATGTGAACATTAATCCAAACATAATAAAGTCAGCACCACAATAGAGTATTCTAGTTAGTGGATTATTATTGTTGTTATTTTTATGTAGAGAATGCTACATTATTCTGTATCCTTTGCCATGTGAATATGTTCTTATTTTTTATAGTAAACAGAATTTTAATCAAGCCTCTGGAAAATGAATGAAGTTGCATAAAGGCCAATGAATATTTTCTCCACGAGGAAGGAATTGAAAGCCAAATAAACTAGAGCTTAAATGAGTGGGAATCAATATCTCCTCCCCTTCTGCTGTTCCTTCCTGCTGAACATTTCTAAGTGCAAACAGTTTCGGGTATGAACTGATTAGAATTTGTGAATATAAGCAGGAAAAAGAATACTTTTTGGAATATCTTCTAAAAGGTGTAGGACCCAAGGAGCTTGGTGAAAACCATGTGCTGTGATATTCTTTATTAGTACTGCACAGAATTGTGTCTCCAGCTCATATTTTTATGGTCCTCAAAGCAGGCATGAATATTTCTTCTTCTTCACGATTGAAATAGAATGCTACAGGGAAAACAAAAGGAACTGAAAATGTAAACCATGGAGTGGTGCTCAGCAAAGTTAATTGTCTCCAGTGATGGATGTGAAGCACATGCATTTTGCAGATGAAGAGTAAACCCCCAAAAGAAACTATTGCAAAATCTTTTTGCCAGTTCTTCCTAAATGTGCTTTCAATTTTCATTTTGCTGATATAAATCTCTTGGGTCAAATTTCGTGCCTTGTCGTGTTTTCACAGTAGTCTTTTATGTAGACCCAAGCATTTCAGCTCTGCCTGCTTCAAACACTTACATTGGACTCAACTGCTTCTTGAAGAAGAGAAAAGCACATCAGGGTACACAAGAGTTTTTCTCTGTGTAATTAGGGGTAGCAGCTTCCTTCCTATATGTTAAAGCAGTGAGGAGCAACTGGAAAATTGCCACAATCAGGCCCATCTTTACCAAGGATTCAGTATCCACATCCTGTTTCATCCCTCAGTGTAGTTGTCTCTTGTAAACAGAAGATCTGGCACGCGTGTTGAAAGTGCCTCTTGAAAATGCTTAGACTATCATTTTCTTTGGTGTGGGTGAGTCTCTTCCTTGTAAGAAGGAACCAATATGGAACACACAGAGGTCTCTGTAGTGTTTAAAAGGTCTAATGCTTACAGTATGTGTCTTCTCAAGTCCTGTAATATTCTCCTCCCTCCAGTCCACACTCAGTGTTACAGTCCAAGGTGTTTTCCTCTGTAGGAGTGAGGAGCAAAGGAAAGTATGGAAGTTCTGAGTACCTCAGCTTTATACCTTCCCCCATGAGTCTGTACTTAGCAGGATTGGGCAGGTTTAGGTGACTGAGAAATAACAGCTCACACCTTTTCTCCTTTTATTCTTAACTCACGAAGAAATGCTCTCAACAACAATATGTTTAAGTGGTTATTTGTGAACTTGAGAGGTTTCTTTATTGAGGAATAATAAGAAACCTACATATTTTTAATCGTAGCTATTGTGATCATGGTTATTTCTATCTAATAAGTCTTACAGGAAACATGAGTTGAAGCCTCAGAATTTACACCAAAGGGCACACCTTGTTGTCCTGGTTTCATACAGGTTCTTCACAGTGTGGGCACACAGTAGTCAGAATAGCAGCTCTTCTCCCTTTACTTCACTGCAAAGATCTGATGTGCCATATGGGTTTTAGACACTTAACATTTTTATTATGTCAAAATTGTTTTGATAATGCCACTGATGCTTCCAAAATCTGTCAGAGATAGTTTTGAGAAGGCCTCCTAATTATTGCAGAAACATATGTGCTAATTCTGCAGATGTGTTACAAAGATATTCTTCTGGGTTTTGTCTCCCTTAGGCATTTGATGGTGGACTGAAAGTGAGCAATTTGACAGGTTTGATGCAGGTCTGATTGAGAGAATATTGTTTTCCACATGACTAGTTTCATTACCAGACACATTAAAAACAGTCTGGAGTTACTGGCCCTAGAGAAAAAAAAATCAAAATTAATTACCTAGTATATTTATTTTGATTATAAGGAATGTCCTTCCCTCTTTCAGTGTGGCTTTTTTTATCTACATAATGGAAGGACAGTGATGCAGGGCTTGGCTTTATATGTATATTTGTGTTGGAGGAGCCCTCGGACCTGTCAAAGTGATCATTAGAGCAGAAATTGTGCCATCAGACCTTCTTTCCATCCTTATCCTTTGCATTTGGGTAGTCCTGTGTTTTATTTACCCAATGTTCACTGAGATACAGAAAAGAGCAAGAGCAGTCAGAATTCTTTCCTTATTCTGCTTATAAATAATGGGACAAAATGCCTCATTTATATATCTCTATATAAATTCGTGTGTGTGCATACACATGCCTATAGAGATGTATATGTGTGTGTAGGTATACAGGATGCAGTTCATCTTTTGGATTGTTCAAACTAAAGGGAAGAGATTATCTTGAGTCATCTTGCATTGTTTAGCAGTTTCCATTGATTCTAATTACTTTGATGCAAAGGAAGGTGCTGTTCAGAATAGTTTGTTGCAGTAACTTTTATCTCAAACTAAGATGGTGCCACCAACTAAAGACACCTTCTTTTGGAATGACATCTAAAGACAGGTTATCTTCAAAAGCCTAGAGAAAGCAGGGCAATCTGTGTATTTATGCAGCTTTTAACTTTTCAACTGCCAGAACATGGAGCAGGAGATGGTTGTTTTTAAAGAGATACCTAAAAATTAGTGTCACTTTTTCTATTTTCTCACTGTCTAAAGTGGCTCAACAGAAACTGCAGTTTAACCCCAGCAGTTCAACCCTGTTTTCTCTTTTCTTCTCGTTGTCTGCCCATTGCAATAACCTGCATTTAAGCACAGACTTTGACAGCCATGATCTGCCATGGTGCTGCTCAAGCTGTCAAGATGCTGCTTGCACTGTAGGAAATGGAGCTTATAGCGTGCAGCTCCCTAACCTGAGTGTCTGCTTGGTGGCCAGAAAAGGATGTCCTTGTGTGCCCAGGCAGATTGCAGGTGAGCAGAGCTGCAGCACAAAGGGTGTGACTCTTGAGAAACGTTTAAACCATAAATACTATTGCAAAGTTAGCAGTCCCTGATTTTTCCCTTTGATCCTACGAAGTCTAAGTTAATCTGGTTAAGAACTCTTTATCAATACTAAGTCATAAGGCTCCCAGTCTCAGCCATGGTGCTAGTTCTTCATTACAGGCATTTAATAACTTGCTTTTTGTTTCTCTAGATTCCAGTCAGAATTAGTGAATTTAATGTTGTCTCCTACAGAGAGTTTTGTCTAATTCATTAGTTCCCGGTTCAGGCTTCATACTCTATCTCCTTCAGTGCTGCCTGCTTAACTTTGCCAACCTCCCCTGTCCTGTGCTCTCATCGATGCCTGTTTACTTTTTTATTCCTTGCCCCTTGGTCCTGTCCTCCTGGTTCTTCACTCTCTCCCCTCTTTCTACTTCCTGTCTCCTGGACTTCTCCTGCTTCTTTCTCCGCAAGCCTGATGGACCACTAATGCCATCTGATGCTATCACACTTCAGTGTCAGCCCACCTCACCAGGGAGATGTGATGATTACTGCAATCCAGCTTAATGTTTGTGAAGACACTGGGACCAGGAATGAATGCTTGTTGGGCCTGTTTATTGCTTGAATTCTGGAAGTAGTTCTTCTGTGGCTTTAGTATTTCTTTTCAGCATTGTTCATTGTCTGTCAGTCAGAAATTGATGCTTAATTATTATGTTGGTATGAACATCACAGCAAGGCGGTTACATAGAGCTGTGACCAAGAATAAGGAGTTGGTGGGTTTGAGTCCTGATCACAAAATGAAGGAAGGGTGGGATTGGTGATGGTTTGTGATTCTGGCATGACTTTGCCCTGCTGGAGCTCTGCTCTGATGCCAGCACATGTGTGATGCAAAAGAACTCCATCACAAAATTTTTTCTCCTTGTCTGATTTAGGAAACTGCCAGGCAGAAACGTCTATGCCCAGATGCACAATGAAAAAGAGCAGGAGATGACAAGCCCTGTTAATCATAGTGAGGACACCCAGAACATCATCCAGGGTGAGGAGTTTATTGATGATGATCTGGACTCTCAAACACTAGGTAACGCAAGAGGTAACTTCGTTTTTAGTTTATAAATTTTCATTAGTAATCGATTGTTTTCCTTTTAGTTCTTTTTCATTTTCTACTCAGTCCCAGGAAGATGCAAATGGCAGCACCACTGACAAAGGATTATCTCAGTCACCTTCTTTTGGCTGTCTTGAGATACAGGCTAACGTATTGATGATGTGCTATAGAGAGCATGAGTACAGAGATAGTAGTTTAATGTCAGGAGACTGATTTGGACAATTTTAGTGATAAATTACATTTGGTAGAATAGGATACAATCTGCAACAGCTGAATTCACTCAATAATTCCCAGAATTAGTGGAAAATTGAGTTTAGGCCAGAAGGATTTGTAGAATCAATGCTTCTATGATTTCAGATGGATTGTATGGAGATCCATTGCTATATTTGCCTTCATATTTCAGTGGCATTTAAAGCTTTTGTGATTAGAAACATTAAATTTATTCATGTATAAAAAGTATCATAAGTCTTCCTTAATTTAACTGTTGACTTTCCTAGTATGGAACTCACGAGGGAAACTTTCTGTGAGTATCGCTCAGTGCAAATGATTTCAGTGTCAGGTGGAAGTGTATATCTAGCACCCTGTGGTTAGTTTTAAAGTAACATGGAGTGCTGACCTATAAAGTTCATTTGTTGTAAAATTTACATTGTGTTCAGGCTGCTTTCAGGTCAGAGTCTGAAAAGTGTAGGACAATGTAAAAAACACCCAGTTCCATTTATGCACATTTTGTTAAAACAAATCAGATAACCCAAAGCCTTTGGGATTTGTAGCAGTAGGTTAATGGTGTGAAAGACCACTGCAATGTCTTCATAAACTCCGTGGAAGAAGATTTTAGCTTTAGTGTTTAGATTTAGTGTTTTAGCTGCACCAGAGGTAGCCTGGGGAAGACAGAACCTAATCAGAAGAGAGATTTCTTTATCTTGGGTTTCACCTTTATTGTTTGCTGTTGATGTCTTTATTTTTACTTGCTGAACTGTGTGCCACTTCTAGGTTCTTGAAGGTGTTAGCTTTGAACACCAGGGAAGAATCCAGCCTCTTGCTTTGCTTTGTGTATTTCTATCTCCTCTATGATGACCTCTGTGTATGAGTATCACTGTGTTTTCATCCTGATTTTGCAAGAAGACCTTGGTTGCCCTCCTGACTTTATCGGAGTCAGTCCCAAAAACAACCCTGGAAAAACAAAGTCTATGTTAAAATCGTTTGATCAGCTCTTCTCCAGAGTCTTTAGAGGAGAAGCTGAATGCTAACAAAGTCCTTGCAGACATGCCTGTTAAAGTGGAGCATTCAAACACCTCTAGTAGTATACAAAACCATAACTTTTTTTAATGGTAGAAAATCCCTTATGGCCTATTTAAAAACAGCCAGCTTGGGATGCTGGAATAAAGAAATGCTACCCTGATTTGTAACACATTCAGAATTAATCTCTGCTTGCCCTGCACTCATTACTCAGAGAAAACAAAAATCATCTATCTGGGCAGGGCATTATTTTAGGGTTAAAGAGTACAGGATCATGATGTTTTGATGACATAAGACAGTTAGCAAATGCATATCTCGAGGTGATTTGTGCTTCTGCCAGGGTGTTAGCACCAGCAGCCTTTCCAGGAGAGCATAAAGAGCTCATTTCTGTGGATCATAATCATCCATATTTTTCACCTACTGTACAGCTCTTAGACAGATGTTATTTAAGACATGAAACTATACTCCTGCTTGCTCTACTGTTTGGTTATTTGCAATACTTTCCACTAGCTCTAGTATTGCTCAGTACTGCCAAGAAAATATTCCAGTTAATGATACTCTATTTTATCTGGCTAGAGTATGAAACATGTCATAATCCCTGCTTTATATTAAATTGTGGTTTACGACATGATTTGCAGAAGGTTCCTATGCTATGGAGATCCCTTCTAGTTCTGGTGAGCTTTCTCCCTCTTGTCGGGAGATGTTGGTAGCTGCCTCCACTCCATGCAGAGCAGGGAGTTTAAGGCCTGGGTTTCTGTTTGTTCTCTCTCTTCTCATAACTTTTGAATTTCCACAGTACAGTATTTCCAGACTCACCCATCCACTTTTTTTGTTTTCTATATATTTTATGTTGCCTACTTTATCGCAACCCCCACCTTGGGACTCCTCAACACCATTACCTTGCAGTGACTCCTTCTGGGAGAAGTGGCAACTTGAACAGCTACAGAGTTCCCTTATTGCTGATGCCGGTCAGTGTCCAGTCCCAGGTCAGTGGCATGTCGAATGGATGCCTCAGGTTCCATTCTCCTCCCTCACCTGCACCCCTCGAGACAACTACACCTTTATAAGCCACACAGAGAACCAACTTATGCTGTCACTGGGATAGAAACCCTAGGAATTCACCACAAATCCACCACCATGAGCAAGAGCTTTGCGCAAAAGTGTGCTGTAGGTACATGGAGCTGTTGCACCTTCACCTGACCTGTTGTTTGATAAAGTCACTCTCTTAGGCAATTGACTTGTCCCTGCAATAAAAGGGGGATTTATTGTGGAGTACCTGAAATACACTAACGTTGGCCTTTTGTTTCTATATTTTCATAGGCAATCACTCAGGCGTGGTTTTGAGCATCAACTCCAGAGAGATGCACAGTTACCTGGTTAGCTGATATTTGCAGCTGAACATAAAACCCGAAAGACTCTTCTCTGTACCGTTTTATTTTTCCCTGGTGATGTCACAAAATTGCAAATATGGCTGTAAATGCTGATGGAGAGGAGGTTTCATATCAGTCCTGTGGAAAAAAGCGTCCATCGTTGGTTACCAAGGGCGAAGGATAACATGTCGTGTTCACCTATGGCCTGGGAACTCATTGCGATCGAAACTCAAACTATGGTAGCAAATTTGTAGCCCTAGGCACTTTCAATGCCACCTTATTTCTTTTCTGTATGTGCTCCATTTCTTTATGTTTATTTTTAGAACAGTTGACTGTAACTTTTTAATTATATTTTTAATTGAGGTGTTCAGCAGAAGGCTGGGACTCTTCAGCCTGCAAAGGTGATTTTTACACAAGTGACTAGACCAGAACAGATGGTTGGTTAATCACAATGACTTTTTTTTAGGAGGCCAAGTGTTTCTGTACTGGGAAAGGACT
Organism: Grallaria varia; assembly: GCA_013396735.1. NCBI lineage: Eukaryota > Metazoa > Chordata > Aves > Passeriformes > Formicariidae > Grallaria > Grallaria varia. Next base: position 2,102,426 of record VWZG01008799.1, on the reverse strand, counting down.
GAGTGAGAGACAAATGCACTCCTAGTTGAGACAAGCTCTTAACTTAAACATGTGCGAGACAATCTAATGAATTTAGGCTTAGGCCCTTCTGTGGATTAAAAGAAGTAAAATGTTAATTAGGATATCTCATAACACACGATAATGCTCTTGTAAGTGTAGCAAGACCTGACAAACTATCAGCACCAGTATCTCCCCCAATCCCACCCCATGTGAAAGAAAAACACCAGCTTGATGCTATTTCCAGCCCAGGTGCCTTCACGTGTGGACAGTCATTTCAGTTGCTCTCTTCTTTCCTCCTGAGCGAGCACCTCCAGGACGATGGCAGCTGCCAGATGAGCTTTCCTATAAAACCCTATGCTAGTGGCCTGTCTCTTTTTAAATTTCCAGAGAGTGTAAATACCTCTTTTAAGTCACTTTCTTTGTATGGTTATTTTTTTAAAAATTTCCTCTTAGGGCGGATGTGCCGGGTATGTCCAAGCTCTGCTCTGGAGGGGGCTGGGAAGCGCTGCCATCTCCTTCGCTCAGCACCCCGCTGGGATTTCCTCTGGCTCTTTGCCCTTGCAGGTGCCGAGGGGGTGCTGGCTGTGACCTTTTCCGCTCGGGTTGGTTTCACAGTCGGAAGGGTGATGGTGAGGATGGGATGGGCTTTAGGGGTTCGTGTTTCCTTCCCCTCACCACAGGGTGTCACTGAGTCCCCACCACCGCTGGCCCCTGTTCCTGCAGGGAGGGAAAGAGGGGGAGAAAGGTTTGTGAGTAGGTCAGTGGCTCCTCATCCCAATTTGGTGAGTTGTGTCAGAATTTCCTAGTCTTGACCTCTGCATCCCCAGGAAACGGCAGCACAGTGAATCCACAGCCCTCTGCTCTTTCCTCTGTGATTTGTGTAGCCTTGTAGGAAGCTGAATGTGGTGTGATGAGCTTAAATATCTGGCATCCTGTGTGTCACAGCTGCCTGGGATTAGGATGCTTCTCTCAGAAATCTATATAATCACTTCTTGCCTTCACTAGAGAATAAATAGCTCTGTACTCACTGAATGTCATACTGATGCTAGTGACAAGCTCACACACCACCTTGTTTAAGAAGGATACAGATAGATAACTACATCATCCAGAACAAGTAAACAGAAAGGAACAAATGCTGTTAAAATAGAAAAGAATTGTCTTAAAATTATTGTATGCATTGGAGTAATTTTTCCACGTAGTGGATATCCTGGAGCATACTGTCATCAAATGCAACAGGTTAGGGTGTAATAATTCAGCATAGTACTGTAGGCTCTCACAAACCCCACAGGATGTATGTGTAAAGCACAAAAAAAAAATAAAAAAATCTAGATTATAAATTTACTGTAAGGGACTAGGTGGAAAAGTTAGAGGGAAGATTCTGAAAAGCACTTGCAAACTGCTCAGGAAAATAATTTCAGAAATTGTTCTAAAACTTCTGCCTATTTAGTTGTATAGTGCCATGTAAACTTACTAACAGAGAAGCAGTGCTCTATTTGACTGTTGTATGCCAGACTGTGTGGAAATCCAAGGTGTTAAATGTATCTGAGTCTGGATTTCTTGAAGAGAAATGCAAATACAAAACATGCTGTCCATTGGAAACTCTCGGGATTGTTGCGCCAGGGACTTTCCCCCCTCACCAGCTCTTCTTGCATTTTCTAGTGCAAATGAGCTGGAGCAGAGAATAAAATAGTATTACAAGCATCTTACTTGTTCCTGTGAAATAAATCTGAAGTGGGTTATTTGTATAGGGCAGATGAGTGGCAAACCAGCCTTATGGACAAGGGTTGGGATGGAAGTTCTATCTTGGGGTTGTTCTCCGTGGTTAGTCTGGTTGGCAAAGGACTCTGTTGGAACTAGGCTTCACATCTAATTTATGCTTTAACAGCTACTTTTATATGTTTAATTCAGGTTGATTTGTGTCTCTGTTCACAGGAGTCTTTTGGAACATGGTAGAATATTGCTTGGTGCTCTAATTAACACTTAGCACAATGTAGTGCCTGTAATAATGTTTTTCGATGCTTATTAATTTGATTCATGCAGCACTCCTGTGAAGTTGGTTTGCCATGTCTTAAAACCACTTTTCTAGAGAGACATTGGTTTGCTGTATCTGTATTAACAATACCCAGCAGATAATAAAGGAAGCCCTTAATTTCCTAGCAAGAATAACTTTAAAACGTATTATTTTAAAACTGAGAAAGCACTGTTACCATTTCCTCATCCGTGGTGTCTTGGTTTATCTTTAAATGAGAAGACTCACTAGTGCTAGATTTCCAGTCGCTTGAACTACATCCATGATATCTTACCATTTTATCTTTCATATGGATCTAAAATCCTGATACATGCGTATTCAGAAACACAGTTGCTTCTATGCACAATTCCATGCACACACATATGCAGTATTTGTACATATTTTAATTAAATTTATTAGTGAAGACTTTGGGCAAGTTACTTAACCCGTACATGCCCCAGTTCCCCCACCTATAAAACGAGGCTGGTAGTAAATTACCTACCTCACAGGGGTATTGTGAGGCTAAATTAATTACTGTTTGTTCAGGATCATCAGAGTGAAAGAATTTTGTGACCATAAATTATTAATGGTTTCACTGTCTTTGTTTTATTTGTAATTATTGCTGTTCTTAGAAGTAGTCTACTGAAACCAGCTGCAATTATGTCTACATGAAAAAAGTGCATAATCCAAAAAAGGTATTTAACTGGTAAAAAAGAAGGTAATTTTATTCAAACACTGTTATTGGAACATATTGTTATGTGGTAGCACTGCAACATTGGCTTGATTTTTCTGTTACACGGTGGTATCTTCAATTTACCTTTCTGTAGTGTTATTTGATCAAAAACCTTAGAAAAATGGGTACAGTGATATTTATCAGCAATGATACTGAGCTATACTGAAACCTACAAAAACTGGCAGTGTACTGGCCTCATTGGCATCTTTGGCCTTCTCAAACTCTGATGTATTTGCAATTTAAAAATCACCCTGCACTTTTCAGCGCTCCGAGCAGTAGGATCTAAAGCATTCTAGCAGATCTGTCAAGGTTTACAGCTGTTATCTTTGCTTTCCCTTTTGACAATGAATGTTTTATGTGACTTTGGAATGGTCCATCCATATAAAGTACTCAGAAATGCTCAGAGGACATTTAATGAAAATCCACACAGTGTTAATTAATTTCTCAACAATAAAAGCAATATAAACCAGTGTCTGTTTTTACACCCTGTAGAAGAGGGTCATGGAAATGGCTGTGAAGAAATAGAAGGTACCAGCCTGAGGCAAGACGTTTTTATGTCCAATTCAAATCCAATTTCTTGGAATTATTTTATGGTATTCTCATTGGATTATAACCCTCTTGATGAGTGTTCCTCTTTCAATAACTGATGTAAAGAGGAGTAAACTGTTTACTCACATAAAGCAGATGATTTGTTAAGTTTCTTCCGCTAGACAAATACAAATCAGTGCTTTGCTGTTCGTAGTTCCTAGTGCAGAGCAGGTTTTATCTGACATATTTATCGTGGTTAGTTGTGTTTTGGGTCCAAGGAGACATCCCTTTGGTGGGAATACTCCACTACTGGATGCTGTATTTTTAATAGAGGTCAATAGAATGGCTCTGCAGTAGTTCCCACCCTCCTTACACAAACATATGCTCAAAGCAGTGCTTGGGAAAAAGAAAATATTTATGAGAAATTAAATACGTGCATTTGTTGGCAGTAACTTTTTGATGATGAACCAGTGGTTCTGAAAAGCTTTGAATTTCTAGTGTTATTTCAAGTCAAATACAATGTTGCTAAGTTGATAGAATCGATGACAATTTCAGTTGTAGATTTTCCCTATGTTTCCTATGCAAAGAGCTTTGTAATTTTTCATTAATGATACTTTGGGGTGTGGGGAGAAGAGAGACTAAAAATTTTATTTCATTGCACAGTCCCTGTCAGTTGGAGTTATTATAGTTGTTTTATTGTATATTGATTGATACAGCTGTATTGTTTCCGTCTTCATTTTTATTTCAGCTTTTTAGATGAAATAAGTGCACATTTCTCTCAAAATATTGGCTTTTCACCAGGAAAAAATTTATAAGCATTTACCTTATAAATATTGATTTTTAAGATGCAAAATTTTGTCGTGTCTTCTAAGTCCATTCAAAAAGCTTCTGCCTGGCTCATTTTCTCTGTTCTGGTCCCAGCTGCACATTGCTTCTACAGCTTTCTTCAAGAGACTGGCATGCAGCCTAATTCTAGTAATTTGAGGAAGTTTTTCTAAAACTTTAATTAGAATAGTAAGTAGGGCCTGCTCAGATCATTTTCTTAATGTTGTTTGTATTTTTATGTTCCTTGTTTCCTTTCGGTATTTCACTATAAGCCCTTTTCAGTGCCATTTAAATGCATGTTCCTGTGGCGTTTTTCACTTATTTTTAAACTATAATCATCAAAGTGACAAACAACTCAGACCCTCGGTTAGCTTTTGCAATTTATAGCCTAACCCTGCAGTCTTTGGGAAATGTCAAGCTGTGCACTCCTAATTTTTTGATCTTCTGTCCCAAATCAGCCTCTCTATGTGATTGATCACCTCGGCAGCAATGCCTGCTATTCACTGTGTAACCTCAAGCAGGAGGGGTGCAGAAGGGTTTCTCCATGTCAAGGTGGGCTAGAACAGCTCATTTCCCAAATCTGAATGGGAACGTCATGCGGACAGACTTTGTATTTTTCCCTTTTTCTGCATAAGCAGAGAAGATACATGCCATCGGGGAGAGAAGAACCCGTCATGGTTCTGCCTCGAAGGCTAAAGAATGCGTTCCTCTTAGAATATTTTTCCACTGAAATTCATACATACAGCGAGTTAGTTCCATGATTTTTAATATGGGAGATCTCATTTCAATAAGTCTTCAGTCCCAGCCTTTTTCTTCCTATTAAATGGAGTAGTAAATTACTTAAAATATGAATTGTGGAGCCATATGTGACTTTCTTTCTTTTTTTCTTCCCCTTATGTGAACCTTGTCAGCATTACTGTTTTCAGCTAGTTTATGTGCTGGTAGCTGAGATGATCTTCTGTAAGACAGTATTTAACACAAGAAAGACTGGAAGGCTTAGAAATATATACTCTGAAATACAACAATATAGCTGTGTGAACAAAATCCTTGTCCAAGAGCTGTTATAGTTTGTATGAAATACTTTTTAACAGTATCTATAAAAATACATGTTCTTAATTGTGAACTCTTTGTCCCTCTGGCCTTCCAGATTGATTTTCTTTTACAAGTGACATTTCCTTGCCCTTACAAGATTCTTTCCCTTACACAAATAATTTTGCTTAATATTATTTCCTTGCAACACTTGAAGGCATTTACACAAACATCAGCTTTATTGATCGGACTTGATTTCTGAGTTTCTGTAGAATTTGCATCTTTACACTGATTACTTGCAATACAGTGGACATAAGCCCTGTTGAGCAGCAATAATACATGCAGCAGTACATGGCACTACTTAAATAATATGCCTTTTTTGCATGTATTTTTTAATGGCATAACGAGTATATTAAACCCCAGGAAGGCCAGGCATTCCAAATAACTTTCTTAGCATGTCTTACATTTCTATGTTATTTGTTGCTAATTTTAGCCAGCTTTGGATGCTTATATTTAGTTCTTACTGACAGTGTCTGCTGTTGCAGATCAAAGCGCGTGAATTGGCTTATTTGCTTTTTCTTTAAGGAAAAAAAAAGTATTAATTCACACTGCTTATTGATTAAAACAGTTTAAAAAGGAAGTCTTTCTGAAATAGTGAGAGTTTCTTAACGAGGACAGCTCAAAAGGAAAACAACCATCTTATATTCATGTGACTTTTGAGATATCCTTGTGATGGATTATGAGTAGACAGGACTGTGCAGAAGGAGAAGCGTAACCCCAAACATCAGTAACATACACGTGGGCAATTTTCAAACGGTAAAACGAGTCTAAAGGAGAATATTTTAATACACAACCTATAAGTCCCATATACACAGCAGTACCTCTGAAGGGTTAGAGAGGGAGTGTATGTGAGAGAGATGTGGGAGGGGGGGAGCACAGGACAAGGGAGAACAGTGAGCACGTCAGTGTTACCAGTGTGCGTGATTTTACCACGAGTTGTTGATTTTGTTTTGTGCAAGCCCTGAATTTACTTTAATTTGTAATGGCAACTATTTTCAGTTTTGTTGGTTGCATAGAGACTTCAAACCATGAGTCTAAATTGATGTGGGGCTCAAAACATGTGAAATTATCACTGTTTTGCCTATAATTTAAGGCACATCTGACTCACAGCAACATCCCACCTGGGGTGCATGGAAAAGAGGTTGCTTCCCAGGAGCCAGGATGCCTGGGTGTGCTCCGGAGGCAGCTCCAATGTAGATTTACTTCTGAGATGACTGTGGGTCATTTGCTAAAGGTGTTCCTCCTTAGCAGAGCACTGAGCTAGGAGGTGAGGGAGAAGAATTATTTTATAGGGTCTGTGTCTGGGATTTATACTGCTTAGCTATAATTTGCTAGATTATCTCCATGAGCTGTAATTTTATAGCATTTAGAGAAGATGAATGGAGTTGGTATAGTATTCCTGAGGGGAAGCACCAGCAACTGGAGTTTACTGAACATGTGACTAGAAATTTTAATTTTAGGAACAGAGAGTCCCTCCATCTCATATACACACCAGGCCTTTGAGTACAGCTCCTTTTTTCATCTGTCACTGGCAAGCTGTGATTTATTTCCTCATGGGTGTAAAGTCATGGACTGTGCTTGCTGCAGTGCAGGAGGCTCTGGAGGGAAAACGTAATCAAATGGAGGAGTATTCTTGAATTCTCCTCTCTTGATCCCAGTCTGTTCTGAGTTGCTTTTCTCTGACTGTCATTCTGCCAATAAACTGGGTTGATGTCAAAAGGGGATTAGCTAATTTACATCCTCTTATGTGTGGCTGAGGAAAAATAAATACAAGAAGTTTGCAGAGCCAGTAGCAGATTGGGAGAGGTGGGGAACTGGATCATCTGGCGAAGTGCTTTGGAAAGCTCCCACTTTTGTGCTTCACTTAGCACTGATTTTTACAAATATGTACACCTCCCATGATTTACCTTTCCATTAAACTTAGATAGGTTTCTTTGCTGAAGGTGGTTGTAAAGAATGTCACCCTAGTGCATTGTAAGTGTGCTTTTAGGACACAGCAGGTATTGCCCTTTCTCACCTAAATGAAATTATCTTAGTATTGCTCTGTATTTATGAAGCTGCACTAGGTATATCAGTTCATCCTAGACTGGAAGAATATTTAGAGAGATAACGAGAGTTGGAATGGGAGACTTTTCCATTTTAAGAGTGAAGGATGAAAACTGGCTTATTTACAGTGCATCTGTGGCTGTTTCAGCACAGGTGGGTCCAAATTCCCTCAATCCAGACTCACACAGATAAATACAGATTTTGCTGGCATTACCCATGGGAACAAAAAGAGAAAAAAAAAAGGTAATTAAACCAACCCCAAATCATATTTTTTGTTAATTAAAGCCACAGCTCTTTGTAAATATTTGAAAGCCAATAAAATAAAAACTAGACTTGACATATGTCCTGTGAAAATTCACAAAGCATTTTTTGCTACCCTGTCGTTAACATGGAGCATCATTTATTTAGCATTGCAGGGCCAAATTCTGCCCTAATTTATGACCATGCAGTTCCAGGGACTTTGTCAGTTCAGCTTTGTGTTACGGAAGAATTTCACCCACGGTGAATTTGAAATGCAGCTGCAGGTTAAAATCAGTCGTGTTCTCCCTGCACCCGTACTCACACAGGTGAGTGACCAACCAATTCTTATTCCCATGGTTAGTACAAGGGGACTTTGGGTAGATGTAAGCTAATTGCAACCAAGGTAGAACTTAGTTTTTTAAATACTTGTGACTGCTTGGTCAGCAAATGTTTAACACTGTGTCTAACTGGATTTCGGACAAAGGGACCCTTCCAATCCATGTGAAGGCTCTTAGCAGCCATCAGTATGATACAGTGCATACCTTTAACATATATGACTACAGTCCTCTCCTTCTGCCTTTGCACATTCTAGTATTTGTGAGAACAGAACATGCCTTCTCCTACTTTTGTTTAAGGTGACCTTGACTTTAAGCAGGTTTCTTTGTATAAAGTATCAGGGCTCAAGGGAAGAATGAAATTAATCTATAACTGGTGCATTGTCATAAACGGGGAAAAGTGTTATTTGTATATTTTTGTAAATATGTAACATTTAATGGCAGTTTTGTAGTGACGTGCTGTTTTTGAGAAAAAGAAACAAATATATGTTTGAATATGCTTGACGTAACACTTAACTGTGATTCAATTGCACAAGTAATAGCTTACTGAGAAAGTCTTGTGCAATATGTAGTGCACACACATAACCAAGTATCTCTTAGTGGTCCACAACCGAGTTTTTGGCAATTTTTGACAATGGTGATGAACTGTGCAGTACAGATTATCACGGTCTCTTTCAGCTTCCAAACATGTAGCAGGCAAACTACTGTATACGTACCTGTGTACTCCACTGCATCCAAAGGTATGCATTTGTCCTGAGAACCTGCACTCCAGGTTTTTCTTTAATAAAATTTGGTTCTAAACTATTGGTTGCTTTGTTTTTCTTGTGAAATGTTTCATGGGGTTTTGGAGGGGAGTCCCCAGAGTTGTCAGTAATGAACAGTAGGATTACTCAGCTTCAGCATCACTGAGCTCAAAGGCTGCAGCAAACTTTCATCCTCTTCCACTTTAGCCACTCCACATCCTCCCACACTGCTGCTCAACTTCATTCCTAGGAAAACAGGGAAAAGTTCTGTTTCTGCTTTTCCCCAGGAGCGGAGTTGTTGTGGGCTGACTGGTGGAGGGTGACACTCTGTGGAGAGACTGAAGCCTTGCAGCTGCTGTTCTAGCACTCACTGAATCAGAGGCTGAACATTGCTGCCTAGCTGATGAATTGGAGGACTCAGCAGGTTTCAGCCTCTCCCTGTAACAGAGCGCCATCAGCAGAACAAAGCTATTTGTGCTCTTCTGCCCTTCCCACGCCTTTATTCCTATCCCTTCCATTTTCATTGGCTTCACACACTACTTGCTCCTCGTTTGTTCTTTTTTCTTTATTAATGGCACTGTCCCTCCTTTATCCCGCTCCCTTCCTAAGCAGTTACCTGCAAGGGTCAAGCTACAAATTGTATTCAGTCACATACAAAGCCAGTCAAGACAAAAATATTCAGAATTATGCCCATTGGACACGCCCAGCTAAAATGTAGAATATCCATTTCACTCTGCCCTACAGTCCTTGGAAATGAAATGCATAATTATGTAGTGTATTTCTAAAAAGGCTTGGCCCTGATGTGCTACAGATTTTCTCTTAGTGGTCCTGGCAAGGGCTCTCTGTCTTTGCAAAGGTCACTGAATTGCTGGAGTCAGAATATGCCCTGGATCCCTGCGGCTGGGACATCCCTTTGTGCTTCAAAGCTTTGAGATGAACTGCTACTGGGGTGGCTCATATTTAGGCTTGGAATGGAGTTTATATTTGCTGAGAGGGGGTTGTTCCTTTGCAGCTCGATGCAGCACCTTGGCCATTCCATGGGAAGTCTGACACTGGTAGAATAAAAACCTGATTGTTCTTTCCACTGCCTGCTGCCCACAACAGGGAAGAGCAGAGATGTTGCTAAGTGTTGTGGATGTGCAATGTGAAACCTATGAAACCTCAAACTGACACAACATGAATTGTCTACTTTTTTTCCAATCAGATATAGAAATTTTATAGGACAACAAATGGATTATTCATTCAGAGGATATATTTTGAGGATCAGAAAACGGGCAATTAAAGAAAAAATTCCAACAAGAAGTTTAAACTTAATTTTCTGTCTGCTCTGGTTCAGCCCTTTCTCATGGTCCCTTCTGAAAGATCTGGTAGCTGGAGGAACACTGTGGTGTGGGCTGTGTGACCCTTCCCTGTGGCACACCACGCTGAATGTGAGGCTGGGCTCAAGAATGAAGCTTGAGGCTTTCCCCACTTGTGTAGCTCAGCTAGGAAACATTTCGATGGTTGTCATTTTAGGTCCTCTAATCCTATAATGTGGCTAGCGGAGACTTTAAACTGCAGTATCCCTCTACAAAAGCAGCCTGTTGAATGTCAAGTGACAACATTTCATTTTGCAAATTTAGTGCTTTGATGCAGTTAAAAGCAAAACTGAAAGAAACCCTAAAGTCGCTTATTTTTAATTATGTTCCAATAGTTCTTTCCAAGGGAAGCTCCTGAGTTGGAAGGGCAAGAGTGAGAACAAACACAGCCAAGCTGTTCCCATAAATGAGGCACCAAATACTTAACCTGAAGGGCTACTTCACTTCAGAAACCAATTTCCATGGAAAAAATTAAGATAATCGCTTCAATTCTGTTTTCTTTGCTGCTCCCATCAAAGTCATGTTAATTGCTATACTATTTTGAAGCTTAACTGGTTTCAGCATCATAAATTATGTCTCTATAATAAAACTTCTGAGGCATAAACACCAGCCAATACTTTTTCGTCTTTCATTAAGACACTGATTTCTTTTCCTTTTTTTTTTTTTTTTAAATTTTTGTGATTTATGCTTTGAAAGATGATTTGCTTTCTTATGAATCCAGCTGCTGTAGTGAAAATGTTACTGTACTCTGACCCTCATGATTTTCAGAAGCAGAAGCAAAATGCTGCAGAAGTTGCTCAGTGTATTATGAAAGTGATAAAAGGATCCATTCTCACCATTACAGTATTGTGTCAAAAACTGATCACAAAAAAATTCAAAATCAGCTCTATGTGCTAAAAAGCAGGTTAAACAGGTAAAAATTCCAAGGAATAATTCAGTGGCAGCAATTAAGTCTATTTAAAAAAATAATAACGAAACCAGGAGTAAAGATTTTCACTTATGTGCAACTCAGGACCATGTAGGTGTAATTCTACTGAGCTATATAATTCTACAAAATTGGATGGGAAAATTATTTCCTTGTCATCAGATCACTGAAGAGGAATATCCTTGATATGACTTAATTTTTTCCAGTTATTTAATGAATTGTGATGGAATAATATTGCATTGCCTTGATCTTAAAACAGATGCTTGCTTTAAAAGTCAAACTGATAAAAATATATTATTTTATAGGAGGGAATGTTTTTGTAACTGCTGGTGGGAAAATACTGTTTTTTCTATGAAAGAAAACAGTCTCATTTAACCAGAATTTGCTTCCAGCCTCCGTGCACCCTGGAGCTGGACCTTTGTTTGCCGTCGGGTAGCTTTGTGTTTGAGAGCCTGAAGTAATTCCCTTCTGCCATGAATTTTGTTTATTGTTTATGGACCCATGTAAGCTTTGAGCATGGATAAAATTCTGTGACAAGTTCTGTAGCTGAATTAGGCAGGGAGTGCAAGCACCTCTGTGCAGTTGTTTTGAACCTGCTCAGTAATTTTGGTAATCCTCAGGGTTTGTACTGTTAGTGATAGGAACTATTTAATTCCCCATTTTTATAACCTTTTAATACAATCCTTTCCCTCCTCAAGATGTTGTTGTTTGTTTTTTTTTTCTCCCACACTGTAATGACCTTATCTTAGTTTTCCCCTTGAATTTCATTGTGATATCATTACTATTTTTTTCCTGTCTGGAGGGATTGCTGTGCCCCTTGTGCCATCACCTATAGGGTTTATTTATGGCACTTGGTGCCCAGACTTTGGATGATGTTCTGTAGGTCCGAAAGCAGATGATTAAGGTATCAGAAGTGCAATTTTCTTCTTCTAGCACTTGCTTCTGCAAGTTGTACAAGTTAGACAGGGCCTAGAGCTATCTGCTGCATTTTAGACCACAGGATTATCCCAGGTTGTGGTTTTTTTCCTCCTGTTGTGTTTTTGTGGTTTTTTTTGCTTGCTTTTGTGTTTTATTTTTTGTCCCTAACTGCTGTTACTATGCAGTATGTGGACCTAACTATTACAACTCCATGCTGATCTTGGAGGCTGTAAGTACATAAAGGAAACCAATTAACTACTTTATAATATTGCTTCCCTGCTTTTTACATTGGTAATAATTGTAGCATAGTAGGAGCAAGAGCAAAATCTATGGAAAGCAACTTTTCAACTCATCTGTCAGTCACCTGAAAGAAAATGCTATATTCAGCTTTAAGTATCCTGGTAATCAGCTCAGTTTGATTTTAATCCACTTTCATTTCTTAGGGGTAATTTTTAACGTTTTACATTTTACATAATTTATTAATGAAGTTGACAACGGACACAGTCACAGAAGGCAAGTGGAAAGTGGTGCTATGAGCTCTAAATACACTGAACTTCTCCCTTCCATTGCTGGGCGAGTCCTTGGATCATTGCTCAGTTAAACAGGGACACAACTGATACCAAAAAATATTCATTGTAACCCGTCCAAGCATTTTCCAAGGGACTAGCACAGGAGAATGGTACTCAATTGTGAATGACCATTGGGGGAGACCTGCCGAGGTGCCACCAACTTCTTATGCTGACAAATACCAAAAAACAGCAATGCAAGTCCTTTTTTTGACAGGTAACTTTATTAATAATGGTCTTGGATCTGTCGCACCTACCGGGTGCCAGTCTTTTTTCACACTTCGCAAGACTTTCTGAAGAATAAACTAGAAAGGCATAAAGTTAGTTGAAGCTACTAAGACACACATTTGAAGGTGGGTCTATTTTGGGACTTTTGTTTTGTTGGGTTTTTTTAACAGAAGTTTCCATGAATGTGTGTCAAAAAAACTTAAATACATTGAGAAATACAGTAGAAAGACTATATTTACAGTCAATTATAATGGGCACTGCCAACATATCCAATAACAAAAATAAAACAAAAACTTTTTTTCATGTTTCTTTCATGTTTTTTTCACAGAGGTTTTTTTTTTTTAAATATGATTTTGTTTTTTAAAAAATACAATAAGGAAATAATTACATTCTTAATATGAGAACATTATCTTACAACATACACCCTGGGCCAATTAATTTGAAAGTGTCTAACAAAACTTGATACTAAATTAATATTCTCCATTTGAAAAAGCAAATTGCCACAATCATCTCAATTAAAAAAAACATCTGATCCCCCAAAGTTATGATCTGGTTTTTAATTAAAAAAAAAAGCATCACCCATGAAAAAAATACTTAAAAAAGCACCTGGTACAGTAACAGGTGTTTGGTGAGGAAACACAGGTGTAACATTTTCTTAAAAGACATAGAAATGGTTCAAAATATCAGAGATTTCCTTTAAAACAAAAGTCATGCTGCTCTATGGCTGAGTTTGCCTGGTGACCCTGAAATCGAAAAATGGTAAAAATACAGGCTGTGTCGCTCTTTATAAAAAGTTGTGCAGCAATTGTACTATTCAAGACAACAGAGTACATTTCACAGCACCGGATGTGGTCTACAGAGAGGTTATTTCCCAAGGTTCTTGGTTCTCCTCCTTTCAAAACCTTGGCCATTGTACAGAATAGACTAATGCAAATTGCAATGGTACCAATACACTTATACAACAGAGACATACAATGGCAGCACGTGCCAGGCTGGGGGCAGTGGTGGCTTTAGGGAGCCCTTGCTGGAGGAAGAGTGAAAGATGCTGCTTAATTTTGCCACCAGCCCCTGCTGCAGCAGGCCCTATAGGTGCCAAGGATGCTACAGGTGCTGAGGGTGACCCCCACCTATGGCAGAGCTGAAGGCTGCCCCACCGGGGCCGGGGTTGTGTGCACAGCCCCAGCACCACCCCCTTCTGTTTGCTTGGGCAGAACTCTGCACACATTTTTCTCAGGCACAGATTCCTTGTCCTTGCCAAGGATTTCTTTTTCTCCATAGGCTAGAGGGGGTGGAAGATACAATGCCAATATTGGGTAAAAAAGAAAAGTGATTTGGCTTTTGACTACTCTCCATTACTTGATGTGGGACCCCTTCTTCATGGCAACTGTTACATCATTGCAAACGTTGACTAGAAGCCTAATTTGCATTATAAATATGTACAGATATAAATTAAATATTTATTGAAATATACAAATAAATAACTTAATTTGAAATAAAAAGCCTAAATGAACTTACTTTTGCTTCAAATTTTTTTCTGCTATTATTTGTGGGAATTTGACGCCGTCTAATCCATAGTCACACAGCACAGAATGTGCCCTCTACTCACAGTGTTAGTAAGTAGATGACCTAAAATAATATTTAAAAATTGTGTTTTCAGTGAAAACCACACTGACACTTGCTTTCCTACTGTGTCTGCATTCCTGCAGCACTTTGTACAAAGCACAGTCCCTGGAGGCAACGAGCCTTTTCTCATCCCATTTCTATGCTGCTAAAGTCAGTGGGACCCCTGGCCCTAACTGCATTTGGGAACAGGACACAGCCCTGTCTCCTGGCAGCTGTCAGGTCGTGTTGAAAGCTCTGTGCCTTCAAATCCCACCAGCTCCTGCAGGAAGTTCTCTGGCATCCAGCTCAGCTGAGAATCCCAGCATACCCTTCAGGAGTTGCACACATCTGTTCCTAAAGGTAAGAGATAATCTGTAGGTGTGGCCATAAAGGGATGTGATCCTTGATAACTGCTGTCCTGCCAACCCCTACGGTTTTAACTGCAGTCTTAACTAATTAGCAAGACTTCAGCCCTAACATCTGTGATTATCCCAAAATATGAGCAGTATGTTAATTTTTTTCAATTAAAGTAATTTTCAATTCCTCGTAGTTGAGGAGGAAAAAAAAATCTTGAGAGTATGATTGGAGGCTCTCCAAAGGCTTAAAAAAAACACAGAGAAAAACTTAAGTCATCTTATTATACGTTTCCCCCCCTCCTGATTTTTTTAAAACCCATCTTGAGATTTTGAAGGACTTCAGTTGGCAATTTACTGCATGTAATTTCTCAGGAGTGACATGGATGGAGACAAAGAAAAACAGATTTTTATAAATTTAAAGACTAAAATGCAAAATGCTGTTTCCCAGTAAACAGAAATGGACTCATGTCTGAGAAAATCCCCAATTCTTTGTAAAATTGTTTATAAAAGAGTCTTAACATTATCACCTTTTCAATCCATCTTCCTCAAAAATAATAGCTGAGGTCTGAAAAGACAAAAGAAACTAAGTACAGCAGTGTTCTATAACTCAAGTTTAAAAATACTATATTATAAAAAAACAAAACAAGACCGACTGCAAAAGTTATTCTGAATTACCATTATCTGTTGAGGATTAATTTCAATTATGTTTTCTTTTCCTTTTTCAAAAAGTATAGAAAAGAAGCAGTATCTAAAAATACCTGTTTGCCTTTTAAAAAAAAATCAGGAACAAGTCGTAGTTCAAGAACATGACCTTTGAAAATTAGTGGTGCTTCAAAACATTAATAAAGAGAACATACAAAACAGCATTTTTTTCCCCAAAGTTTGGCAGCATTTTATCTCCCAATGACAAAATCATCTGTCTAAGAAGTGTCCAAAAAAGGCTTCACAGCTGAGTCGTGTCATCCCACGGTCTCGCACCAGCGCAGGGGATGGTGGCACTGCAGAGCTCCTGCCTCCTCAGCCGAGCAAGCCTTGCTGCTCCTCAGAATGCATTTCTTCACTTTGCTTTTGCCATGAGAACAGCAAAGCGACTGCTCCTGAGTAACACCTTGCTCTGGGTCAGACCTCGAAAGTCAGTTTTCACCTGTGAGAGCTGTGGTTCTGCACAGGTCCTTAGGCACCATCTTCAGCAGTGTTCAGGCCGTCTGGTGTCTGCTGTTTCGGCAAAGTAACCTTTCAACTGTGACTTTATGCTCCTTTTCAATTCCTATGGTTGGTTTGGTTTCTTTTGCTTCTCATTTTCTTTACCAGTGAAGTTGGAAATAAGGAGTTACAGCTAATAAAAAAGGGGCACACGTAGTTACACAGCAATACAGTAGAGGGAATACAGGCAAATTAGCGCCAAGCTACCATTAACTTAACAGAATTATAAAACTTCCTATGTTGTATCGCTCAAAATGACCTTTCAGATGAGTCCTTTGCAGCCTATGTCTTGGTCTGTAATAGGTAAGGCCTTTATGGAAAGTGAGTGGTTTTGCTGTGTTTACGTTCCGTTTTTCATCTCCCATTCCTGGAAAGGGGAGGAAAAAATACAAAATACGTTAAAGAAATCAGGCTATTTCACTGATGTCATTGGATCTGCTATGCCACAGCTGAGGTCAATAACAATTTTTCCATTAACGTTGCTGGATCCAGCCCACAAAATTAGGGAATGCTAACAAGTATGTCCTGATAGGATCTGTGCACAGCTTCCACCCCTTCTCAACTATGTGCAGCAACATTTTTTCTAGTGCAGTGCAAATAAGCCACGTTTGGTTCCTGCAAAACATGAGGAGCATTTGCACCCCACAGTTGGTGGAAAGCACTCAGCTAAGGGAAAGGCTGATTTAAGCACACAGGGCTCTCTGACTTGCAGGAGACAGCAGGAAGCCCTCAGCACCTCTCAGAGCTGACACCAAGTGATTGCTTTACTGCTCTTCAATTTTTTTTTATTATAAAACTAATGGCAGACACATATTTCTATGGCTAAAAAGAGCAACTTACTGAGGCAGAGACTAACAGGCAGGGTAAAGATAAACAAGTCAGTCTGCATAGCATTTTTTTCCCTTATACATAATCTAAATTGAGCTATTGCTTGGCAAGTTGAAGAAAGTGCTTTGCCTTCCCATCTGTTAGCTGAAGACAAGGACACCTACCAACCACAGGAAAACGTGTAAATATAATGCTTTCATTCATATGTCTCAAAGCAAGGTATTGCCATTTCTTCTGCCACATAAGTGAAAATTATGAGATTGCTGTAGCTGAGCACCCACCTAAATAAAACTTGTGGCTATTGAGTGACACCTCAGTACTTCCTAATGGTACATAGGAGGAGGAGAGCTGAAGAGGGATGAGCTCAGCTTAGGACATCCAAACTCCCTGAATCCCACCCTTACAGCCATCAGGAACTCATGAAGGTCCACAGGAGGTGGCCTCTGGCTCAAGCAATCCCCATGGAGCACCAGCCCAGCTGCTCCTTGCCAGGCACTGGGGGCTGCAGATTCCTCCCCAGCCCACCTACTCTGCAGAGACACTCCGCAGGCAGCCTGCTGACTTGGCTCCCAACCTGAATTCCTGAATTTAACACTCATTCCACAACATTTAAGAGCTCTGGCTGAAAACCATTATTTTATGCATGTAAATAGCTGTTTCTGCTGCTGAAAGCAGTAAGAGCATTAGTTTGGCTAAACAGCTGCATGACCATGACACCCCTTGAACTGTAGTAAAGCAACAGTAAAGGTCACAGTTGGTGGCTGCTTTAGCAATACAAGGAAAAAAAAATCTTAAGGCAGGTAGACAATAACTTCTTTTGTTTCTAAACTTGTGGGGTTTTTCCCTTCGTTTAAATGGTGCTTTTTTTTACGAGATATTTTAAATATTCAGTTCTACTTTTCAAATTATGGTAATTCTAAACTTAAAACACAGCATTGATAGAAACTAATTACTTCAAAAATCTATTAAATGTATATTCCCTATGCATCTGCTACCAAAGCTCTAAAGGAAGTGCTTGGCTAAGCAACTGGGAGAATTTTTTTAAGTGTTAAATAGGCCTTGAAAGCAGAAGCTTCTTTTGCAGGTGCAAAAGGAACTTCTTATTTGTTTCCATCGGTCCAGCAGGTTCATAACAATGAAAGAATGTTTAGATCAACACTGACACCCTGACTGGGAGCAGGGAAACTGGAAGAGTTCCTTTTCTTCTCCAGTCCCTGAACACAAGCAAAATGTAAGCTGCTGACATTCACCAGCCCACCAGTTTTGAAAACAAATCAGAAATAATAAATTTGGTTTCCTTGCTGCATATAATAATTTAGTTTTAGAAATTAAATTGATATGTGAAATGTTTAAATAACTGTTTTTCTTGTACACAAGGATATTTGGATCAATTTACTTCTCTAGGAATGCTAATGCAGAATACAATTTTCCATATTTGAACACAGTCTCCATTTCCAGCCAAGTACAGATTAACAAAATCACAATTAAAAAATTCGAATGCCCTCTGGCTTCATAAAAATATGCATAATTACTTTCTCAAAAGATAATTCAAGGATACTTTCAAAAAGAAAATTTAAAAAATTATAAATATATGTATGCATATATATGTATATGTATACTGCATGTCCTAACAGTCAATGCCCAAATTGCTGCTAGTTCTTAGATTTAACACTAGATCTGTCTTACTGCTTCTCTCTGTAATTCCTTCTCATGTCAGTGCATCTGAGAGGAGAAAGCTCTTGGTGGCACAGCTTCCAAACCTGCTGTCCCAGGTGCCTGCCCTCCCCTCCTGGGCCCGGCGGTGCCCCCAGCTCCATCCTGTGTGGGCACAGAGGGCACTGCCCCAGCAGGGAGACGTGGTGCTGCTGGCTGGTGAGCACAGTGGTGACACAGGGGTGGCTAGTGACAGGCTCAGCATCCTCCATGCAAGGAAAGGGCAAGAAGAGAGGCATTCAGTGCATTCAAATACACAACAGGGGAAAAAAAACCCCCGTGATCTGACATTTTGAATACTTATACAACTCCCTCATACCATCAGGAGATGTGCCAGCTGCTGGAGGTGCAAGCGCAAGCACAGACGTGAAATCTGCTTCACTCCCACACACTGCGCTGACATCCATGCGTGGAGAGCCAAGTTCTGCTCTGGGATACTCACGTGTGACGCCCTTTCCTTAGCCACATCTATAAGGCCTGGGCTCACTCGTTACTGCAAAAGGCCAAAAGAATTAAGAGCCAAATTCCACCCCCGCACATATACAGCTACCCATCCCAAAAGGGGGGAATGCTGCGGATCCGTACTGATAGCAGGTCTGGCTGCAGCTCCTGCCAACGGGCTGAGTACAGCTTGGGTTGCACTATCTAATTCAGCAAAATTTCACTCTTCATGTTTAGTGCAGGAGTTTTTAGGAAAAAGCTGTTACAGCTGAATTGGATACTTTGAGTTGTTTTTCCCAGCATGGGGAAAATGGTTAGTCGCTCTATATCCTTTTTGATTAGCCTAATCCTATATCCAAGATTCCTCTACCAAAGAGCCTGACCAACTATCCAAAGCACAGCAACACCAAACAAAGCAGCAGTGTTTTTCCTGTATGGTATATGCCAAGCATAAAAAATGTAGTACAGCTGGAAGGTATTCTTTACACCAGAAATGTTTAGGTTTTTATGGTGCTCTGATTTCTCCAGCTGTAACGATCAGATGGCTGGATTTAATGTGCCTGTCCAGCACAAATCCACGCTCCTGTTTATAAGGACTGTGCTCTGCTAGACCACACTCCCTGAGCAATGCTGTGCTAGCATCCACATCTAAGACCAAGTGCACAGTTACAGATGGTATCTTTATGAGACAAATTAAGGTATAATTGGAATACACAGATAAGCTTTAGAACACATAAATCCTTCTTCAGATTTGAAACACCAGTAGCAAACTTCAAAGTTAGAAACTGAACTGAAACTTTTTATGCCAAGTATAATTATTCTTTGTTGAATTTAAATGAATCAGGCTAACTGTCAAAACAATGCAATTGATGTCCACGGAAAGGTGGTAGAAGGAGAAAGTTCTCACATAAGGTATAGCAAGATAAATTATTCTATTACAATAATTTAGTAAATAATAATTTGTTGAGATCCTGATTTTTCAGTATCTACTACATTTAGGTTTCGGGCTCATGCTCAGACACTGTAGATGTATATAGTCAATGAATATGTGTAACAAAAGTTACTTGAAGTAATCCCGATATAGAAGGTATCAGTGTTTTGAAAAAAAAAGAAAATAAGCTGCACGAAGGACAAGTGTTTGTGATTATTATTTTTTATAATTACAACTAGCAAATAAACAAAAGCTTGGGCCCAATGCTTTTACTGTCATGTTTGGTTATGTGCTGCCCACACGCTTATGTTGCTAGCAAATTCAGACCACAAGAATGGTCATACACTAGAAAACGTAATACAAGAGAGCTGCAAATGTCAGCCTGGTACTTGTGAGACTAAATTAAGTTAATACAAGTTCCACTTTAAATGTACATTAAGAATAGATACTTGTATAACACACTGTTGTTTATTATAATGTACAGCTATTCTGCTCTTGCACTGGCTGGCAAAGATCAGACCCAATCTTGTATTACTTCCAATCACTTACTGTAACAGTGCCCTTTTAACCACTTCTCTGCTACACAGATGAATGGACAGATACACTGTCTATACCACAGACCACTTACCTTGCATATAAATCTATAAAGGAACAGAGAAAAACATGGAATGAGAGTAGGGTCACATCTGTCTCCCAAACTGCTTACCAATTCTTCTACAAAAGGTTCTCCAAAATCAGCAGTATTTATGTAGCAATACAAATAATTTAGATTTTCTCTTAAGGCTAAAGAAGGCTTTTAAACAAAGTATTGAAAAGCACAGAAAAAGACAATCAGACATCAGTCTCCTCACCTTTGCTTTCCGAAGGACATGGCCTCGACATGGAGAGTTGTTTGATGAGGGAGGTCGCTTCAGAGCTGCTGCGCTGTTCACAGGTATTGAGCATTCGGTATCACTGGTGTCACAGCTGGAGATTGGAGAGTTTTCCAAAGTTCGGTGCTTGAAAATTGGAGACTAGTGAAGATTGAAAAGCCTATATTTAGTTTCACCAAGTAGTGACATGGGCAGAATTTTCTACCTAGATTCAGAACCACAGATCTTTTTTTCTGAAGAAAACATATTCGTAATAATGATGGATAAATGAAAAAGACATTGGAACAAAAGAAACAAAACAATGTGTGTGTGTGTCTGTGTTCTGTGATGAAAACTGAAGTTTCTTTTCTGTGATTAAAAAGCTATGGGTCATCTGGAGAAACTGCCGCATCCCTCTGATCCTTCTGATGGCTGCTTTGGACAGAGATCCATAGAACAGGCTGCTCCATCATGAACATGTGAAGTGCAGCCCTTGCAAAGGGTGACATTGACTGATAGGGGACCAGCACAAGTAGGTCTGCATCACTGCATGATGACTTGGTGCTCCATCTTCCTGGGATGGAGCAATGTCTCAGTTCCTCCACTTTTACAACCACTGAGGACAACGAGACATCACTTTTTGCACATTGTCCAAACCCACACTGCCTGTAATTCCCACATCTACCTGCTCCCTGTTGCCATAGAAAATGTAACACAGAAAGGCATTTAATTCTGCTCTTATTTCTTGGACTTAATAAACCATCAAAAAACTGTCAGATCCCAGAACTGAGACAGCAGAGCACTCACAGCCCATGATGCTGGGATTTGCATATTTAATGTCTTTGCATACCTGTGGGCTTGATGTTCCTGATTTGGGCTCAATAGCCAAGCCCAGTGTGATGCCACCAGCCAAGGCTTTCTTAAGGCTCTCCTTCACCTCAGTCAGTTCTAGCTCCAGGTTTACACGTTCAGCTTCCTTCTGCTTACACTCCTCTTCCAACTTCTTTAGCTTGTCTTCAAGAATCACTTGGGTCTTCCTGCCTGCCATCCAGAGCAATTTTATTATTTTAATAAGAAGGTTAAATTGACACTTACAGAAATTTTTAGGAACAAGGTCTCTACATACAGTGACATCACTAAAAAGCTATGTACCTTACATAAAATGCTTTTTCCACATAAAAATTTTAGCAAAATAAATCAAATGCTTTCTTTTGATGCCTTTCCTCAATTTCTAGTCTACTTTCAAATCAGTTTTGTTTTGTTACTTTTCTGTATCATGAAAATACAATTAGCCAGTTACAATACAATTATTCCCAAGTTCTGCTTGTCTGAACTTCCCATCAGTATCACTTCATGGGTAGGTGTATATGTACACATTCATATACAAAATAAACATATGCTTATATATTTTTATTTTTTACACTTTCTACCTATATAGAAAGCAAATATAAATGTTACAGAGTACTGTTTAACATCAAAACTAAACCTCATGTAGGGTGACATGTCTCCAGCACAGAATGCAAAGCTATTTGGGTAATTTAGCCTACTCAGGTGAGAATTCAGCACATACCAGCATTGACTTCAATGGCAGCACGTAGATCTTTCCTTTCTTTTCGGAGCTGGGCCAGTCTATTCCGGAGTGCTTCTTTCCTCTTTAGCAGCTCCTCCTCTTTGCTTTGTAACCTCTTTGCATCTGCCTCCACACGATTCTTGCCATATTTGTACTGCTCTGCATCTGTATGTATTAGATTGTGGTTAATTAGGGTCTAAACTAACAGTACAGAACGGAACTATTCCCTGAGACTGAACATCACATGAAGTATGTCATGGTTTGAGAAACTGGTTTCTTATTTCCCTTCCACTGGCTCTTTCCTATGGTCCATAATTCCTGCCAAATTCTGCAGCACAGCCATAGCAAGGATAAGGGATAGTTTGTTCTCTACATGTATCGTAGGAAGATGAGAAATACAAGTTACCTTGTACTGGTTTTCAGAAATGGCCTTGCCCATCTATATAGTTCAAAGGATGGAAAGGAGGCTCCTCTTTAGCTACGAACCCTTCATTTTTAATTGGAAGGGGTGAGAGAAAAAACAGTCTTTGCCCTTTTGCCTGGTTTTCATTCCTACTTCAAGGGCTGAAAGCACATGGCCTTTCTCACCTGACATAAGAGAATACAAAGATGTTCACACTTCTTTGATTCTTGAGAGTTTTCTTTTTCAATTTCCCATACAAATGCTTTCCTTTCATGGATCACATGCATCTGTGGTCTAATTTATATCACAGACCCCTCTATGCCTCTGCTCCAGTTGCAGACTCAAAGAAAATAGGTCAGCTAAGAGATCACTTTGTCTGTCTGCATATCTGAAGGCAAACTCTACAACATTAAATCATTCCTGACAAATAGTTGTTAAACCAGTTTTAGTCAGTCTTTAGTAACCGAGATGCCTTTACTCCCACAACTACCTATTCCATACCAGCTGATCTCCATGGTTAGAAAGTTACTTACTTTTGTCCCGAAGTCTAAATTAAATTTCTTGATGCCATTAAATCCATGACTTCTTAAAAGTTTGATAAGTTTTAAGATGTTTCAAGTTTTATCATGAGATTTAAAAAACATATTCACTTGCTCTCCAGAAAAAGCCATGCTTTTGACTCCATATTTTAAAAATATTTTATCTCCTTTTTATCTTTTCTCTTGCAATCCCTGTTAGGGATTTCCTAGACAATCCACCTGCCCAGAAAAACTTTTTTTCTGAATTTGTCATTCACAAATTGAAATCTAATCTCTCTGAGGTAGCTTTTGATCTGCTTGGTTGTGTTCCTTATTTTGTTATACATTTTTCTTTTTCATCAGTGACAAGAGTAAGTTTGCTTTTGAGCAACATAATGTTCTGATGTCTATCCCAGCTCCCCATCCTCCTTGTCCCACAAGAATACAGAATTCCTCTCTGCCCCAAATGAAGAACCATTATATCTTTTTTTTTTCCTCTGCTGTCCTCATGACTTTGCAGCCACAGGTCCACTTTTCATAGTTACCATTCTCCACATGACACCCTTTTATCTTGTGGTGTGTCTGCAGTACTGAGTCACCAATCCACACAGTGTCTCCTGTTCAATGTTTTGCTGGGCATCTCCTCCTTGGCCTCTCAGACACAGAAGAAACACAGGGGTTCTTTATCTTGTTTGCTAAGACAACAGCTATTTTGGGTATCCTCATGACCCCATTCACAAGCGAGGCAGCAGTGAGGGGAGACACTTACTAGATGCAGTGCGCTTCACACATGACACTGTTTCGGATTTCTTCGGCTGGCTATTTAAAGTTCTTCCTTTTCCGGCGACGCCATTAGTAGTCACAGGAGGCTTCTTGCCTTTAAACTGTTTGAAAACAAAAGTACAAATGGTCTCCAGCTATTCCTGTGCCACTGGCATTACAGTCACCCTTTCATCAAGGGCAAAGCTTGACAGAAAGCCACTTGCTCAGAGAGCCTTAATAGAGTGCATTGATTGAGCTGGAGACGGCGCTGCCTCCAGAGATGATGTCTCTCAGAGCTGCCTGCTCAGTGCGAGCCGTACCAGCAATCACAGGATGTAACAAGGGATGAACTCCCCATCTCTGGCAGCATCACAGTCTCCAAGGTATTTAAAACCCTGGCATTTATGGTATTAAGAAAACCATAGCAAAAAAAAAAAAAAAAA
>VWZG01008799.1:1973001-2078244 GCA_013396735.1 Grallaria varia | reverse complement strand
AAAAAAAAAAAAATCCTTTGAAAAAATTTTTACAGTAAAGATTCCTGAAACACAAGTTTGTCAGTTAATTTCATACAGAAAAATCCAACAGGGTTTGCCACACAAAAATCCAACACTACTTCTTGTTTACTATATGATCTTGCCATCTTTGTGGTGCATGGATTTGTTTTTTAAACAGTATAATTATTACATGTTTTTAAATGTTAGGAGTTAACCTATCAATTTCCCTTTAAACAACCTCTAGCTACTGATTAAAAGCTTTTCTTACTTAAGAAAACCCTCTCATAACGGCCAGAGAGGCTCACAAGATTATCAGGAACAGAACATTTCATGTTCAAGGGTTTTTATTTAGAGGGCTCAACAAACTGTACTGAACCCTGGGAAGATCAACACCATCTTGACTAATCATAGTGTTTCCATGGAGGATGCCTGAGCTAAGCACAAGGCATATGTGTGCCATGCTCTGTTCTCCCATTTCCAAAAGTTTGTGAGGACTAAACTGGGAGCACACGGAGAAGATTGTTGCTGCAGTAATTTACTGCTCGTGTCCATGTCCAATTCTGCAAGTGAATTCTAATATTCCAATATAAAGTTTCTGTAAGGATTAAGTGAGTTAACACCCAGTATGACCATACCTTATAAAAGGGAAACACTTATCTAACTGTCCCATGTCAGATCAGACTGAAAATCACCCATCATTGTGATATATTCACAGGTTTATGCCAATAACCAGCTTTTGGAGACACGCTATAGGCTATGGGAAGGTCCCTGGCATGGCTGTGAGCAAGGCTTGCTCTGCTCAAAATAGCAGCCAGTAATTTAAATACAGTATATATGACTATATTCAACCTAGTTTAGTAAATACATAACATCAAGTTATGACAGATATGTATATTCACAAAATATATTCACAAAATATATAACCACAGTATATACACCATATATAGATCAGTACAATTCTAAAGAGCCAAATTTGCTGTCACAGTCAGGTTATATTTAACTTATCTTTTTTTGCTTGCACTTTTTTTTTTAAAAGTCATTACTGCCTAAGGAGCCAGAAGGTAGCTAGACATGCATTCAGGTTAAGTGTGGAAGGTCACATCTATTTTTTTTAATTACTACTCACAATCTGTAAATCATCAAAAACACATGGGGAAAGCCTTTCCCAGGTACCAATACTTCCACATCAGAATTTACAACTTTACAAACCTGTTTTATTTGCTCATGATTAAACTCCAGTCACTTCAGTGCTAACACTAAAGAATGTAAATAGCCCCTTCAGATAACAACCAGATAAACAGAACAGCCAACAAACAAAAAGCTTTGTTAAGTATTAAACAGTACAGTACCTGTGAGCCAGATCCCCTCCCCACAGCAGAGGTATTAGTGACAGACTGAGCAGAAGACAGATTGGATGAGACAGGGTATTTGTAATGGTTAGAGGAGAGTTTGTCAGTAGATAACCTATTGGGTTTCCTGTCAGCTGGCGGATAGCGCGCAAAGATTTTTGGAGACGGCAAGTTATCGTACAGGCCTGCGTTATCATAAAGCATTTCTTCTCCAATGTTCCTGCTACGAGAAGAAGGAAAGCCATCTTCTGGTTCCCACTGCAACACATACACCTCAGCAGTTAGTGAAAAATGCACCATGCAGAACCCCCTAAGTGAAATCAAAACATGAGTATTGCAGCAAGCCCTCAGTGCGTACCAAGCATATGCTTATTGCTCACGCTTGAATCAAACTATTTAGAAAGAGGGGAATGGACACAGTGTGGAAACCAAGCATTGCATTCCATGGCTCACAGCCTCAGCCCTGGGTATGTTCCATAGCATGAGCAAACCCACCACCCTCACTGTTTAATGGACTGCATCTTCAGCTGGCAGTTCTAGCACCGAGGGGGCACAAGGGGATATTCACAGGCTACACACATGAATCTGTGGGATTACATCTAGTATATGAGTTGTTAAAAGTAATGTAACCTAAGGGGTGTTTTTCTGGTTTTTTTCTTTTTTTTTTTTTTTTCCTTCTTCAGGTTGTATGACTTTCCTATGTACTAGCACTACATTTTATTTGATGGAGAATTGTTATTCTGAGCTCAAAGAAAAAAAGTAGCTTTTTTTTTTTAATTTTCAGAAAAATGGGAAGCTCAACAACAGTACTCCAATGATTCACTCAATTAACCTTAAAAGGAACCAGTCTGGTTGCTAAATATCCTTCCTCAATCCATCCTGGCTGTGGCAACACACTACTCATACAACGGCATGAACATATCCAAGAACTGCACAGAGACTGCTCACCACACATGTGGTTGGACATTGTTCCTGAGATGGGCTTTCTACCATCTTCCTGACATTACTAAGGCATGTTGGAGGACTGAATGTCCAGTGCATTTCACACTTCAAAATTTAATTTCTTCTGAGTTTGCCCTCTGTGGGGGCCTGTATGCAGCACCCCACATGGGCTGTAACTCCCCTGTAAATGTTCCTGAGGACCACATACTGCTATGGGGTAGCATCCACTATGTGTTAAACCCGACTACACATCAGTCCTGCAATTTTGGAAGATGGAAGTGACCACTGTGTCTCTCCTTTGGGATGAGCAGTACCTGCTGTCATCTGGAATGCAGCCCCGGGGACTACGTGTTTGGGTTTTGGTGTTTTTCCAACAGACATCAAAAAATGCCTGACGTAACTGACTTAAACTGTAACTGAATTTTGCCAGGTCCAGTGTGATTTAAAAAATACCCCCTCAAGTGAGTATTATATTCAAGGACTTGGCAACAAATCATCAACAGGCAACTGCTTTCTAAATGCACGTTGGCTCATGTGCAGGTTAATGTAAACAATATGTCCCATGCCCCTTATATTCTGTAGGTGTGAGGGGAGTCTGCAACCCCCAATCAGAAAAACATGAGTTCATTTGGAAACTGCCCAGTGAGCGTTTCTAGATAATATAATTTTCAGATGTCCATGCCCTCAACACATGCAAACCATTTGTTCTGTGCAAATTCAATTCTTACCGATCCGTTTATGCAGGGAACATCATCGTAATGAAGTGCCATTCCACTTGGACAGGCATACCCATTGGCAGTGCTTCCCCGGTACGGATTTGTGGATATAACTCGCCTGTTCATGAAGCTGAATAAAGCAAAATAAAAATAATAAAAACCAGCACCTAAACCTAAGTCTAAATTATGATTCAGTGTAATGTTCCCCATGTCTGATTACGCAGCCTGGAAGCACACAGCTTCTCACTTTCTGCAGGACAGTTTTAATTCCTTTGCTACTCACACATTGCTGCTAGCAGCCAATATTACAACATATGTTCCTGTACTCCATTCTTACAGTGGGAATATGACAGTGTGAAGGCCAGCAGGGCAACAGCTGTAACTGCTCAGTGGCATGTTTACACGGGAACCTGCTGATTTATGTTACACACCAGCTTGCCAGTGTCCCAGAAATGTTCCCTTGCTGTCTGCACTGGGGAGAAGCAGGTGTTTCTCGGTGCGTGCGTGCTCAGGGGGATGCAAACTTAGGACCTGAGAGAACCAAGAATCAAATCCAGCAAAAACTGAGAAAAAAACCCACCATGGAATGTCAGTGAAATATCCTGAATGATTCCTTCCTCAAAATCTGGGAATTTTTCTTTTCTATATCAGAACTTTTGGCTGGGTATGGCACTATGCTTCCCAATTCTCTGTAACTGTGCATGCAAATCCTCTATATGCTCATTCTCGCTCTGTTCCGCATGGTGGATCTGAGTCCTCTGAAACTTCAAAAGGGAGATATATCTATATATATGTTATTAACCCTTATCCTGGCCCAATTAACATTGTTCTGCAGAACACATGCACAACATCAAGAACTACATTGGGTTTGCAAAGATCTAAAAATGCAGAAAATGGCAGAATCGTGCCCAATAGCATTAATGATCCCAAGGGTGACTTTTCCTTTGTAGCAACTGCTGGAATTGAATGAAGTATATAGTAAGATCCCAAATAATTCTTACAGCTTCAGGTGTATGTGAATGGGAAAACAAAGTTTTCCATCCCAAACAATGGGACTATTCAGACTCTTTGCTGACATTCATAAAATATGATAAAGCACTACTAAAGCCGAGAGGGTCTTCTGTAGCGCTGGCAGGAGCTCAGGAATGCTGTGGTTTCAACAGTTGCTTTCTTTTGGCTTTGGAATAACATGGAACCCATTGAATTTCTCATTCAGAGGGAGAAGTGGGGCTCACCTGAGCTGCAGGAGACCTGGGCTCACAGGAGGGATGAACCTGCCCAGCTCGGAGGGAACTTTCCAGGGCAGTGTGGGGGTGGAATAACCATTAGACAGAAGCTTTTCTAACTTCAAACAAACTAACAACAAAAAGCCCAAGGACAATTCCATGATAAAAATGCTTTTAACTTTATCATATCTCATACTTTATTAGACATTATTAAAGGGCTGCATTTGTTTACTCTTCTTAATGAAGGGCATTACTCAAGTGTTTCTGGTTGGTCTGAAGAACTGCATTGGGTTGTTACTGTATTTCCTTCTAGTTAAGTATCTTCAGTGAGTGTGATTCATAGTGTCTGAAAACTGGGATATTCATTAATGACATCTGATGCACCAGTAGTAACTATTTCCACCACCAAAGGAAGCTAAGATTTATCTAAGGATCTGCAAACACTTCATAGTATTATTTCATCAAGCCCACTAATCCCGTTTTCAGATGCATCCATGTAAGTTAATTGTATTCTGAAACTGCTAGATGGAAAATGGAGAAAACCTGCTTGGAAGCACTTTTTCTTCAGCTTTTCCTAGATACTTAATGATTTAGACAAAGGAAATTGATGGGGCTATTAAGGAAGAGCCAATAGTTTTGCAAAGCATCTGTCTCAGGAAATGAGTAACCCATAATCGAAAGTGACACTGCAATAATCAAAGTTTTAATGATGACTGCATTTAATTCGGAATACTGATATCCATTCTAAAGGGCAAGTAAGTATTTTATTAACATTTAAGTATCATTGTAATTTCTCCTTATTTTCCAAGAGTAGCTCATAATCAGCACACAGCTACTCTACTTGCTTAACAGCCAACCCTTGCAGGCTCTTCAAGAAACTCAATGAACTTTAACTAATTCTTAATAGGGGAATTCTGCTATTTTGCAAGTTGTTTGACATTGCTCTCTAACATGTGGTCTAGTTGCACATGCTTTTTTCACTTGGCTCCAATTAGTATCACATTTGTGCAGAAAAGGAAAGCCACACTGTATTCAGGGGAAGAGATTACCATTCTGTTTCTCTTAAATGTGGTTATTGCTTGATGCTGACTAAAGGAAAAATACATGTCAACACAGGACAAACTTTTTGAGCCCTATTAACTTCTAAAAAAGTATTAACATAAATCTGTATGCTAGGTGCACTTTAATTTTATCAAAATTACCTGGTTTTCACAACACTGGGCTTTTAGTAACACTGAGTCACTCTGATTTCTATCAGAAGACACTGATTGAAGCTGCGCATTTTCTCTTGTTAAACTTGTCTTGGAACCTTGCTAATGCTAAAAGAATCTTCTTTGGGGCAACTTCAAAACTTTTTTTTTTCTGTCTGTTTAAAGTCGTGATGGGCAGATGGGGTGTAATTCTGTAATGTATTAAGTCATACAAATTCCAAAGTTTTGAGGGGAGTCTCATTTTGCAGTGGGATGAGGCCTTTGCCAGCTGCCTCCTGATGCCACCTGCTTTCTGACCACCAGCAGGGCACCCTGCCTTCCCAACTGTTTCTTCACTTCCCTTTTTAAATGACCTCACCCAGCCAGGGAAAAATGGAAGCCTTCTCCCACCAAAGACTGTTGTAGAGCCTAAAATGATTCAAACAAGTAAATCACTATATATGCTAAGCATGCATTACCCTTCTTAGCACAGGATCAGTACTGGGGAATTCACCAGACTGATTTGCAATTTAAGCCACTTTCATGCTGTGCCCCAGACACTTGCCCAATTTCCACTTCCTAAATTAAACCCCAGAAATTAATTGGACAGGGGTGAACCTGATGAAGTTTTTAATTAATCAGAAAGAACCTGAGAAAGAAACAGAGAATGTGACTATCCAAGACTTAAATTTGCTATACATTTCTAGTGTGTAGCATATATTGGCCAATAATAAGCTGTACTTTTGGCTATATGTAGAGCAAATACAGCCAGTGAATGTGAATTACGTAGCTGCATATTTCAGAATCTTTGTTCTCTTCCAGCAACAGTTCTAGGTCTTCAGGCAAAATAAAAGATTAAAATACAGCAATTGATAAGGGCACTTACTGAAAATATTTCAGTGAAGCTGCATAGTGCCTTGCATCTTTTACAGAACGTAGCAGGATGCCAACACAATAATCACAAACACATCTAACATGCCGTGATGCTGAACACTTCAGGAGTTCAGTATCTGGCAAAAGGGGAGGTGGATTTTGATAAGCTGTGCTGGCAGTGTAGTTAATATATGGATATAAATTCTCAGAGTACTGGCAACACCCAGGAAGCTGAACGCCTCTCACCAGAAGGTCTGTTTTGCAGCCTGGATGACGCTTGCTGTCATTTCCACGTCGATGTAGTCGTAGTGCAGAGCTCCAGGGTCTGTTGAAGACCCTGTTTCCGCCAGCAAGATTCCTATCCATCTGCCCATGTCTTCGGAGGAGGATGCCTGTGAGGACAGGGCAAGAACATAGGTCAGGTCTTGGCTCTGCCACCAAGCTGAGCATTATTGCAAAATGGCACATTCTTCTTGGTTGACAAATTGCTACCACATTGTTTGAGAGGCTCTGGTTCGACTTTGCTGAACTCCTACAAACCCCAGGATTTCTTATTAAATCTGCTTTGCTAGAAGGAGTGCACTTTAAGTAAGCTGTGTGCTCATCAGTTATGATGTAACACAAAGTGGGCAATCCACAAAAAAGAAGAAAAAATAATCATTTAAGGCTAGTGGATTTAGATTCAAGTAATGCTTATTTTAGATTTCAGAATATTGAAAGCTTTAACAGCATTATTTTCCTGTGTTAGGCTGGGGGATTTTACATAGCATGACTCCTGAGAAGAAAGTGTTACTGCTAAGTAGAAACAAGACTGAGGAGGGAATGAAATAGTGAGGAGATTTTAATGTTACTTTTAGAAAAGTTTCACGAATCTGTGTAGATGATGGCATTCATTTTCCTGATCATGCAAGTAAAAACATGAATACTACTAAATTACTTTTGAATTTTTCACATTTTGCTTCAAATCACCAATTCAAAAGTTAAACAGTAGCGAAACAAATAATGGACAAAAGGAAGGGGGGAGGAAACTGTGCGGTTCTAAATTTCTGCTTATTTTTAAATATTTCATTGCCTTTCACGGTTCCTCGATCTGTTTTCTAGTTTTTCAACTTCTTTGAACTGCTCTCAGATAACAGACCTGATTGCAAGTACAGGAGACTAACAGGACCTGTAGTTGGAAAACTAAAGTGGTTAAAGAGCCCATCCTGCCACCGAAAACAAAAGGTTGCCTCCTTCTATCTCTTCATTACACTTGGCTTTAAGTGTCTTCTCATTTCAGGTTTTAAAATACGATGAATAAAGCCTGACCCACCTAAATCCTGACCCACCTAACTGAGACGAGGTGAGACCTTCATAGTGTGAGGAACATGCCAGTGTATCAAGAGACACACCGTGCTGCTGGCACATTGTATTTCCTTACTGCACAATTACCTTAATACAGGCACAGACTGAGCAAAAGGAGTTCACATAAGTGGCAGACAAATGAGAGTTTAGAGCTCTAGAGCTCCCATCAACAGTGATCCATTATTTAATTATTGCTAAGTTATTTACTCAATGTAATTATAATCCTGATGTAAAAGTGTGCCTAGAAAAGGAGCCGAAATATTTTAATACCAGGTCAAGGGAAGGTCAGTGTAGAGAAAAGCATCTTACTGAGAAGATTTCTGAAGCACATTAAATCTCAGTTATTTCTTTGCCTACAACACTTAATATTTCTTTTCTCCTTCCAGTATTTTTCACTCAGCTCTGCAATAATATTATTCCAAAGATTTTTATTTTTTTGGAATGGACAAATTGTAATGGAAGTGCTTCTCTAATTTTTAGCTTATGGGTGTTCCTACAAGTCACAGTCATTAACAACCACTGCACCTCCAGCACAGCGACCTCCTGCCCGTTTCGGAGCAGGCGGAAGGTCAGGGGATGCTTTGAATCCAGTCCCAGGATGACTTCGCAGCCACGGAGAGGGATAGAAACAATGTGCGTCTTCAGATCTGTCCTGTCCTTGTGGAAAATCAGTTTATTCTCTTTCACTCTGCACCAGCGCTCACGCCAACGGTTATTGGAGAGCACGTTGAGATATCCTGCAATAAAATGAAACGTGAGATATTTTACTTCTGACTTTTCTTGAAAAGAAATAAAAAAGAAACTTACTTTTCAGTGTAATGCTAGCCCTTAAATAACTTGCTCCCTCTTCTAATAGAAAGTCCAGATGGGTTTTAGAAAGATAAGTAAATGAACCTGCCCCACTTCTTTTAATGAAAACTATCACTGTGACAATACAAAAGAGCATATAGGTCTGTGATCCTCCTCATGTGCAAATGGCTGTCCTGAGTCAGTGTCCTGCGTTTCTGGATGAGAAGGAGCACATCAAACTCCAAGACTTTGGTAAGAATGGGAGAGGCACTGTGATAGAAAGGTACATACACAGCCAATGTGCTCACACAGCCTATCTGTGGGTAATGGCTTTGGTGACTGAGGCTGACCAAAATTTTCTGGGAAAATAACAGCTTGTATTATATACTTAGGTAATGAGATACCTTTTGTAACATCCAAAAGCAGTGTTTTAAAACTTATTAAATGTTGATGCTGTGTGTTCTAGTTTCATTTAAAAAGAAGAACGCACATCTGATTTGTAAACCAGAATTTAAAAGATCATGCAAATAAAAATAAAATTCACACTGGTTTAAAATTCAGAAAGAAAATATGTATGAAATTTGGTTAAACTTAAAAGTTTTAAAGAAGATATTTTTCCCCAGGGATGATACAGTACTCTTACAATGTATTAAAATGTCATCAACAAATAGCCTTTTAAAAACACCCACTTCTCTTATCATGCTTTATATCAATACACTGTCTTGGCATACGACATCATTAAACAGGCAGTGTTTTGTGGTTTTTCTTCTCTGTCCCGTAACAACAATCATTCCAGACTCAAACCTTACAATCAAAGCAATGTCCATTTTTCCTGCCTTATTATAATTTGGGAATGAAAAAAAAATCTTTTACTTTTGCTTCCACATTACAAACAGTACATGAATTCAGCACATTGCTGCTTCCAAACAGGCTATGAGGAGGGAAACAAATGACATCTTACAAAGGCCAAAAGTGAGCTTAAAAAATTGTCTTCTGTCTCGGATCTGATTTTCATTTAATCCTGTTGGAGAGCACTCTCTTTGGTTTTCATTAAAACTATGACTTATAATTAATTTTTCTGGGTTTTCCTTCCAACCTTATGGTTCCAACATCCAAATGTGATCCAACAGGATGTAGCAGATCAGAATTGTGCACATCTTGGAAGGTGCTATGAAAAAATGAGGATATGTGCAATCCTCTGGTTTTGGCTCCTTGTGATGATCACCCTCTTCAGCTCTTCTCCCATCTCCTGTAACAAAACCCTGCATCACTGTGCACTACATTACAATCCCTAGAAATGAAAAACCCTTCACATGCAAGCCAGATGGCTTGTTTTGGAGTGAGAGTCCTTTTTTTATCGAGAGTTTTTCCCCTCTGCTTCCAATGCACCTCTCAGAAAAGCTCTCCAAAACATAGTACTTCAGCTGAACTATGCAGGATCCCACACTTTTCCCCCCACAGATCTCTGCTTAAACCTTCAGCTGCTGACATGATCAAAATGCCATGACTGTGTTCCCAGTTGGGCCCTCAGTACTCCCACTTAGCCCAGGTAGTCTAGGACCAGTGCTGTTGTAGGGAAGAGCTTTGCCATGACTCCAAGTGCAGGTGGGTTTTAGATTCCACTAGAGCTGGGTGTCCCCTGCAGCCCTGCTGGGATTTTCTCTGTGTTCATGGGAGGCAGAGGCTTCGAAAGTGTAAAAACCTTGAACTATGGAGCAGCCTCCCAGAGGGCACTAAACTGAGCCAATTTTCTGGTGGTGAGAAATCCTTCTGCAAAGACTTCCTGCAATGACCAAAGCCTAGACACTTATATATTTTCCTATAAAATCTGCAAGTGGTGTTGAGTAAAGCCAAATGCAGGCAAATAGCGATGCCTGTATTTATGTCTGTATCTGAAATAATGATAGAAATACTAGGAATTAGATTGTACAGCTGTGGTTAACATCTCACATAATACAGAACCATCAAGAGAGTATGAGAGCCCGGAAGTTTGAGCTTTTATGGAAGCCACATGCTTTGGACAATGCATCTGGCTGGACACAGCTTTTCCCAGCTGTTATTCTGGTTGATAAATTGCTTTTGTACTTAGCTGATGCATAGACACATATATACACACTTATTTAATCAAAGTTTGCTTATGTGAATGATCCCCAAAGTGTGGCTTGAAAAGCCACCTGTGATCTATGACGTTCTCTCTGGTGGTCCGCGGATCTGCTTCTACCACCTTGGACAAGCATCCATCACACTTCATGCTCTGATGAGTTCTGCCAACTCCTGCCTAATCACTGGGTTTCCCAAAGATTTTCTGGGTCAATTAAAGGGTAAAAGGCAAATCAGAATACAGAATCTGGTGCAACTGCCTCAAAACTTTCTAAGGAAAATTTTTTTTGGAAGGGATTGGGTGAAGGGTGGCTTCAATCTTATTCATGTATGGAATTGTTACTTAATACCGGAGCACCAAAAGGCAAACAGGACAATGAAAATACATTTGCATTTCACAAAGTCTTAAAGTCTGAGCAAATCTTTACAGCTAAGATACAAAAAGTAAGTATTTTCTGCATGCTTTTTTATACACTTCTTTGGTTCTGCCAAGCACTACAGCTGTCATATTGAATGATCACTATTCAGAGTTAAAAGAGCTTACTAGAAATTTGTTACTTCATTTTGCCCAATATGTACCACTTTAGAAACCCATAATTAAATTCAAATCACTTTGGTTGAGGCCAGTTGATTGCTGCCTGCTATTCCATAAAACCTTAACCACAATCTATTATAAAGGACTTGATCACTTTCCAAAAACCTTCTTCTGAGTCCCAGCTGAAATTTATTTCACAGTTCACCCTATATTCATTTTATAACCATTTGCTTGAGAACAGCTCTTGTTTCTTCATGCTTTTTGTCCACACTTCTCTTCTGCAAAGAGGAGTGACATTCCTTCCGAGCCTCTGACACCATTTTATTCAAAAAGTAAAATTATTTTAGCCTCTTCAAATCACAAACTCTCCATTACTCCTCCTGAAGTCCTGGTGCATCCTTCTGATGCTGGGGGAAGAATTATAGCACTGAAAGCAATTTTACAGAAATTTCTAGGCTAGAATTCTATGAAGTTTTACTGGCACTGTGCATTTAAGACTCAAGGAGAAACATCACTTACCACATGTTGGAACATCTTCTTCAGCTGATGAGGTCTGTTCATCTGTTGATGGCTTTTTCTTTCCTAAACCAATGATCTTCGTTATTTTTTTCCCTGTTACTTTAGTCACAGTGCCCTTGGCTTCCGTTTTTGAACTTTTTTTCCTCTTCACTATTAAGAAAGCAAAAGTTTGTATTAAAGTGTGTTTACACTAAGCAATGAATACAGAGAACCTGAATAAAAATAGAAGTTCAGACAAAAGTATTCTGTGCAAGATGAACATTTGTACAAAAGTTACAGACTGAGAAGAGACAAAAATTATATGCCCACTCTTATGACCTCTGTGTTATAAAAATCATGGCATTCTGAAAGATAATAAAAACAAAAGTCAAGCCTCTAATTTTATTTAATCTAATCAAGCTGCAAGTCTCCTTGACAGCAGTCATCATCTAATTTACTGGTATGATGGGGGTACCTGCAAATAAATTTAGCTCATATACACAACAATAGAAATCCAGTCAGACATTTCTTCATTGTTCCTAAACATTTTCCTCAAAATATGCCAACAGTTAAGTACAGAAAAACAGACAGAACATGGTTGCCTAGCAAAAATACTGCTAAGTTCAATTAGGTTAAGGTATCTTATCACAATGGATGCTTTAGAAAGGCAAGACTTACAAATTAACTACTAACGATTAAATTAGTGGGATGAGTATAAACATTGGATGGCTAGAATTCAGTGCCTTCTGTGATCATGAGGGCTTGGAAAGAAAAAAGAGGTATTTTGCTAACATCCAGTCTACGCTTCTATTAACTTCATATGAAACTAGCAGTGTGACAACTCTGTGTACTGAGGTGTGTTGAGCTGCTGGATGTAATATGGCAAGGACTATGGATATAATTTTTAAAAGCACCTACCTGACTAAAATCCTAACAAGCTTTTTGAAAAAAAATTCTTAAAGAGATACAAAAAAACCAGACCTTTTATTTGCAAAACAGAAGAAAACAAAAACTTCAGAAATCACATTCAGTGGCCTGAACAGGATTCCATCAAGAGAGCAAAAGTCTCTCTGGTAACTGACATGGCAGCAAAAATTTCCATCAGCATGCCCTGAGACATGATTTTGATGAACAGTACATTTAAAATACTGATGGTGCTGCCTTCTCTTTATTCCCTAATATATCAATTCCTTTTGCAGCAACAGGGAACATTTAGTGGTTATGGACTCATGTAAACTGAAGGAAAAAATTAAGGGAAAAAACGGGTAAAATGTTCATATGAGAAATGGCTGTATA
Source organism: Grallaria varia (assembly GCA_013396735.1). Classification (NCBI taxonomy): domain Eukaryota; kingdom Metazoa; phylum Chordata; class Aves; order Passeriformes; family Formicariidae; genus Grallaria; species Grallaria varia. Next base: position 2,065,386 of record VWZG01008799.1, on the reverse strand, counting down.
AATTGATGAACTGGGAAGAAGAATGCAGGGAAAACATAGAGGCAGTTTGGGATTCACCATGGCACAATTTGTCATATTTAGTTTAATTGTTAGCAATCATGAAACATTATTCAGAAATTGCACCTGTAGCCAAGCCTGTGCAGAGCTGAGGGGAAAGGAGGCTCTGCAGGTGCCAATGGCCACTCCCCAGCCAACCACCCAGGCACAGGTCTAATTCTCTCTTTCCAAGGGGAGGGTGTTCACAACTCCTGCTGTGCTCTCTGAACACGGCAATGAGCTCCCTTGTTGGATGGAACGAGACCACCCTTCCATGCGCTCAGGAATGCCTGCCTGGGGTGCCCCGAGCACAGCACCTGCCCTCCCATGGGTTTCCATCCCCACAGCTGCCTGTGGCTGTTGAGGGGGAGGCGACGAAAAGCACAGAGGCTGAGAAAACCTCATTTCTCTGAGACAGAAGCTCACAGGAATCATTCCCACGAGTATGAACAGGCAGTGGAGTAAGCCCATTTCAGTGTTTGTTTTTCTGCCCTGTCTTCCCTTCACATTGCTGGTTTTTCAATCCTGCAGAACAGAGAGGCAGCAGAAATAGGGCCTTCATGACTTCATCTTTCTGAGTCTAAAGAATATGCTGGTTGCCCATTTGCCAGTGATTTTTTTTTTTCACAAAAGCCTTTTCTTCTCATTTCCTTCCTCACAGCAAAGCGGGCAGCTGGTTAAGGGTAGAGCAGAGGCTGGTGGTGGGTGCTGGCTGGACATGACCATTTTCTGAAGTCTCCCTTCCCAAGTACACACTTAAAATGTTTTCTATCAATTATTTAAAAATACCATAACATCATCCAGGACCCTGAAAATTATGTGGGGCACACTTCAATCCTCTTGCAGTCACCAATGCCTGTTATCTTTACTACTGCCTATTGAAGGTCAATTTTCAAAAGCATCTGGTATTTTAAATGAGCCTCCTTGAGGCTTCTAAGCTGGGCTTAGCACATGCTCCATCATACCGAGCACAGACCAACTGAGCCACCAGGTACTCCTGGACATCATGGTCAACACAGGTTTTGGGTCACAGACGGGACTGAGTTTTATGAAAGCTTAGGAGAAGATTTTACAGGGTGAAATCTAAATATGTACCGCAACTTTCAGAAACCACAAAAGCTAATGTTGTTACAAACTGTTGGGTATGACAGAGATCTGCATAGCCAGGAAATGCTGGAAAGTGACCCAGGGAGAAGATAAAGGAAATGAGTCAAAAGGCCAGACAGCCCCGGCACCAAGATCAGTATTGACATTGTGCTCAGCGCAGCTCATGTTACCCTTTATTTAACAGCTGCAGAAAACCGTCTTCTCTAAACCATAGCATTGCTATATGGCAAGTTAACAAAGTCACAGTATTTCTTCCGCTTTGCAGAGGAGGAAAGGGGATGGGGAAGAGAGCATAGGGGTTGAACGTATTAGATATAGCTCAGACAGAACTCCCTCGGGGTTTGGGATTTGCCTTTGTTAATTAAAAGGACAACAGAACGTGTATGGTTTCTAAGTAGCATGTGCAAAATTATAAACCTATGTACTCACAAACCCACTAATACTGCATGATCATATAAATTTTACTATGTTAATATATAATAGATATATCTCTTGATATATCACAGATTATGCTGAGTTGTAAGGGATCCACAAGGATCATCGAGTTCAGCCTGAGCCCCGCACAGGACCATCCCCAAGAGTCACACCATGTGCCTGAGAGTATCATCCAAACACTTCCTGAACTCTGTCAGGCTTGGTGCTGTGACCACTGCCCTGGAGAGCCTGTTCAGTGCCCAAACAACCTCTGGGGGAAGAACCTTTTTCTAATATCCAACCTAAACCTCCCCAGGCCATTCCTTCAGGTCCTGTCACTGGTCATATTTATAAAACGTGTATAATTCTTTACTTCTAGTATCCAATGATAGCTTTTTTGCTTAGAAGCTGTACACCCACTATTTATGTTGCCAATATACAGTTAATAAAAAACCTGTTAGTTGCCTATAGTGGTCGCCCAAAGTCTGAAATACTGTACTTCTGAACACAGAAAATGCCAAGTCAAAATTTCTGTATTCTCTTTCCTTCTACCAGTTATTTTACTTGCACAATAACATCAAATGCCTTCTGTTACTGCAAAAGTTTGAGTCATTCTTGACATAATTCAGATTTCAAGTTAAATTGAATCCTAATAAAAATATTCAAAAACTTTACTGCCGATTTTGCAAAGACAAAAGCCAGGTATTTCACTACCTATCACTCCCTATATGCACACACTACTTACACCAAACACCTCTGGATCTGAGACGTACCTTGTTCTTTCCCATTGCACACGGTAGTGATGCCATTTTCCACAGCACCCTCCCCATCTGAGCTCGGCCTCTCAAATGACGACTTCTGCAGGGGCAAAGAGAAAGTTGACATGTAATGTTTGCACCTTCATCAATTCAAGCCAATTTAAGAGTATGCTTACTATGAAACAAAAGATATTTGAAGCTCTCATCCACTTGGAAGAGAAATACAAGACAGTAAAATCTTTGGTTTTAGAGGCTTTAGAGAATCAGAGAAACACCATAATAGTCATATTTGAAAGTGTATCCAAAATATTCACAATATATCATAAATTAATTTCTAGACTCGAAATGTTGCAATAAAGAATTACATGGATCAGATAAGACAAAGGTAAAAACTGTATCTTTACATAATACTTTATATATGCATTTGCCATTACAACTTATCAGAAAACAGTGCATTCCTACAAGGTGCTTCAGTACTTTCAATATGTCCAAAAAAGAGGTTTTTGAAAAAAATTTTTAGCACTGATCATTCTGTAATGGTTGTGCATGAGACACGGGACAGAGCAGACAGAGTTTACACCAGCGCAGTTTTGGTGACCACCGTACTCGTGAGTGGTGAAGCCATGAAGAAGATGTGCAGATTATCACAAAAACGAACAAATGAAAAGTTTTGTTACACCTTCTTATGGCATTCATTTTACAAAAAGCTATTTTATGACACTTTCAGTTTCTTTGTCAGTACTGTGCAGATGTGTGCAAGCATGCAAACACAGCAGCTTTTACCTGTGAAACCAGGAGGTCTGAGCTGTCCTGGAACATGCTTTGTTCTTGGTTTCCCCGGTGCAAAGAAACATAATGCCACTGACAGTGGTGCATTTCCACCAGAGGGGTGAAACTTGCCATTAGGAGTTTGGTGACGAAATGTTTGTCAGGGGGATTTTTCAGCAGGGTCCGCAGAGGGATTTGCTCCCATGGATGCCTTAAGGGAGCAGGGGCTTAAACTGGTGCTGGGAATGCACTGTCCATTCACTGCAAAGCTGCTCACTTTCCTAATTCTTGCTCTCACATCCTGCTGAGTCAGTGCAGCAGATACAACCACTTGTGAATAGCCAAGTTTCTGTATTGAGACATGAATGCTTGAAAGGGTCTTCCAAAACAGTGACCTCACCATGCCCACGGAGCTTTTAAAAATTCTCCAAAGTAAGAGACTTTCCTTTAAAACTTTTGCATAATCTTCAGCAATTCTTCCCTGAGAGTGACACTCCTGCTGTCTTTGCATTGGATGGAGAGCATCTCTGCATCCCAGCACACGCACCAGATCCCCTCAGTCTGCACCCCTCTATGGCTGCAGAGAAGCTGGATACGAGTCAGCCTGCTGGTTTTTCGGGGCCGAGTGAACTGAGATGGCAGAAATCTCAACTCTGTAGGATGTGTGCACATATCCAAACAAACAAAAATAACACAGGGACTGTGCGCCTGAAACAGCAGCACAAGTCAGCAAGCATTTACATCCAGTGCCTACCACAGTCTCTTTGAGGAATCATGAGGGATGATTCATTCATCATTTTGATAACTTTACCTTTTCCAGCTCCATCTTGTGTACTGGAGAACTAGACAAGGGCCCGTCGGAGTCTACGGCTCCCGTACAGTTGCTGCACACATCTTTTATGACCTTAGGAGACAAGGCAGAACGTATCAATTATTCATAAAATATAAATCGGAGAAATTATATATGTATGTGAAGGGAGATGGGAAGGAGAACCACACAGACATTTACTAGGCTGGCAGGTGTCAGGCAGGCTGCCACTACAACAACTTCTCCACACTCCCTCCCTAAGTCATTTCATGTGTGACCTGAGGAGACAAATGTCTAGAGGTGGAAGGTTTCAGTTTCTAGACAAACTAAGCTCCACGGCTCTCCTAAGTAAAAAAATCAATAGCACTGCTGAATTCCATGTGCTAGTTTTGCAATATGAACTCAGCTGGCACCACTAAACTAATTTCATTACAATGATGAAAAAGTGGGATAAAATCCAAAGTCCCTCAAAACAATGGACAAAAGTTTTGCATAACACACTACCCAGAGGCTCTTATTTTGCTGTTGGAGAAATAATTAAGTGCTGATCAATTTAAGAGTGGTATTTTGTGGCATTTTTGTATTATACTTGCACATTAACTTAGAGCTATAGGTTGAAGTAATTGTAAAGATGTTTGCAGAAAATGGAAATGAAACTCTCTGTTTATAAAAACTTAAAGAAAAATCTAGAACCTGGAATTTACTCATATCTTGATAGAATCTGAAAGACTTAAGAAAACTAAAATTACAGAAATGTAAAAATACATGATTAGTAAAGATGTCTGATGATTCCCCATGGACATAGCTAAGGTTTTTATCTCTTGTGAAGTTACCACTAGCCCATTATCAGCCTGAAACTGCTTGTGCTGATGAGAACAAACTCACGATCCAGACTTGTGCCAGGGTGGTGCTGAGCTCTATACCACTGATAACCAGCCACCCCAGGGCAGTGGGGCCCAGAGAGGTACAAAAGGCACGGTATTCCATTGGAATAGCTAGCGATGCAGACTTTCCCTTTTGCAAGTACTCAAGGGTGTTTACATACCCAGCTCCTCCCTTTACACTGTTTACAGCAAACCCTGCAGGCAGAGGGGAGGATCTGGCCAGAGAACTTCCAGTTCCAGGAAAAGTGGCAATTTGCTAACTCTCAAAATGCAGATTTCTTTCAAGAAGAGGAAAAGCAAATCAACAAAAAATGTCTTTTTAGTTTTAAAGTGAACAATTTTATTATGGAAACTATTAAAATGCTAAAGATGGCACCAAACAGTCCATTCATAACACTGAATTTCCCTTTAAGAGTGAAGCTAAAACAAATAAAATGTTTATGGGCTGACCCTATTGCTACTCAGGAGCACATTGTAAATTGCGAGCATTATACGCCATAAAGAAAGGAAGAGCACCAGCCACTTTTTACAGCGGGAGAGCCCAGGAACAAAAGAAAGATTCACTTAATGACACAAAAAAATCTAATCAAAGTCAGGAAACGAACCTATGCTTTTATTTCTGAGATACTATCTTAAAACACTTCAGCATCCTTTCTTGACTGCCTGAACTTCCCTACATTTTTTTTCCAGAAGCAAGCCAAGTATTTCATAGCACTTGACATACTTTGTAATAGAAAATTTAGATAGATCTGTTGGAGAACGTTTGCACTTCAGAGTTAAACATAGCCCTGAATTCCCCAAAATCATACGGAATTTTTTTTATGTGCATTTTTTTATTTTCAACCGCTGGTCCTCAGTATGGTGTAAATACACTGCTGTTTTATTCCTAGAGAAATGGGACTGTACAGTTTCTGGGAACATTCATTTCTGTCTTCTGAATGACCCTGATTCAATGGCTTATGTTTTCAGCATCTGCTCACACCACACAGTTAGTTAATTTTGGCAAAGGCAGATAGTAATGGGAGTTACAGACAGAACAGAGGGAAGTGATTTGGCAGCACTAGATAAATAGTATGTGCAAAGTCATGCACTCAAGTAAATCCGGCTCTTATCATACCCCACATATTTAAGGAGAAGCTAAAGTGTTTAACTGGGTTGTAATTAAATTTTGATTAAAAAAATGACACATTATCAAGAGGGAGTTGGCAGTAGGAACTGAAGTAAATGCCTATTAAAGGGTCCAACACTTCATTTGGGTTCAAGACGTTCACTGGCAAAGACTTGCTCATCACCTTCTATGTGCAATATAATAATTGTGTTCAAGCACAACATAAAACTCATTCTTCTACAGCTCATCAGGATGAAATGTCTGCAATATATAATGGTTGGCTGGATGCACTTTCTGTAATTATGTTTGCAGACAGCTGCCATTATAAATCTGGTTTTCACATGCATATAGCTTTAGCTCAAAACTTTGAGGATAAAACATTCCACCAGTATTGCCAACTTGCATATCTTCAATCACAAGACTCGAAAGTTCTCACCAGTTTTTTCTATGTTCCGCCTCCTGCAGTCATATGAAAACAAAAGACCACTATTTTCATTGAAAAGTAATTGTGAGTGAGAGTGGGGAACGAAGGTCAGAAAACTTTTTATCTATTGCAATGAAATAAGTGAAAATGTGAATTAAAGGTATCTCAGTGGCTCTGAAATTAGAATGGAATAATTCCAATGTGTTATTTTTAATAAAACAGTATCATCTGGAAGGCTGTACAGAGAATACCTTGCAAATACTCCATTAATAGTTTAGGTTTTCTCACTCATTAGGAAAGGGAAATCTCTTGTTCTCACCACAAGTGCTTTTGTACATTACATATACACACACAGAGGCTGATCTGCCAGGAAAATCAAGCTGAGATCATAAACAAGCTATTTATTCCGATATTTAAACTTTATGTGGAAATGCAATCAGAAAACTGAAGACCTTTCATTTCGCAGGTTAGCCTCATAACTAAATACATTTAAAATAATCTTCTGCAAGAATCTTCAGTACCACAATCACCATTACAATGTTACGATTAGCAGACTTCAGAACTGCCTCTTTCAAATGCAGAGCTGGAAAAAACTTGTGCATCCTGAATGGTATTATCATTCCTTATTTGTAGAATTATGGAATAGTTTATGCTGGAAAAGACAACTGAGTCCAACCATTAACCCAGCACGTCCAAGTCCACCACTAAACCACGTCCCAAAGTGCCACATCTACCAGTATTTTAAATATCTCCAGGGATTGTGACGGCACCGCTCCGCTGGGCAGCCTGTTCTAGGGCTTGACAACCCTTTCAGTGAAGACATTTTTCCTAATATGCAATCTAAGCCTCCCCTGGTGAAACTTGAGGCTGTTTTCTCTCATCCTGTCGCTTGTTACCTGGGAGACCAACGTCCACCTTGCTACGAGCTCCTTTCAGGTAGTTGTAGAGAGCAACAAGGTGCCCCTCAAGCCTCCTTTTCTCCAGGCTGAGCACCCTCAACCCCCTCAATCTCTCCTCATAAGACTTGCACTCTAGACCTCGAAATCCCAGCGGGACCAGAACATATATCTGAATATGGCAATGAGTGCAGTGACATGAGGCACAGGGGGGAAATATTTGCAGGTAGAAAGCTGGAAAGATTCCCTGCCCCGAGTCACTGACAACAGTGAAGTCAGTGGAATTTCTGCCACATGGTGTGTCTGGAATATTTCTCTCTTTAAAACTATTCTTACTACACAAGCACTAACATTTACTATAAAACATTCATACCTGCATTCACCTGCAAAAATTCTTGTACCTTATTTTAAATGACACACCAGGACTGGAGGCAAAATACTTGCCCTACATTTATTCTTTCTACATGCAAAGGAAGAAGAAGCAAGTTAGATTCTTCTGGCTACTTTAAAGATTCAAGCTCCAAACAAAAAGCACTGGCTCTGCAGTAAAACCAGAAAGCCAGCTGCTTCCCCCCTGCCACACAGAAACCAAACAAACTCTGAGTAAAAGTACATTTGTAGATAATTCCTTGTGGTTGATCTCTTTGGGACCTGATAGGGAAAAGTTGTCCTACTCTCGAGAAGCTCGCAGACCTCTCTCCTGGTGGATACCACTGGATGAATACAGGCTACAGGTGTCCTTTCCACAGGGATGTCATTACAGCATCTTGTTTCATCTTGTGTTTTCATGAAACTTACAGGAGAAGATCACACTTTTAATATGATCAAGTTCGAGGGAGAAAGCTGACAGCCTGACTGCACATTTGCTTTACTTTACATAACCAGGCCAGAAATGCATCCAGCCACCCATCCATTTGTCCCCCTCTACCCACAGATTTTGCAAATATTGTAATTGCTAGAAACAGGATGGGCTTGTATCCCCTGGCTCTGCCCCTTAACTCTGGAAATAGGAATACGATAAAGCTGAAATCTGCTTAAGCACAACACAGGAGAAGGAAAAGGGTTTGGCTGCAGATGTAAGTCAGTATTTCTCATTCTTGAAGTGCTCCTTTTTCACTGCTGGAAGAGTACTGACTTTCAGGGACTCTGTCATTTTGGCATGACTAAATTCTCATTGTCTCTCTCTACTGGACCCTTACACACTATATATGTTAGTATCAACCTCCTCCTCCTTAGGAGAGCACCAAAATTCTCTTAGTGTTTTGCAGAGAAGAAATGCCCCAAGAAGTCTACCTAAAGGAAAATCTAGGCAGGAAAGGCAGAAATTATTCCCATCATAGCCTATGTTTTAAAGTCTCAAAAAGAAACCCCCTCTTTCTGCCTTACTGCCATTTGTCTGAGCAAAGCGAGGATGGGGTTCTGGCAGACTAGCAGCCAGCAAGCCTATCTTTAGTGCCTGTGTATCCCCTTAAAAATACTTTTCTGACTTACTCAACCAAGACAACCCCTGTATCATTTTTCCTGCATTATTACCATGAAGTCTATTGCCATATATGGCCAATGGATCAGGCAGAGCCCAGGGAAGGAGGTGCCGGGTGCCTGGGGAGGGTGGCTGAGGGCATTGCTGCTGCAAGGGCAGAGGTGTCCTGTGCAAGGGGAGCTGATTCCCCAGCACGGTGGTGCAGAGATGCAGATCTCACTGTAGGGTGCAAATCTGAGCTAGGCGGGATTTAAATAATTTTCCATCCAAAGCTGTGAGTAGAAGAGAGGAGGAATAGTATCTAGTGGTGAAAGCAGGCACCAAGTTTCAGCCCTCCTGGGTTCTATTCTGACATGTGCTACAACTTGTTATTTTAGCTAGGAAACCCAAAGAAAACTTATCACTAAGAAAACAAGCAAATAGGATGCTTGTGGTTCTGTTCTGTATTCATGGGTGGTTTGGTTGGTTGTTTTTGTTTTGTTTTGTTTTTTTTAAATTTAGATATACATCCGTTTTTTTAAGAAATGCATTGTTTTCCATGGTGCCGTTCACACACACACACACACAGACTCTGGTTCACAGCCAAGCCAGAGTCCTCTGGCTCCATCAAAGTCCACTGGCAGAGTCCTGCAGACTGGTCAGAGCTCCCATATGCAGCTCGGTCTGTCACCTCTACAGGTGAGGTCCTAAATAGCTCTTATGCAAACTCACTGACCTTCCTGTGACTTGAACTGAGGTATTTCAAATCATCTGCTTGAGACAACAGGGATTTAAGTCCTGGGAGGTTTAATTTAGTTTGCACAGCCATCACTGCAGGTGATGATGTGCAGTGGAGAAAGAACCTGACCCAACTGTCCTGGGACACGGGACTTTCGTTAAGTTACTTATAAACTAACAGAGACTACATGGAAATCACTGGTACTGAGTACACATCCCCAAACATATTTTCTAGTCAGTTTTAAGGCTTGATCATTTGCACTTGATTCTACTCAGCTACAAAATGGAGATAATAACCTCTTTGGGGAACATTACATAAGCCAAGAAAGCAATGTTTGAAGTGTTGAGATCTCTAGCTGGAAATTCCCATAGAAAGTAAAATCAGCCACACAATGTTTACAGTTACAAGCTCAATTTTGTGCTGATTTAAACTGGCTAAATATTAGCTCTGTCAGTAGTTTACTCTTCAGTAAAACTCAGCCCACAATAAGACTGGAGGCCAGAAGATACTTGACTCCCCCTCACTAAGCTCAAGGCAGTGAAAAAAAAGAGAAGTTTTCAAGGACTTTTACGAGAGACAACATGCAGCTGATCAGAGACGAAGACTGGGTAGGGCAATCAGATAAACTGACCTAGGAGGAGTGCTGCAGGATCTCTGGATGACTGGATACCGTCACATCCATGATTTTATTCTCTTTTCAGGGCAAAACATTCCCCTTATTACAACAAGTTTAGAACTGACTGAACATTGTCAAAATTATATAAGAAGAAATGTCTCCTTACGCCTGGAAGATTCACTACTCAATTACGGACCCTCGGCTGAAGAGATTGCTGCACAATGGCTGCACACCGTAAAATGAAGAGCAGTTAACGAAGGGTGCCTAACGTTGGGGGAAAATGGAAATCAAGGCCACTACTCCAAAATGATAGATTACCTCTTACGCAAGGTAATGATGACAAATCAGAAAGAAATTTTTGCAAGAGGAATGCTAAGAGAAAGAGAAGGCCTTGGGACCAGACACCATGACCATCTCCTTCCACCAGTCTTCTACAACAAGCTACTTCAGAACTTAATTTCTTTGGCACCCCTGTATTTTTCAGAGAAGTTTTCTGTGGCCTAGTCTGGAGGTTCTGTACACAGAACACATTCATCCGTATGAATGAAGCCACTAAACAAGCATCTTCTTATAACATCAAGTTCTTACTAGTCCTTTTATTTTTAATGCAGCGTTTCCCAGGGATGCTGACAAATAAGGGTAGTTTCACCAGTCTGTTGGATGTGCTGAGACAAACAGGAAAATTTCAGACCTTGCTAGACCACAAAAGCGCACACAGATGCACATATACTCGAGAGTGCATGGAAAAAGCTCATTTTTGGGTCAGAGTGTGTAACTGCACACATTTTTTATGTACATTTTTGTGGGAACATTTTAGGACTCATGTCTGGAAAATTAGACCACTTCATGTTGCCCACCATATTACTGAGATGATCTCAGCTCTAGCCTGAATTTATACAGCTTCGCTCCTTGCTCTGAAGTTTTGACAGGCTCTTTGGTGACATCAGCTATCTTTTTTTCATCAAGCATTTGTTAGCTGGTACAACTGAAACCCCCTTTGTGGTTTCCAGTCTAGAGTCCAATGCGCACTAGGTTTATCAGCTGGGATTCTTTTGGTGTCAACTTTAAAAAAAAAAAAGTCTCAAATATTCTCCATCTGTTTAGACTTAGTCTTCCAATAGATATTTGAAAACTATTTAGTTAATAAACATATTTTATACTGATTACATTTGAATCGAAAAAAAAAATCATTTGGTTTAGCTTTCAAAGGACAATCTGGCCTCCAAAGCCATTTCGAGTTTTTTAGGACCGAAAGCATGGCTTTAATTTGACACTTGACATACGAATTCATGAGAGCCCATTGTTCCTGGATGGTAACCTGCCTCAACTGGCACCTGCCGCTACAGTACCTTCACCAAGAAGGCTGCTTATGGTTTAAAAAGGTGGTTGCAGAGTCCACTCTCACTGTCAGTCTCTGGATCTACCCATTTTATTAACTACAGAAATCACATATAAGGGACAGGGCACTGGGAAGGACCCCGGGCCCTCAGAGTGAGGGAAAGCAGGGAAAGTTAAAACCACCTCTCCCAAGATAAAGCAGGGACCTCTTTCTTGGTACAGGCATGTACTACACAAACCTACACATGATATTCAGAAGCTCATTTTAAATAAGCATATATGACCAAAACATAATTATTTACATAATAATAAGAAAACCCCCTAAATTTTGCTACATTTTTATAAGTACACTGGAAGCAATGCTGGTTTTCTGAGTTTGTTTTTTTTTTCTCCAAAGGCCATACTACTTCTGGAAAATGTTATAGCTGTTGCAAGAGCTGCACAGATCATTTCTGGTTTGCTGTTGGACAGGCAATTTGTAGATTTGTAGCACACAAGCTGAGGGCTGAAGCAGTACTGAGGACATGAAAGTTGAGCGTTCAGTAGCCTGCTATGTACTTGAAAGGGTTTTTATTAATAGAGAGCTGTTCAGCATGAAGGAGCTAAAGAAAGTGCTGTCAGACTGTCTCCAAATGCTTTGCAGATACCGTACTGTCCAGCCACTCGCTCTCAGCATACATAACTGCATGAACATGCAACTGCACAAAATCTCTTTTTTTTTGAAGTAGCAGGAATGCATCTGGGATATGGAAAAATTTAGTACTGTTCTGTCTGCCTGTGCATGGATGCTTTATATACAACCAAAAAAAACCCCAACAATTTTTATGAAAGAACATCTGATAAATGCCAATGAATTCAGAATTACTAAACCCAAGTTTAGAACAACACAGGAAACGGGTGAAGTTACTATGATCTAATTACAGCGGAATTCCCTTGGAAGAGAATATGATTTATGAATTTCTTTTCATTCCAATCAGTGTTTTTGAAACTCTAGCTGGACTACTGGGACACTGGGATGGTGCTTGACTTTAAAACTTAGAACAAGATACCGATGTTAGAAGAAGCCTAACAAATATATGGCTGCGATTAGTTTCCACTAAAATGACAATAGAGAGTGCATTTTACTAAGCTAAGATACAAACACACAAAAACCGCAAACCTCCAAAAGGTATATTCAAATGTTGCAAAATAGGAAATTACAGATTAATTTTCCATTTAGTACATTAGCCCACAGCAAAACTTATACCTCTTAAGCTGCATTTTATGTCTCTCTTTACTGCAGAAAAACTATCTGCCATCAGGAAATTCCTATGTGTTTAATTCAATTGCATTTGGAAAAATACAATTTATTCTTAGCAAAATAAGCACCATATAAGGTTAGATCAGAGCACAGCATGGAGAATGCCTGATGAGTCTTATGCATTCAGACTTTTACATGTATTTAAAAGGCTGGATTTCAAGGTCTTAAAACAAGCTACTGCCACTGCAGTGATAGTTTCCCACACTAGTTCACTGACCTCCACACTTGAGACTGGCAAAGTCCAACATAAATACTAATAATCTGGATAGGATCTACAACTGCAGTCTTTGCCTTGGGACTTTCCACATTTACAGACACTGAACACAAAGGAGTGGAAGATGACAAAATACCACTTCTCAGAAGTCCACATTCCCAGGAGAAACCATAACAGATGGTACTCTGCTGACCCAGGAGTAACAAACTTGAAGGGCCTTCAGGAAGCTGAAGGATTTTTCTCTATCCAGACAAATTCAAACTGGTATCTCCTCAGAGACTTTTTTTTTTTAAAAAGGTAACACCATGGCAAAATACTTCCACCTGAGGGTATTCAAACCTTCCCTTCACTACCAGTGTGCCCTAACCACCCAATCTTTCTGGAAAATGAGCTGAAGGTAGAGGGGAATTTGCCACCTCTCCTTCTGGCGCCAGATTATTGCTCCATTGGTGGTGAAAATCATGCCAGCAGCTGCCCTGGTATAACCCTGGGGCACTGGATGCCTAAGGAACTGCTTTAGGGCCTGAACAATAATTCTGTATTTCTGCAGTGCCAAATTAGATGGGGTTTAAGTGGTCTGGATTTGCCTGAAAGTTGCTATCTGTGTCTCAAGCTTTTAGCAGCAACTGAGCAGGCAATGCAAGCCCTTTGCAGGTGGAAAAGCTCCTGGTCAGAAATCCCCCCTTACCTTTAGCCACTGTTCTGCCTGCTCTTTGCTCTGCACTGCCAGAACCAGGGCATCTGCTCCTTGGTGTGAGATTTTCAGCTCATGCTTCTTCTTTTTGCTGTCTTTGGGAATATAGGTGATACTGCAGTCATTCAGGAGCAGCTCCATCTGGGGCTGCTGGTCCTTGGAACTTTTGTAACACTAAATAAATAGAAGGAAAGTTCAAAAGTTAGATATTACCTTCCTGAACCTTAGGGGAAAACTTTTATTATATAGAAATGCTATTTTTTAATTTTTAATATTTTTTACACACCCCATTACCACATACCACGGAGTTCACCCAAAGCCAACTTTGCATTTCTTCTCATCCACTCTGTAAAGCAAAATTACTTCCAGACTGACAATAATAGTCATCTTTATTGCAGGACAGGTACAACATATGGAGAGCATTAAGTGTCTCTGCGTTATCCTTATGACTCAACCTTAACCTTGGATCAGGTAGAAAGAGGGTGATATCTGTTCACATGTAGCAGCAGAATAAATTTGTACAGTTAACGACTTTAAAACCCAGATGTTTACCCTGCCCTTCAGCAACAGACAAGCATACGAAGGCAAATCTACATCAGTGCTTACAAGCTGCATTCACTGGCCTTACTCAGCTCTTAATTTTCTTGAGATAAATAAAAATAAATTCTCACATTGTGGAAAATAGGCAAAGTCACACTTTTTCAGTTAACAGTTCAATAGTCCCTGCACAACCTGCATACATTTGCATGTCAGTTCGCGTTGTAAGCTCCTGGCTAAAACTACATATTGTTCATGTGATGTTTTTTCCCTCCTCAATAAATGCTGTCAATGCCATTTCATGATGGATCACTGATGACCTGCTCTGCGTTTGAACTGGTGATCTGAAGGTGAAGGAGCAGCTCCTCCTTCCATCACTTGTCTTACAGACCCATTCTCTATGCCCACCTTCCAACACATCAGTGCAGCTGAGGTTCCCGAAGCTGCTGTAGTACCAGACTGCAGAACAACATTTAACTGTGGATATGAATCCAGTTATACTATATACTTACGTGCATTGGGCTTTCACTCATGCAAATAAGCACCAAGGCTAAAAAAAAAATCTTTTAATAAAGAGGTATCTGATGATCAAGAAGACTAATTAGTATGTGCATACATAGAATAGCTGAGTACAAATGTGAACAGGGAAAAGTACATGAATTTTTGCACATCTGCAGCAGTATTCATGTCATGATGCAACTGTCAGGAAGACAGTAGCTGTTAAAAGTATGTTAAAAACACCACAACTTGGCCTGAGCAAATACAGTCACTCTAAGCCAGCCTCTGCGGATCACTAATAATACTCCTTCCCTGCCCCAAGACCATTACATAAAAGTTTCTCCAGTTTGGTGACAGATTTTAAGTTTGTAACATTTAAAACCCACTAAGTTTTCAAGCTATGAAATATTGAAGATGTACAACATTAATCACTTTAAGAATCAATAAACAGCATATAATCCCTTTTATATTAATCTAAATCTTTTATTTATGATTATACATTGCTAACACTGAAGTATGTATATATTAAACGACTTTAAGTGAAAAACAATTCCCTACTAAAAGTTATTTCTAATGTCTAATGCTAATTAAAATATTTTTGTTTTATGATGACAGCTGCATTTATGAAACAAGCAATTACTAATCCCTAAGAGTATGTATTTGTTTTACTTGAGTATCCCATAAGTTAAATGTCCAAGTCCTCCTTCAAACAACAAACCAATGTTGTGTAACTACGTTGTTAGACTCCTATTGTGATTTTTATTTTCTTAATCCTCATTATAGAATTACTGAAAGACGATCCCTAGAAGGAAAAATAGCTTTTCAGACCACACATGTGGCTAAAGGAAATGAAAATATAAAAAATAACATATTTTTATATAGAACAACAAATGTAATGGTAGGGGAAATATTGTGTGACTTCAGGGAAAAATCTGTTTCTTTCTTTTCTTCATGCAGTTATCAGATGGTCCTGAAATCTGATATGATACTGATATACGGTGATAAAAATGTGGACTAAGGATAATGACATTATAAGAATATAATAACAACTGAGTCAGATTGAACATTTTTTTCAATATTTAAACAGAGGAGGATACAAAAATTAAATCCTCAGTAACCGCTGAAAACTAGCAAATTTGTTCCGACTGTATTTTTGGAAATCTGTTACCTCTATTTCATATCCTGTTATTTTCTATAATGCCAATAAGTACAAATGCACTTGGAAAGTGAACACACCTAAGCTACATTGTACCAGCACAGAATAAAGACGTTCTATCATGTGATGTTCTATCATGTGTTTATCAGCTTTTAACCTTTGGGATATTGCAGTAATTGTTAGTAATGTGCTTAGTTA
The DNA here is from genome assembly GCA_013396735.1 of Grallaria varia. Lineage (NCBI taxonomy): Eukaryota > Metazoa > Chordata > Aves > Passeriformes > Formicariidae > Grallaria > Grallaria varia. The sequence continues at coordinate 2,049,434 of VWZG01008799.1, read as the reverse complement.
CAACAGTTGGAAACACCAGATCAGAAGGCAGGGAGAGCCCAAGACCCCGGCTTATTAATATAAGCATTAGTTTATTCATAATGACAAACAGTAAATGTCTCCCTCAATTAGGCTCTCTTTTCAGAAGACAAGAAGACACCTATGAGGAGATTATTTTACTGGTGCCTCCAATCAGAAAGAAATATAACAGATTTGCTTAAGGAATAAATACATCCACTTGTTTCTCTCCTTTCTATAATGCAGCTGTACATCATGTGAATACTGCATCTGTAATTACTGCAGAACAGATGGCAAAGGTTTAAAGTGTATACATTACCACAGCATATGCTGCCAAGTGAATTCTCAGCCTAACAAGGGACTTTTCTCTCCAGCAGTCAGATCCAACAGTTCACACACAAAGCTCCCTATGAGATTTTTTGTCCGCAGGGAATGAAAGATTGGATTTACAGTTTCAGCAGGGATTTTTTTCTTCCCAAATTAAATATTTTAGAAGATAATATGCCAGACTTTCTTTCCAATATCAGGGAACTGCCCAGGTTTAAGCTTAAACGAAATAAAAATTGAAGTTCTAAGTGGCTAAATGATACACTTATAATTTCAGTGCTTCTCTGCTTCTTGGGTAAATCATGACTGAACTCTTTGGTAAGGTTACTGTAGACTTGGCCACTATTTGCAGAACTTATTCCAAAAATCAGATTCCCGTAAAAATAAATACATCATCTAAAGGGTACAAAGAAAATATAGCTAGCTAAAAGTAAGAATTACCAGTAGTTTGTTTTCTTTGATAACACACAGTAGCTTGGTCCATTGCCCAAATCGTTTCTTTCTAAGAAGAAAGGCACAGATTTTAGCATCCTTCACCAGATCCATAGAGGCTTCCTCGGAAGGCCACTGATGTCTCATTTTCTTCCCCTTTCCATCCTCTTCCTCTTCATCATAGGATTCATAAGAGCTACTCATAGCATCTGAGTCATAATCTTCAAGAAAAAAGTAAAAGTGTTAGCTTAAAACAATTAGCCATGAAGTAACTGAAATAACTGAAAACCTCGAGAAGGTCCATTTTAAGTTCAGGCTTTTGAAAATCAGCCATGAAAAAAATTACTCTTTCAGTGCTTACTAGTACTCATACATTAAGTTAATTGGATAAGAGATGCTGTTCCATTATGAAACTTTATAGAAGACCCATACAGACACCTTGTGAATTTTAATTGAAAGAAGAAGCTGGGAATACATAGCTAGAATTTCAGATAGTGTTTTATTATCTTCATAATATTATTTGACAGATATCTTAATTTTTTGTAATTCTTTCACAGAGAAGCATCTTCACCTTGCCTTAGTACAGCACATCAGGAAACAAACACTCCATATGACAAAGGTCAAAAGAGCACATTATGGGGCAATATAACGTTCAGATACAGCATCTGCACTGACATAATTAACATTCAATAGACGATGCTGTCCCTTGGACTACAGACTCTGCTAGAGTTAAAGGCATTGTGCAAAAAGTGCTTTGTTGTGTGCTTAGCCAGAGTAGCTTAATCCTGTTCCAAGTCTGGTGATGGAATGCCAAGCTTCTATTGTAATTAAACCACTTCCCTTCAGGCCTTTCATTTTCAACAATGTAGACAGATCTAGCAGCACTCAACTACCAAACTATTTTGCCATCATCACAGAACCCTCTCTTCCACCATCCATACTTGCCTGTTTATGTGGGTATATGTATATAAAGCCCTTCAGATAATAACACCTGAAGGTATGCCTTGTTGTCCACTGGCACATTTTCCCATGGGGGAATATTGACTGGAACAGTTTTAGGAGCTGAAACTTCATCTAAACATTTCCAGTAGACTTTGATGCATTTTTAAGCCAGAAGGTGGAAGAAAATCTCTCATTTGCTCTCGCTAGGTAATTAGGACCCAATTGGGATTTAGGAAGGAAAGACTGGGAAGAGGACAAGAGGATGGGCTGGTGGAAAGCTTATTCTGAATCAGTTCCTCCCTGTGTGCACAGTCAGTATATGGGACATACCCACACCTCACATTTCTGAATCTAGACTAGATATTCTGATCCAATTTGTGTTTTCATAAAAGTGTATGGAACAGAGTATGTTCATTCCAAAGTGAAATAAATATAAATATAAAACTTGAAGCTCTGGAAGCTTCTTTTTTTTCTTTTTTTTTTTCTTTTTTTTTTTTTTTTTTAAATTGAATTGCTGTCTTCTAGTCACTCTGCTATGGAGTGTTCAATTTGGGGCAACTCCATTGTGGCAAGTGGTAAAAGCCTCAGATGGTTATCAATGGGAAAGCACCACAACTTTCCACTTGCTTGACAAAAATCAAGAGAAGGATAGAAAAACTTAGGGCAAATGTTTAAACTGAGAGATTTGGAAACATTTATTCCAGAGTATTTATTTTTGCAGATTTGTTTAAAAGAATGTGTAAGATCTGGTACAACTTGCTGCTCCATCCATCTCTTTCTCTTTTCTCCCCATGAGGCAGGAAAAAGGCTAAACAAAAACCCACCAAAACCAGAACCAAACCAAAACATTCTCCCTGCTCCAACTCCTTTCTGAGCGGTTTTCCACAAACTTCCACTCTGAAACATCAGGAAACACTGGAGAGGTCACTGACCACTTGCAAACACACAGCAGCACACCAGGGTATTGGAAGCAGAGACAGAATGGAGCTACCCAATACAAATATGTAAGGTCTAGTCATTGAATCAGCATCTTCAAGAAGGCCTTCTCCCAAAGTCATGGGCTGTGGGACAAGCTGCCGTAACCTGAAGTTGCCATCTCCCTGGGAACTTCATCTCTTGCCTTTCCCTTTTGAACAAATAATACTTAAGTGCCCATTACCTCCTCATTCTTCCTCCATATTCAGTCATGATCTTTGCTGGAGCTATGCCACTCTAACAATGTTCACCTTGATGTTTGGTCTCTGCACTACTCCATTATCTCATTTGTGGTTTTGTTCTATTTTTAGCAGAAATATTATTCTGAAATTATTTTTTTTTTTTAGGTAAGAAGCAGAAGTAAGAAGTCACTACTCATACACTGAGATATAGACTGCTCTGGTGGAATTTTTCTGTATCATTATTAATGCAATTTTTTTCCTCCAAAATTCAGGAACTACCTTTTCAGTGTTAAGACTGTCGGGGGGTTAATTTTCATCAGATGAACTTGAAACGCGACTGTACAAGGGAGACAATCTTCAACTATAGTTCTCCCACGAGAGCGGAGCTGGGTCATTTCTCTACACTCTGAATACACACTGAAGAAGAGAAGTTTGCATGACAGACTCAAAGATTTTTCTATCAGAGGGCTGCATTTTTAACAGCATCAATCAAAACAATGCAAAATTGAATCTGTTTTAACACAGTTTTTCCTCCCTCTTTAGAACATCATTTAACTTTTTCATATCGCAGAAAAGAATGTGTCACCCTGGATAAAATTACAGGTCTTCCCATTGCCATGTATCAAAAAGTTGCTTTTCTTCTGGCTATAAATCCCATGCAATAATCTTGCCTTCTTTCCAGCAAATTTATTGCATTAAATAATTGCTTTTTCCTCACAACATTGAACCCTATGATTTATTTTCTTACAGTAAGTTTTACCGGTTTAAAAAAAAAATAATTGTAGGAAGTGCTGATCGGGACTTGACAGTAGAACCTGCAATTCTGCATGTTAAATACTCTACAGGTATTTCCTATGTGGCCTGCAAGCATTCTGAGTGCAGATTTCCTGTTAGCCATAAGCTGTATGCTCAGCAGAGGGACTCTGCTGGCACAGCAGTTGCAGGTTCATCCAAATCTCTGTTTATAGGAGGCCGAAAGCCAACAGGAGCTTCCAAGACTCCCACCCTCACACAGTCTAACGGCATCTCTGGGGACCTGCTGCCATATCCTGCCCATGAGAAACTCCTCATGTTTCTCTTCTCCTTGGTTTGTGGAGACTCTTGGCCACACAAAGGGCTTGTTGCTTGAGTCACACCAGGAAGGATGCCCACCTTGGAGGACTCATATCATCCCTGCTGAAACTTGGCCGCTCTTTACCACATCCTGCCTCTACTGCTTGTTTCTCCAAACTGTTCTACCGTATCCAAAACAATTCTTCCAGGCTCTGAGACACAAACCAGCATGCGCAGAAACAAGTGAAAACTGTCTCACCAAAATTAAGTCTACAAAAGTCTCAGAGAGTAAGAATGCTCTGACACAACAGGCTCCAATGCTAATCAATCATTATTTTAATTTTAGCACTTTCTGATTGCTGCAGCTTCTTTTGATGTTGGCTTTTCACCTCTATGTTCATCAAAATTTTCAGCTGTTAGGGGGTAAAAATCACAGTGGACTTTCACATTATTTGTAATAGTGTATTTCTAAGACTAGTCTGCAACCATTTAGGTATATTGTACAGATAGTCGCTTTTAATACAGAGAGTTATCAGAAAATTCATATGCACTCTTGCTTGCATGTACATGCAAGAGTTTGTTTACAAACCTACTACAGGGACTTGGGGAAGTTATGGATATTTCATTGTCATGACCTATATTCCAAAATTTTCTTCAGTTCTTGTTTGCCTTTATAGGTAAGACACATGGTATGTAAGTCTCCTTGTTATTACTGACATTACAAAAATATTCCACAGAAATATTTACTTAAGATAATGATATCTATCCGAACAGCTGTTCAACAGTTTATTCTTGCATTTCTTTATATAACACTTTTCTTTTGTCTTCTCCATCTCAAATAGTCCGAACAGCTAAGGTTAAATCTTTCAGTACCCTGCTTCGGTGTCTTATTTTAATTACCATATAACTGGATTTAGTGGAAGTTTCACGAGTGGAGATGTGTTAGTAATGGCACACTGAATTTACAAGTAACTTCATTACCAATGACGAGGGGAATATTTTTAACACAAATTAAAAGAGATGAAAAAGAAGTTCAGAACATAAGAAAATATAGCAAAATCTCAGCAAGTGAGGTGCTGAGTCACAGTGACAGAGCTTTAAATAGCTGGATATCTATACTTGAATCATGGAATTACCGATGGACTATTAAGGCTGGTATCCTAAATATTTTTATGCATTTGGATGGTTAAGTATAATAGGAAATCAGTTTCATATTTTGTGTTGTTTTTCCCTATGCAATCCCTTAGCCTTGCCATTACTATTTGCACGAAACATTTTTCTACCTGAGCACGGCTCTTTTTTAATGCCAAGACACAAATTGGAAGCTCACTGGATTACAGGGAGTAGTAGGACCACCCCACAGCATATCAAGGGAGGAAATGAAGAGATGAGATTCTGCTGCTCTTCTAAGTCTGTATGTTCTTTCATCTGCTTCCCAGTACGTGAAACTCTTTCTTACCTTGAGTTTCTTAACTAAGAGCTGCTAAATAACCTCAGTTTGTTTGGTGTACAGATGAGTAATATTTTAGTTTTAAGGTGACTCCTATGCATGCTTTAAGAATACCGAGATAATTTTATTCATTTGTTTTGGTTCAAATAATTAAGATGCCTATAAAATGGGGGAAGATATGCCTTTAATCTTTGGGCCATATAAAATAACGATTAGTGATAAATCAGCCCTACACAAGGAATAAATTACCCCAACCAATAAAAAAGCAGCAAAAAGAAAAATCTTTGCAATTATTTTTTGGTACATAATGTGCTGTTGACTGACCCTGTGTATCGCTCACAGCAGTCATTCCAGCGTTTCATCACTGTGGTCTCAGCACGGCTCCACTTCAGTGCATAGGTCTTTGGGTAAGTATTTGGATGTGAAAAGGAGCATTTGGGTGTGGCAGAAGGTCAGCTGGAGGCAGCCCTCTGCCTAGTGCACTTAACAAATAGTCACAAAAGTACTGTCATGTGCATCACACTTGGCTTGTGGGAGCCAGTATGACCAATTTATCCCTTTCTGCAATGTGTCATCAGAAATGTTGCAAATCACATCTTTTCAGTAATTCCCTTTTTTCATTTGTCTACTTTAGCAAGCAATTTGGCGCAAAAGAGGCACAGCTGTAGATGTGCAGATCAGCAGTGGTTTTTGAGACCTCTACATTCACAGTACCATCAGTTTAGAGGGGTTTACTCTGGACAATACTTAACCCCGGACTCCTGCTCCAAAGCCCCCACCATGTTTGTGCTTCAAAGCAGTCCAAAAGACTAATGGCTAATTTGAACCCTCTGTCTTCTACAGCTGCTGAAACCTGTTTTATGTGTACCTAACTTAAGCTCCAAGTTTAGTTTTCTCACAAAGGAGCCTGGTTTGTGCACATCAAAACAGTTCTGCAAACCAATGCATGGCCAGTGAGGATAACCAGCAAGGGCTCCAAATCGTCAAAGCAACACTTAGGACGCGTCACCATGGCACTAATAGAGATGTAGTTGTCAAATACTAAAAAAGTCAAAGGGCACTGGAATTACTGATTGCTCAGAAACTGATCTGGAAATATCTTACTCACTGGACGTGATGTACTCCGGAGCCTTCCCAGGACTAAGTGGCACTGCCTCTTCGTAATAGCCTTCAGGAAGGGAAGATGTTGGCAGTGGTGGAGGCCCATTATCTGGCGGCTAAACGAACGAAAAAAAGTGATTACAGACCAACAAGGTGTTAAATTAAACATCTGCTCATGATCAGTGCCAATGCAACCAGCCTTATAAACCCTGCTTTGTGACTAGTTCCCATGTTAACCATCTCGGAAGACAAGGCTCTGGGACTTAATCACATCTCCTTTGAATAATGTGTGTTCCATAGGGTAGCATCTTTTAGAAGAGAAACAAGCTAAATCTCAAGTTCCTCATACGTTCTTATAAATAAAATAAGTCAAGGTTGAGATCTGAAGCAACAGAGTGACTTAATTATGTTTCCTAACATACTGATACATTTCTAAATGTATCATTACTGTGAAGAGCTTTACTTCTGATAAGGAAGCAGAACTTTCTTTCATGTCCTCCAGCTCAGGAGAGGTTTATAACTCCTTTGGAGATATAAACACTGTAGGATATTACTTGCCATTGCTAAGGATGGTAAAATCAAGATAACAGCAACATTAAAAGATTTTTACCACAGCACTAAGTGGTAAAATTGTTGAAAAGATACAGCTCTCTATTTAGGAACTGGAGATCTAAAGGGTCTCTGTAGGAAAGAGATTTCTGTGCATAGACCATTTTACAGTGTTAAGGCTTATTTATTAGTATTTTGCACCTAAAATAATTCAGATTACAACAGAAAAGAGCAGTTTGGGTGGACAGTTTAGAAAAGTTAAATATCCTGGGCTGGCAGAGACCAATAACAAAAAATTTAAACCATATTTTCATGATAGCTTTTTTTTTCTAATGGCAAATCAATTCTTAAAATACACATTAATTTTTATAACGCTATTTCTGCACAGTGAAAACTGAGCTACAAACACTGAAAAGTTTGAAATATCAAGAAACTATTACACGATAAAATAAATAAGTCAAATACCAGGTCAAATTCTAAAATGCTTCTTTTCTAAATATAAACCTGTTTTAAATTTAAAACTGACCGACTGCTGGTTTGTTGATAAAGTAACAAAGTAAATTTAGTACTCTGTGACTTCTTCCATATGATTTTACTGTTCTATTTCCTTAACAAGTACCAAAACAACTGTATTTTACAGAACTCATTCATACTTGCTACAGGTTTTTAGTTTCATATTTACATATTAGAGAAAATATTGAAGCCTTTTTCCAGCACCAGTGGTTTACTGCACGGCTACGAAAACTGAACTTGGAAGCAGAGTCCCATTTCTGCACGAACACTTCTTCAATACACCTTTCTCTGTTTTTTTCCTGTGGTGACAGAGATGCAACGGTGTTTGTCTGCATTGAACTGATCCAGTCCAAACTAGGGGAGCAAACAGAGATGCTGCAGGGTGGGCTTTGCTTATGGTCAGATAGACACCTCTGGACTGCAACTCAGGTTGGCTGACTGGTCCAGCAGGGCCATGGAGCCTTCTTCCACCTACAGATGAAGCCACAGTGACTATACACCTCTTTTGCTACAGACCTCAGGTAACCTGGGAGGAACCCGAGCTTTAATAACACGTGGCATTAGCTCTAGTGAAATTACTACTGTGGGCACTTTCAGGGCTGAATTAATCTTTGCACCTTTCAAAGCCAGACATCTCCAAATCTCTTCACTGCTTACACACACCTGTGCCAGACACCTTTCCTAACAACATCAGCAAGGTGAGTCCTACCCTAAGTGTGCTCTGCAGTTAAATTCATATCAAGGCGATTCCACCTCGCAGGTAAGTGCTTGCGTATTCCCAACGTGCAGGAAGGCAAGGAGCGAGTGACTAAACCTGCCCTTCAGCTCATCCAGCATGGACTTCCCTTTGTCATCAAGTAAAATCAGAAACTTTCATGAACAATGAACTGACTCATGACTGAACACAGAAATTCTTGGTCAGGTTGAAATTTACACTAATATTACTTCTATATCAAATGATACAGCCAACATCTCACAATCAGTTACAGATTACAGATGGCAATTACTGCTATCTCCAGTGTGAACCAAATGAGTTTTCCTCACAGACCAGCTTTGCTAGAGAAATTATCTGTCAAAGAAGCAAAACAATGAAAAAATGTGACTTTCAATGTAGTGCCCCTGGAATTTTGCTAAAAAAAAAATCAAACTGCCAATCTGCACATCACCACAAAATAAATGAGTCTTTCAAGATTAGCTGCTGCTGAGCAACAGGCATAAGGGACATTACAAATTATTACATGATTGTTAATGTTGGAAAATTGACAGCAATTACAAATTACTCTACACATATCACCTCTGTGTGGCCTGAACTGCTAGACACAAGTGGGAGAACAGCCTCCAAAGAGTTCAGATTTTCTCTCTCCATGCAGGTGGGTAGAACCTTTTTCTAATGAGTTGGGGTCACGGTTTGCTCCTGGGGCAGTGTAGGTTCATATACCCCTTCCATTAGACAGATAAGTTAATATCTTGGTCTAGCCTTAAACCATTTTTCCCATCAGGTGTATGTACAATATATGAAATTCCTATCGTTATTAAATCTCATTCACCCAGGAAATACCTGTCCCGAGTCATTCCAATTTTGACTCGACACAGCACTGAGGTTTCAAAGCTGCATTTTATCCAGGAACAAATAAGAGGTTCCAATAAAGATCAGGGGGGAAAAAAAATCCTTGTTTTTAGACAAAATGTTATTCATAAAGAAAGAAAAAAGGAAATGAAACACAAATGGTGGTTGTCTGATTTCGACCCTGCTGGAGCACCAGTTACTTCATACAGCTGGGGCGGGCTGGGCTGCGCAGCCAACATCAACACAGATGGAATCCATTGCTGAGTTAACCAGGCCCTCCTCTCTGAAATACATTTTGCAGTGCTTGCCATAACAAAGTTGAAAACAATTATAAAAAAGATTTTTTTTTTAAAGGGAAAAACAGAAACATCCAACATTAAATACTTTCTGATAAAAGCAAGGCTGCTTTGATATTTAAAAAAAATAAATTTATTAAGTACAAAATAAAAATATCTCATTCAAGTCTGTACCATAAACAACTAAATCTTTTGGGAGCTATTGAATATATAAGAGTTTAAGCACCAAGATATGTAAAAAGTATATGTGTGCATTATGGTATTAGTTACTAATATTTATAATGCTATTTTAATTTTTTTTTACTATTGCTAGTTGTATTGCTTAATTTTTTCAACTTGGCAATTTTTAGTGGAAGAATTTGATAAAGTTATGAGTTACGAACTGAAATAAGTTCTTATTCAGTAACTTTTCAATAGTTTACCTGAAAAAATAAAAAGGCCATAAAACCCACAAAACTATTTATATATTTTATAAAAGGATTAAACCTCAGAAAACACAAGAACATGTGTAGCTTGAGTGGTATCAGGAGGAAAGACCTGGCAACCTGCAAAGAAGGCATTAGCATAAATTTCTACTTTTTTAAAAAAAAAATTTTTAGGACAGGAAACAGGGAAGAAAACTAGAGAAACTGCCTCTCAAGGTAAATCACAGGAATAAGAACAAGAGTTAGAAAATAAACTACAATTACTTTTATCTCCTTGGAGGAGAAAGGACAAAGATTAGTGATGTATGTTGTCCAGAATAGTAATACTGAAAAAAATACTGATAAAAATGTTTGTCAGGAGCTGGGTTTGAAAACAAATTAGATGCTTTAACTGAAGGTAAGCAGATGGGGTGATCATGACACTACAGAGTTGAGATCTCTGATGAATTACAGACTGGACTGTGCATGGGATGCCCAATTCCAGTTTACAGGATGGATTGTTGAGAGAAAGAAACAAAATATCTCCAAATAATGAGCAATATTTAACTGGGTGGTAAAACTCAATATCCTACTGGACTCTGAAACAGACTTTTATGGACATATTAATTGAATGGCATATTATGGTCTTCCTCTCCACCTGCCCATCTGTACTCCACAGATCACAAATAAACTCTTCCGTTCTTTATCCTAAGAGATAAACTACTTTATTTCCCTCTTCTGCCCAAGGGTACTGAGCAAGAGAGACAGTAACTTTCATTTGAAGGCTAGTCTAGCTGATATCTGCTGACAATATGGAAAGCAGTCTGAAAGACAGAGAAAAAATAAATGTCAATGTATAGAGCTCTGAGGATATAAAATCACTTTATACCCCAATGAAAACTTGCACTCTGTGGGAAATAGAAAGAAACACCTCCCTATATGCAATGATTTAGGATGTGGAGATTTCCAGAGCAAAGCAGTGAGTGCAGCAGAGCCTGCCAGTACAGCCGTGCTGCAGGCAAAGACTGCCAGCAGCTCAAGTGCCACGCTCGCATGTGCCTTATTAGATCAGCCACCAGTCTGGATCCAGCTGGACGGTGGAGCCAGCTGCTACGTAACCCCTCAGTGCTGAAGGCAGCAACACGAGACTGCAAAAGTGGTCACACGCTGGTGATGTGTAATAAAGCTGTTCAGGAGCCAGCAGGCGAATGTGGGCTGTCAAGAAGAAACTTTGACACATGCACATGCCATTGGCTCTGGACGAAGCTTAGACCTGACCTCTGAACAAACTCACTGCATACTCAGCTTTTTGGAACAGAGCAACCTCATCAGTCCCACCACAGTGCGGGTACCAGGGCTGCATGATGGGCTGTTGGTGTAGTCTCACCTGATCACCTCAGAGTGTACATGCAGTTACAGCACACACCCCTACAACACCAGTGCTACTGGGAAACAACCAAAAGGACCTCCCTGGGAAATCAACAACCACAGTCAGGCATGATGGGAGGCCCAGTAACCCCCAGCAATGCTGTGAAGAGCCGAACTGGTCACCCACCAGCTCCTACTGCAGTGCTGAAGAGATGAGGGCAAGGGGGATCCACCACTGCAGGTAGAGGATGAGTATAAGCACAAGTGGAGCTTTTCCTTAGGGTGTGATCCTGAACAGTGACTTGAGCAGGTTTAAGGCTGAGAAGGTACAGGCATGCTGTTCCCCGGGGAGTTGGAGGTACATCTGACACAGCCTAGGAGCATGATTGCTCACTTTGGGGTGAACGCCTAATTGAAATTATCATTGGGAAAGTGCTTAGTATGTAGGGTGTAGTGACTAGAAACAGATCACAGCCTTAGAAAGCATAGCCTGGTGATGGGAAAGGGATCTGAACAAACTTGCTCTCATTAAATAATGAATCAGGGAGTCCTATGGTTCCACAGTTTGATCTGAAGATTGTCTGGAGAGCATTTACACAGGAACCTCACCAGAAACTGAGCTACCACTTCACAAAATACAACACATCTGCTCAGATGCCAAAATAACCCCAATTACCAAGGAAAAAAAAGGAAGGTAAAGATGGCAATGAAGAGGACTAAAGGGAAACAGTAAGAAAACAACATAGTATATCACCTGAGCAGAGAACCCAGTTGGTTATTGCATCTAATGGCACTGTCAGTCTGTGCCTAGATATAAATTGTCTCAGTTCTTGCTATTGTATGTAATTACACTTGAGATAATAAATAAAACCAAAGAGACTGAAACATGGAATGCACCATTGAAAGGACAGGTAGCTGGAAGGAGTCACACCCAAACTGTGGAAGACTGGAGTTGAAATAAACTCCAGACTCCACAGAAGGAACAGAAGATCTAACAAAACAATGAAAAGTGAAAGAGAATGAGGCAGAAACAAAGGCAACATATTTCTGCATCATTCAGAATTTATAATAAAAGATTATTACACAGCCAGTTGGAAGCATCACTCAGACCAAACAATAGTTGACTCATGTCAAGCAAAGGGTCTGTGTGTATCAAGAAAAGAAATGGGCTTTAATTAGTGCTAGGAAACACTTTCATACATATTACATGACAAAGATGAATCTGAATATTAAGTATCACGGTGCTCTCAGTCAGAGATGTTTATTGCAACTGTGCTCAAAGAAGTGTCTGCATTCCCCTGGAAAAACAAAATCACCTTCTTCTTCAAGTAGTTAATGAGCACATCCAAGTACACGGCATAATAGTGAGGACAGCACAAGGCAGGACAGTGAGAAAAGTGCAGGCAACACATTTTCCACTGGAACAACATCGTCTAAGGGCCTGATCACTGCATCGAATAAAAACAAGAGAAGACTTGGTACTTACTGACCTAACTCCTTTCCCATGCGTTTGTGCACAGAACATTAATTAGGAAAGCAGAAGTCTAGTCCCCAACTATCAACACAGGGAGGGGTGTTCTATTGACAGGTATAGCATAGAAACAAGAAATCAAAAACCTGGGGCCAGAAGTGTGACTGTGATAAGAAAAAATGGTGAAACAATATCCTATAAAATCTGTGGCATTAGTAATTTGATGGTTTTCTTATATGAAGGCCAAAGATCATCAGTATCTAGTTAAAAAAAAAGGAAAAAGGGTGTACAGGAGAAAAAAGGGTATACAGCCCGACAATGATCATACAAAATAGATTGGTAAAGCACTTCAATACTACTCTAGCTCGTACAGTTAAAATGTAAATTCCAATTAAAGGCAGCTGAGAATAGCTCATTCTGGCATCTTATACATGAGGAAAGTTTTGAAATACAGTGATTGTGTATTTCTATAAAAGTATACTATAAATTAACTGGGCCGAAATTGCTTTAACTAAAACTTTTTTTGTGATGCCATATGCAAATGTGAAATAAATAATGAACAATAACTCACCAACCTCACCCATGGAAAATGGGAATGGCAATTACAGTGTATTGCAAGACATGGCTAACACAAAGGAGCCAGTATACCTTTTTTTATCCTTATTCCTTATGCAATTTTATATGATGGCTGAAACTATTCCATAATCATACTGTGCCCAGGTGGCCAAGAAGGCCAACGGCATCCTGGCTTCTATCAGCAACAGTGTGGTCAGCAGGACCAGAGCAGTGACTGTTCCCCTGTACTTGGCACTGGTGAGGACACACCTGGAATCCTGCGTTCAGTTTTGGGCCCCTCACTGCAGGAAACACATTCTGGGGCTGGAGCATGTCCAGAGAAGGGCAACAAAGATGGTGAAGGGTCTGGACAGTCAGTCTTACAGGAAGCAGCTGAGGGAGCTGGGGATGTTTAGCCTTGGGAAAAGGAGGTCAGGGGGAGACCTCATCACCCTCCACAACTCCATGAAAGGAGGTTGTAGCCAGCTGGGATTGGCCTCTTATCCCAAGTAACCAGCAACAGGACAAAAGGAAAGAGTCTCAAGTCACGCCAGGGGAGGCTTAGATTGTACATGGAGAGAAATTTTCTTCACCAGGAGGGTTGTCAATCACTGAAAGGGAAGTGGTGAAGTCACCATCCCTGGAGGTATTTAAAGAGACATGGTTGAGTGGTAGCTTTAGGTAAACAGTTGGACTCAATGATCTTACAGGCCTTTTCCAGTCCAATTGGTTCCATGTCCAGAGTCCATGTTCCAGTTACTTGTGACTGAAGGACATGATCCTTACAGCAGGTGCACTGATACTGCTCGCTAGAATTGAACCAGAACTCAAGATATAACTTCCTTATACACAATGGAGTAAAATCAGAACTGAGAGGAATACAGCTCTGATTATAAAGGATATCTGAAGCACAGGTACCATGGTGAGGGAAAAAACCTACTTAAATGCAAGGACAAAGTCTGGTAATGAACACCGGCATGGTGGAACAACAAATAGCGGATTAAAGAAACCTAAATGCTAGTAAATAGATTTTGTTAAGTTTCTGAAAGGGTTAATATTTTATCATTGCCCGCAGTAATAATGACTGCACTCAATAATAAAAAAAGGCCTCTTTACCTGTTCCTTCATTATGGAACAACTTGTTGGGACATGTTTAAACTGAAGTTATAGCCCGCTCTGAATGAAACAAATCAACCTTTGTTGAATTTATTTTTGTGGCTTTTGAAACTTGAGGAAAGAATTGGAATACTAATACTGTCTTAAGATCATCTTTGAAGAAGAACTGAGAATAACAACTGCTTTTCAGTATTAGAAAAAAAAACCAGATCAAGCAAAGGCTCCTAAGTACCCACCTGGCACATGGACCCCTTGCTTTCATTATGGCACTTGTATCACTTCACACTTTAGGAGAACTTTAAGACTGGCACATTTTTGGCTGCCATGCAAAGAATGATTAATGTAATTGGTGATCGCTCACCTTAAAAACGTTTTTGATTTCCAGACGATTTTTTTTTCTTCTCCAAGGACACGGTCTCCTTTCAGTATTTTCTAATAAATATCTAAGAGTACACCTGACAGGCAGCCAGATAAAGGGAGGCTGTCAAATCACTTCTCCACAATAGGAAACCCATTTATATGAAGCACTCCCACAGCGTGATTGTGTACTGTGCAAGAATGGGTTAGAGGAAGATGACCCATCTTTTTGATTCATATCTGCAGGGTTCTGGCATTTTGCTGAGCACTTGTTGCGGTTAAATAATTATTAAACTGTCAATATTCCAAGAAAAACAAAACATATACTCGATTTTACTGTGAAAATCATGCAAAATAGCTAAGTGTGCTGTTTGTGTTTGATTTTGTTGGACTGCACAGTGCAATGAAATCACCAACTGTCAGATGTAATATGACAACCAAATGCTTGGAGGCTACAAGTATTCTGTCACTGTCATGTTGTGGATAATTTATGCCAGTAATCCTCAGGCACATCTGAGCAGCAGAACACACCGGATATTATCCTACTGCCTCAGTGGAAAATGTACTTCAAGGCAACCTGGCGATAGGGCAATGATGGGATCCCAGGTGTTAAACCCCTAGCAGCACTTTGAAGTGTGCACAGAGCCTTGGCTCAGTTACTCCTCCAAACCCATCATCCAGCACTGTTTCTTGCCTGTCAAGAGCAGGGGAATGCCATAAAAGCAGCTGCTGGCGTTGAGATGGTCAAAGCAGGCTAAAGACACAAGCCCTCGCATTAAGCAGATTCAGAGGGGAGAAGCAATTGGACTCTGTTTCAGACACACTGACCTTCTCCTCTGCTGCTGCTGACCCAAACAAACCCTCCGAGGCGCTGGCACCGTGTCTGTGCTAGCAAGCACACAGGAATGCACCCAGGCAAGAGGTGTCTCAGCTCTGCAGCAGACCACAGCACTGCCCGTCAGCTTCACATCCTTTATCTACAGTGTTTGCTGGCCACCTAAAAGAGCTGCATGCACAGACTAAAGCAAGAGAGGATTTTTGCTTTCTCTGCCTAAAAGAAAGTCTGCTAGACCAGAAGTAGCCAAGTATAAAAAAGAGAATTATTGAGAGACTGAGTGCTTAGGGATTTCCTTCATTCAAGTATATCTAAGGTCCAAGTTTGTCCTTCAGTTTTAAGACCTGGTCCAAAGCCCACTGAGTCCAGGAAAGCTCTCCGGGCTTTAATATGTTTTAGTAACTGGAGACTTCATTTAAACCATTAACAGCCTGTCTCTAAATAAAATTAATTTTATACTCTTTGTTCATGGACTGATGAATAACAAAACTGATACAAGATTTGGCCCAAGCAAATATGCAGGTCTATTTACAGATTTACAAAAGAAAACTTGCAGAGCACCTGCCCACATATAACTCTGACTCTTGGCACTACTTTAAGGAGTATTGAATTCCTTCCCACCCACACATCTTTACATAAGTAGAAGCTTAAACACCAATTCAGACTAAACATCTTTGAATGCAGAAACCCTTGAGTGACATAAAGAGAAACAGTGGTGTAAATGAAACTTTAATTTTCAGGACGCTTAGTAACTGATGGGCTAAAAACATAGACTTTAGACAGTGTATAGTTTATTTGAAGTTACTGATTCCCACTTTCAGTAAATTCCTATGCTCCAGCAGTACACTGTTTTCATTGGAGGCTTAGACCATCACTAGATATTATTTAGCAGGCAGAAAAAACTTTCTGTCCTGAATGGCTGGCAAAAAGAGCTGTCATGCAGCATGACTTTCAGCTTGCCATGTGAAGAAGGGCAACCTAGAGCAGAATACCCCAGACTCTAGTGGGCCCAAGGAATTTCTTCCACTTGACTATGAAAGCACGGTCTGCGAAAAGTGGCTAGGAAAGTTGGCTCAGTATTTGTGTCACTGAGCAACACAATTAAGTACAGTTTTTATGGAGACTGGCATCAACTACAAATATTTAGGACTCCATTGATTCAGGGTGGGTTGAAAATCACCACGCAGAAGCAGTAATGGAAAGGAAAATTAGATCTTGGCCATTGTCACTTATGTCCTGCGTATAAAAAGAAAGAAAAGATGCCAATCTCTGATCATATCTCATAATAATAATGAGGGTTTAACAAAGAAGAATCTAATACAGGAAGGTTTCCAAAAAACGGCTAATGATCAATGCCATTATATCTATGTGACTTCAGGAGAAGAATTCCAAGAGTCAGACTGGAATTTGAGCTTGCCCTAGTGTTCAAAGGACAAAAAACTGGTGGTTTTGCCTTTCCCTTCTGACTCCACCTGGTCTTTTGCAGGACAGCAGCAGTCTGTCATCTTTTTCACAAATTATGATGTGCTACCATCTTCCAACAGCACCACTCGTAACCTGTATTTGGATATCGCAAGACAATGAGAAGCCTGGGACATCTCCTGGCTACAGAAAGGGAGGTGAAACTCACCACTGCCTGACAGTAACAACTGCAGAAAAACTGGCAAAAATCGGCTTCTGACACGATGGAAATAACAGCTGAGCTTGATGAATTCACTGAGGTGAAAGAATCCACAGTGTTACGGGCAGTTCAGAAGGAAGGGCCATGTTCATACTCTTGTTTGCCAGGCTCAACACGGGAAGACCACAATGCAGTCCAGCCAGCTCCGACTGTGTCAACTTCCACAGTAATTCCCACAGTATCTCAGGGAAATATTTTTGTTACTCAAAAATCCAAACTGAACTACTGCAAAAACCAGTGCTGACCTCCTGGACCTAATTCATACTTCACACCATTTCACTTGTTGCAGCTGTACCAACTTTAAGGGAATTTACACATTAGTATATGAGAAAAGAAAAGTAGATCAGTCGTCTTTAGAAAAACAACTTAAATCTTCAGAGCCAAACTGAACCTACACAAAAATGAAAGAACGAGGATCTCAATTGGCTTCAATTTACAAAAGCAGTATGTGAAGTCTGTATTTCAAAGGCACACGCATTTTGCATAATTTTCCTGCCTAAACCCTTTCCCTTGTAATTTATGCAATATGTATCTTGAATTAAAGAAAAAGTAATTGGTTTCTGGCACTGTTAACCATCAAATGAATTCTCCAAGTTTCACTGTATATTAATAAGACCACTTTTGCATCCATTAAATACATGCATGATTATTTTACAGGATCCCTTTTAGTTGAATTTTGCTACAGTATATATATCAATTCTGGATAGTAACATTTCTAGCATAAATGTTCCCTTCCTATATTGATTTCAGCATATCTCATTACGTTATATAGAAAATTAAAATTGAGAAAAAAAACCAAAAAACTTTTTCAGGTCACAAACCAAAAGCCAGCAGTGTTTAGGGAGAAACTAAGATTAAGATATTCCACACAATACATGTCTGTTGTGTTTTTTCACTTTGCCCTGCAGTAACTTAACATTTTACAAAAGGCTAGCCAGGAGTTCCATCTGATAAATCAGTTCTTATGTTCACAGGATGCTACTGGCTTATATATCTCTTAGAACTGGGTTTAAATGTGATGATAATAAAATAACACATTAAAATGAGCCAGAACATCAGCCATCCAGTTGTTCTGGCCCTGTAGGCTGTGTCTGTGCTTCCTGCTTTAGCCAATGAACCTGGATCTCCATGGGCTGCCCTTATGACCGCACACAGAATTTTCCACATAAGAATAAAGAGATGGATACTTTATCAATATTAGGGCTAAGACCATGTTCACCTTTTAACAGGCTAAACCACAATTTGGTTATGCTTCTCTAAAAAAATAATGCTGAAAAGGTTTTCTTCACCAATATCTACTGTAAAGTCAGTAAGAGAGAACCATTAAAACTTGTTTACACTTTATTCTGTAACAAGACAGCAGCTCTGAACTGGAAGATTGAAATACAGATCTCAATCAGTATCTTTGCTATAAACATCTCTACGAGCATGTGCATCTACTTGTTCTGCAGGGAAATTCCTATCCAGAGAGGGGCAGGAAGGGCACAAAAGACTTTATTAAAAAGAAAAAAAAAAGGAAGTATTCTTCCTTTGTTTTAAAACTCTACACCTTCACTTTTCAGCTCTCAAGGCAGAGTCTTCTCATGAGGCTTGCTCCAGGAAATGTTATCAATAAAATTATAAGAAAACACTCTGGGACCTGTGGCCTTGGCCAGGCCAACCTCCAACATACGATGGGTCAACCTTTGAAGTCAAGGTTACGTTGCTCAGGCTTTTGTCACTTGAATGCTGAAAATCTCCAAAGATTGTGACTCCACAGTCTTTGCAGGTGACATATTCCCAGGCTTATTTCACCACATAGAGTTTTTTTGCCTTCTCTTCTGCAGAATGAACTGAATTCCCTCAACCAAAGCAGAAGTCAGAGGAATAATCATTGCCCTGGGCCTGCAAGCTCCTTTCCCTTGTAACCATTCCTGTTAGCACTTAAAACAAATACATTATCTCCTGTATATATTTATATAATTAAATATCATACTCACCAGCCACTGCTGAGGTATTTCTGGCAGAGGCATTTGAGGAGGTGCTGGCAAACTGTTGGCAACTTCTTGTTTCTGTACATGTTCTTTTATTTCTAAACCTGTAGAAGAGCAACAAATGCCACTTAACACCTTGATGGATGCAGATGGGACATTTTTTCCACATGTGGACCCCATGTTGGACTGTCACACACTGAAATCGGGCATGCAGTGCTGATCACAGCCTACCTCCCAACATGGTTACTGAGGCAGGACTGAAAGAATGCTGGGAATTCAGGAATTTAATCAAGCAGAACAAACACATACTTACTCTATATGATAATGACATATATGCTGTTTGGATCAACAAATACCAGACACAGTAAAAAATTACAGGAAATCATTCTGAACTGCACATCCATCTCAAAGTGAAAGACTTGAACAGGATTCAAACACATTGCCAGGCATCTACTATACACATAAAACCATTTACTGGGGGAAGATACCACACTCAAAAACATCCCAATGGCACCATACAGTGAATAAAACAGCCAGCCTGTGGGCAGTGTGTGACTGGCTGCCTTTCATCAGCAAGGACAAACAACAGTCATTCCCATGGCACATTTTGGATGGGCAAGGTCATGATGCACAAACAAGCCCAAACCAACTTCCATGCCAAAAGAGTAGAAGAGGGTAGAGGAAGAGACCTCTGCCTGCCTGCCTGCCTTCCTGGGAGTGATGGTGACAGCTATTTGGCCAAGCCCACAGTGCCCATGTTCCCTGGGCTCCCTGCTGCCACCATCATCTCTGATCTTGGGGCCATGGCGGGAGTCTGCCCAAGTGCCAGGGGATGCCGGATGCTGTGACACCCCAAACTGGAGCACTGTTGGCGGGACACTGTCCCAACCAATTCACCATTAACTGAACTGCACACTGAGCATGTTTTCCCACTATTTCCTTCGTACATTTTTTTTTAAATAATCTCATAGTTTTCCAGGTGAATTTGTAAAGGGGAAAGGAGCTGAACGTAAAAGCTGCTTCGAGGATCCTTTGTATCACTGTTGAATCATCCTCACAGGACAAAAAAAACGAGTGACCCACTTGTTCTGGGTTTTTGGTACAAGAATTTAAATCACAGTTGAATTCACTTCATAGGAACATGATATTGTTTACTTTTCTAAATATCAAAAGGAGATTAGGGCGCATCTCCTCAATGTTCTGGCAAAAATTCAGTCCATGGATTCTACTCTGCTTAACCCTAGACTGAATTTAGTTTCTAGTGTTTAGTTGCACTTTTAAAATATATATTTATATAAGTCAAATGGATGTCTTTCGGTCAAGATCATATAATTCTCAAAAATGTAATCAATGATGAAATGTTTCTTGTCATAATACCCCAGTCCCACTGGCCGTGAAGTCATGGATTGAAAAACAATACTGATAAATTAAACTGTCTCTAAAGACTACAGATTCTGCTGTTTTCCTACAAATCAAGACAGGGATTAGTCTTGGAAAACATCCTTTCTTTTTTTTTTCTCAGTATAACTTTCACTTGTTTGTCTGTACGTAGGATGAATCTATATTACGACTGCCAGCCATAACCAAATCTCCCATGTCTTCTGAACAACCAGAAGTCATATATGAAGGGAATTTTACTAAATAACACCCCAACTATTCCAAGTGACTCTGGAAACAATTTTTCCCCAGTTTTAATCTATGTGTGTTTAAGCAAGAACCTGGTCTAACATTTCATTTCTTCTACCAACTTACACAGCAAAGAGAGCACTACAGATTTAGGGCATCAATTCCCTTTAACGAATACAGGCAGTGTTGATAGTCATACTAAATGACTAAATCCAGCAACAGTTCTTACTCCAAAATAAACTCTTTGTGTCTTTGTTTTTTAGAAGAAAGTCTGGGTTTTAGAAGGAAATGCCAAGTGTTTCCTTCAGACCTGCAATCCATTGGGCATGCCAAGGCTCAGAAAGAAAAATGA
This sequence comes from Grallaria varia, assembly GCA_013396735.1. NCBI lineage: Eukaryota > Metazoa > Chordata > Aves > Passeriformes > Formicariidae > Grallaria > Grallaria varia. The sequence continues at coordinate 2,028,312 of VWZG01008799.1, read as the reverse complement.
AGTTTTGCCAGCTACCCAGAGTAACCACTGGTTTGGATGCAGGGCAGGTTGAGGCCAGGCAGCTATGACCTGAAGAACAAATCTGCCTGGCCCAGTTCTCTCTGCTTGATAGATATTAAATGAAGAAAACAATGTGCACTTGGGGGAGATGGAACAAAACAAGGCAAACGATTTCTAAGTAATTCCCCAAGTAAGAACTTACTCAGTTCGAAGTGTTTTACTAAAACCCAACCAGCCCATTACAATAATTTCTACACCTTTACAAAATAAAACATAATTGTTCATTTCCAGATGTTCTAAAGAAGCCAGCCAGTTCCCAGTTCCCCAGATCCTTCATTACCATTCCCCACTGATCTTACATGGTTTTCTCCAGCAACTGAAAAATCCTGTTGGATTCACCCAGTTGAATTTTGCAAAAGCAGCTGAAGAGTCTGAACTCAGCATAGTCCTCAGGTCTCTTAAACTGTGCCAGCAACCCAAGAGCTCTCCTGGAGTTGTGTGGGTGGAGTAAAACAATATTTTGAAAAACAGACTCCAAATGATAGTTCATCTTAGTTACAGAGTACTGTGGGTTATGCATCCTTTATTGCTTTTAATTTTAATGAAGAGATGAATAGTTTCAAAGGGATGGGAGTACTGAATGTTATAAGTGATAAAAAAAGCAGCAGGGTCGGCTCCAGTAAAGTACATGACTCCCTGGGTAGTTTCACACACACTTGAAGCCAGGATGTGATGGCAGAGCTCCCAAGGAGGCAGTTCCTCTCCTTCCCTGCCCTGTTCCTGTCCCTGCACCAACCTCTCCTTTGAGCCAGCACAAGCATGTGTGTGGCCTTAGGTTGAACCAGACCGGAGAAGTGACACTGCTTAGCACTAAAGCAGCAAGAAAAAGCAAATAATGCTTATGCTAGCAGAAAGTTAGCACAGAAAGGAAGAAGCAATACAAGAGTAGCCTGGGGAGAGAAACTGGATGCTTTTTTCAAGGCCACACTGTCCCAAATTCTATTTAAACTGCAATTCCATAAACTACAGTTTATAGACATATAAAGCAAAGTCCTATGATCTCTTGCTCAACTGAACTTAAGGGATTTCCTTAATTCTAGTTTGAACTAGAGTATATCTTTTAGCAAAATATTCCGTCTTGATAAGATGCCAGCAGTGGCATGCAGAACTTGCAAAGTTCTTCCATTAGTTCATAGCTTCAGTGCTCAAAACATGTGCTTTATTTCCACTTTGAAACAAACATTCAGCCATTGCACTTATCGTTGTGTAAGTCCAACAGCTTGTTTTTCCTCATTCCTTTACTACATAAAGATTGATTATGACACCTCATTTTAGATAATTTAAAGGCACATTTCTGGATCCTTTAATCACTTTCACAACTTTTCTCTGAAATATCTAGATTTTATATCCTTCAATGTAGGTGGCACTAGAAGCGAGTAAAATGTTCCAGTAACAACTGCACTGAGAGAAGTCCTACCTCTTGTAGGATCTTGCTAATAGATGAATCCTGTAATTGGATGTAATGGACCTTGTTAAAGATCCTGCAACAGGCTTTAAAACCAAAATGGTAGGTGCTGAAGACTGGAAAGCTACGGTCTTGGGGTCTTTTTATCCAACACCATATCTAGAGACATAAACTGAACACATCTAGGGAGGTGCCCTGGTACGGATTTCTTCCTGCTGTTTAAACCTCTCACCCTCAAGGTGGAGGGTGATGATTCTGAACTGCCTACATGGAGCAGATCTTTGGCATGGGTTTGGCCTGAGCTGACTTGCCTCCTGCATCAGTTCCTAGGCATGAGGTGGGAGGGAGCACAGGCAAAGATCCCTCCATAATTTAACAGCATAAATAATTGCATCATAGAGTCCAGGAACAAAGCCAGCACTCCAAGGTGTAGGGTTTTCTGTCCTGAAACACCATACACAATTCCAAAATCAAAAGGATAGGACAACCCTTCCCTGTGTTTTCAAATTTGGCAACAGAACGTCATCTGTCTTCTTGAAAAATTCAAATGTTTTTCTTAAATCTAGTTGAAAAGATTGCAAGAATAAAACATAGTGCTAGATCAGCATTGTTGAGGTTATTTTGAACTCCAGTAAAATACAGCTGTTTCTAAACATACCAAGTTGCAGGTTCTCACCTACAGATTTTGGTTTTCCGGAGTTTGGTGTATTTTGGTCACTTTTTGCAGGATGATACTACTTCCACAATAAGAGAAATTGGTATCTGCCTCCTTCTCTCAGCAGTAAAGTAAAAATAGCACTGGATCTTTAAGAATGTCAAAAGAAATGTCCTCCTAAGAAAGGAGGACAATCATTACTTTCAAGTTCATCTCCTTGGACTTGAATCCCATGGCAAAAAGTATTTCTTTACTGAAAGGGGGAAACTGCATCAGACAAGACTGTATTTTTCCAGCATGAGAGAACAAACAAATCCTGAGAAATACAGCTGCTCACAATGTGGTACTTTTCTTCAACAAACTCTGGTATTTTTCAAAAATCTAAACGGAGGCTTTACACCGACAGTATTTCTGTCAAATGTAGTAGAAACAGAGATCTCATAGCCCAGATGTCACTATATACAGAAAGGTGCTGTAACAAGTGCCAGGGTACTGTTAGATAAAATAGTGAGGAATGTTCTTCATACAAGCTCTGTGGAAAGGTTCCTGTACACAGTGAATCACTTACACTGCACTCAGTACCATAATCCTGATGGAGACAAAAGTGATTGTGCAATCAAAATGGTTTTACATAGGAAGAAATGCAGAAAGTGAGTCTAACTGCAAAATGCAAACCAAACATGCTGGCACCCATTTCCTGTGTCTGGCCTGGCATTCCTGTATCAGCCATGCCCCGGAATGCACCTCAGTACCAAGCCTTTTGATGGATTTGGGTCATTTGACACAGATGAAAAGGTGCTGTGGCCAGCACTCCCTGACATAAAGGAAGGGTTACACAAAAGTGTAACTTTTCCATCAAAACTCACAAATAGCATTATTGCCACAAATAAAATGAAGCAACCACTCTACCAGCAGAAGTGAAAACATTCTATATAGTATGTAATTTTGTGGCTGGATTCACCGTTGTGCACCCAAGATATTTCTAGTGTGCCTTCTGCTATATTTTACTGCTGAACATCAAGGAAAGCATTCAGGAAAGTTACACTTTGGCTTCACCCTGTCTTTCTGTCTTGCTTCAATTTAGGGCTTGTCTTTAGCTCTTCAAGTTATTTCACTGAGCTCAGACTTATTCTGTGCACTCTGCAAGTGAGAAAACACACCCCGGCACTGACCTTTTGATGACTGTATCCTCAGGAGAATGTTAGTTATTACTGCCTTCTTCTCCCTGACAGTGGAAGTTAGATACTCATGGTCCAGAAGTTCAAGAAACAGGCGCAGCTCAACTATTAACTCTTCCATGGCTGAAAGACAAAAAACAGAATTGCTTTTTCAAAAAAGACCCATTAAAAAAAAAAGATAAGAGTTAATTCTCATTTATGCACACTCATAGTTATTTTCTAGCATTTCTTAACAATGTGTGGCCCACCGGCTGGAAACAGACTTCAACATTATCAAGCATTAGTGGAACCAATAGAATAGTCCATCAGGGAGCACTACTGGCCTTTATAGCAGTTATCTCAAAACTGACAGGCACATCTTCTCAGATACCGCAGGATGATGCCAACACCAGACAAGTTAAGTGCAGGAATGGTGGCCATTGGCTTTTCTACCAGTGACACTCTTGTTCCCCTCCCATTAACAAATGGCAAAATTTCTAACTGCAGAACAAATTTAAGGTTTGGTAAAACTTCTAGACACCACTGATATTTTCCTGAATCTTTCTCTTTCCCTTATTTATTCTGTTTGCTATGGTAAAAAAAAAAGAGCAGTTATTCCTTTATTTGCAATTTCTTTTTTATAATCTGCAAAGACAGGATCCCAATTTTTTGCATATTTTCTTATCACTCCGCACATTCCCAGCGATACACTTCATATTTCATCCTATTTCTACTATTCCAGGTCTCAAGGCTTTACAATTCACTCTAGAAAGAGTAACATTCCTTCCCTCTATTCCCAATGCTTCTTCATTTTTTTATCAATGAACTTTATAAGCACATTTCTACTTTTTTGCTTTCAGATTGTCCCTAAAGTTCTAATATTCCAGTGTCCTAATAACTATAGATGCTCAGACTACACATACACACACCTTTGTTACATCCTAATCATATGACATCTCTTTAGCAGGTTTATGAGAAACCCATGGTATTGAACCACATTTTCATGCTTCTGTTCTCTGATAATTCTGAGATCCTCTGGTCCAGTCCCTTAAGTGGATGCACTCCTTATAGTTATAGTTTCATCTTGATAGAATAATTCACATCTCCATACTTTCTGTATCCCATGACATTATTCTCATTAAAAGATGAGGAGCATCAACTTTATTTGAGGACCATACACAGGATTAATCCCAGTCCTATCTTCATTTTCAAATGCATCCACTTACATTTTTCTCTACTTAATCACATTTGGTTTTATAGTCTTTTCAAGGCCTGACAGGGCAACTGCTGCTAAACTTCTTAAGACCTTTAGAAGGTACTTTCTTTGCTGCTTAGTCCCTTCCCAGCTCTTCCCTACTCCTAAAACCTTTCTGATACAGTTGTTTACCCAAGTGAGCCTGGAACCTCTTACCATTTCTGAGAATGTGTCTGGATGTTTAAGTAACCCTTGTTCAAGACGAGCATTTGCTGTATCCTACACTTGACAACAGAACGGTGCATGCAGGGAAGCCTGCAGATGTCAGCTACACTCCTGCAAGAGGCTGTTTGCCTCTTCTTGCCTCCAATAAATACAGATTTTCCCATGTATTTGCAGACTGTACCTGCAAGTGCGCACTGGCTGCTCTGGCAAACCCAGCTGTTCTAGCAGGCACAAAAGATGTGCCAGTCAGCAATACCAGGGCATGAAAACACCTTAACAAAGAAATCCCTGAAGAAATACACTTGGGCGAACATTTTCATAGAATCACTTAGACTGTAAAAGACCCGTAAGATCACTGAGTCCATTGAACCCAGCACAGTCAAGTCCACCACTAAACCATGTCCCTAAAGCACCACATCCATGCTTTTTCCAGGGACGGTGACTCCACCACATCCCTGGGCAGCTGTTCCAGTGGTTCCCTTTCAGGGAAGAATGTTTCCCCTAATACCCAATCTAACCTCCCCTGGCATAACTCGAGGCCATTTCCTCTTGTCCTGTTGCTTGTTACCTGGGGGAAGAGACTGACACCTCGCTACAAACTCCTTTCAGGTAGCTGCAGACAGAGACAAGGTCCACCCTGAGTGTTGTTTTTTTCCAGGCTAAGATGCTTAGCCTGCTCCTCATGCTCCTCAGTTTAAATGTTCCTCATAAGACTTTTGCTCCAGACCCTTCATCCTTAATTTTCTCAAAGACACCATTAATTTGCACATGTAATGTCATCCTGCCCTAGTTTTTGTTGGTGAACATTTTGTTCTACTCAACTGGGCAGTAACATTGCTGTTACATAAGCTGTCCACATTTTCAGGAAATATGTTCCTCAAAGATTTTCACAATATATAGGCAGGAAGAGGGTATTCAAAATGACAGGAAAACTGCCTACATCATTCCATGATGTAGCTCATGAAAAACATCCCATGGCTACAGGTATTTTATTTATTTTTTTTTTCTGCCACCACACTTGTAGCTGTCTAAGCTGTCTAGAAGTCCATCAGAAATCCGAAGTATTTCACAACAACCCTATTACTTCCAGAGCTGTTCACATTATGGAACAACAACACATATACCTACAGCATACGGCTTTCTGAAGCACAAAGATAAAGGTTCAGATTGCAAAGTGGTAAGTGATCACAAGACTCAAGGAGGAATAAAGAAAGAGGCCCTATGACCTAAAAAGATTAATAATACCCAAATAATCAGCTCTTACTTTTTTTTTTTTTTAATTACACAGCTTAAAAATAAGGCGTATATTCTGGTTTTTGTATAGTGGTCTCTTGCTGTTAAGTATGCTTTGAATATAAGATGCATTAATACTGTTGTTATAGGTTCCTTTTAAATATGGAATATATGAATATTTTAATAGTTATATATTTGTCATAATACATGCCTTTCAAAAGCTACCATTACCATAGAATCTAGGCAGTCATTGTGAAACTTAATCAGTATATAGTAAAAGAAATGTATTATTTTTCAAGCAGTTCTGCAGACATACAAATTACTGTCAGTAACTGTATATATTACTGCACTAAAATTTCTTTGCAATGCCATGTTGTCTGGTCTCTAAGGCAAGGGACTGTAAACAGGCTGAAAGAGCTTCCCCGTGTCCTCTTCACCAAACAATACCCTATGCCAATGTCATCTCCTTTCTTTGCTGAGAACCTTCATTTCTGGGAAGGTAAAAAAAAAGATGAAAGCATCAGATACTACTGATATGCAAAATGTGCATAACTGTGCTCAGTTATTATAAATTATCAGATCCTTGTTCTCAGGAGCTTGTAATCTAATATAAACAGATGCATTGCAAAATGAGAAATGAAAACAGAGCGAGTTGCGAGGCCAGGAGACAGGGGAGCAGGAGGAGATGAGATAAGGAACCGCTGCTGGGGAGACTCCTGGGAGCTGGCATCAGCCCCAGTCTCCCCCGAGGCCTTGGACCACAAACGTGTGGCCTCCCTCTGTGTCTCTGGAGGAAATCTGCATTGCAGTCCTTGGTGACCCCTGCCCATCGACCTGCAATGACAAAGCCACCCAAGGTACTGGAAGCAATTCAACCGCCCCAGCAGAGGTTTTGAAAAAGAGCTTTGGTTAGGACCGATAAGAGAATGGTAAGATGAACTGGATACCAGTGAGACAGTGCTTAAAAAACCTCCAAACCACTGCCTTAGCCCCACGTTCACCGTAACTGCGTGTACTCTTGGCCTGGTGTCCATCTCCGCGGTTGAAACGTCTCACAGTGCGTCAGGAAGGAATGCGGAGCCTGAGAAGACTTGCCCTTCCTGCCTTTGTAAGCTCACAGGTACACGACACTGACTTCAAACAAGCAGTCGTACATGCTAATGTACAATTTTAGTGTGACAACAGAACAAAATTATTAGCAGCTGTTGAAGAATGCCAGGCATGACCACGACATTGCTTCTCTTATGTTTTTACCTGGATTAAATTGGGGGGGTATTTTCTTTTGTGGGAGTTAATAGCGTCACAAATATCAACATGAGAAGGAAGTAAGTTCTGAATTTCACTTTCTATATGCAACGATGTCAAACACTCAAAAAGAAAGAGGGGCAACACTGTCCCCAGCTAGCAAGAAAAACTCTTTCCAGATATCTTAAAAGCTTACTTTTCTCTTCTAGTACTTTTGCTGCTGAAGCAAAGAACAGGAATACTGCCATGGAGTGCATTTAATGTATTAAAATTGAGGAACTAAAAATTCTTTTATCCAAGATGGTAACAAATAAACTTGCTTACTCTCAGGAAAAAACAAGTTTTGCTTGTTGTCAGTCCTTGGCTGATTTGGTGGATTAAAGAGTCTTCTTTTATCCTTCCTAGAAATGTAATGATGTGCTCACAAGAGAGTAATGGAACTGAATAACAGAAAATCTACATAATACATATTTTCAGTAAGCAATCATTACTTCTTAAGTGGAGACTGAAAAGGAGCGGGTGATGCAAGTCCCAAAGAAAAACATACTCTTCCAGTGAGAGATGATTACCCTTGGAAATCTGACATCACCACAAAATAGGAATAATAATCAGAAGAAGGCTCTCCAAAAGAAGTCAATTTATTTGACAGTTTTGGCTGTATTTTCATTGCCAAAGGAATTACTTGTAAATGGCAGGTGGTGAAAGGCAGGGTGGAGCCCAGGGATGGTAATCACAACAGTAAGCAGATTTTAGCTTGACTGAGGAGCAAAATCACATTCCATGTTAAATGATGAGAAGTCCATTCTATGCTCAATCGGAATTATAGGCCCCTAATGGGCTGCTGCAATTGCCATGCACAAATAAAAAAACAATACATCCAGAAGGGTTTCCAAGACCAGCTCTCAAGAGTTTTAAAGGTTTTCAAATGGCAGCACATAAAAACTATATACACAAGGCAGCAACACCAAGGTAAAAATAATCAGAGGAAGGCAATTACATCACACTGTAGATTTTGTTCCAAACCAGAACTAAAACCAACTGGGACTAAAAAAGCATGATGATGCAATTATTCCAAATCTACATTTATGGGTGCTAACCTATATACATTTTTAAAAGAATATGAAGTTTGCACTCCCAGCTGATTAGAAAAAAATCATAGGAGTAATACTATATCACACACAAGATTTCAAGTTTGCTTAAACCAGAAGGATGAGCTCATTAGAAAAATAATAAGATTGCTTTTTTCATCACTTACAGAAATTAAATTATTTCTTAACCTTGTTATGGCACAAACGACCTGAAAGTGCCTTCCAGTGGACTAATGTCCACTGATGAACATTTGAAGAAAAAGAAATGCAAATCCATAAAGGATGACAGGAAGTATTTATTAATTGTTGTGTTGTCTGTACAATACAAATCCCACGCAAAGTAAATGCACTTCCATGCTTGTGTGTCTACTATAAATGCATGCATGAAACTATCTTAGTGTACTAATCTATCACAAAAATAAGAATAAAAGTGGAGCTTCAAAGTTTTAGAAGATCATATTGATCAGTTCCTTGAACACTCCTGAATCAAATTTCTCTGTGTTTATGTTTTCTGTTCCCTGTTTAGTTTGTCATTTACAGATGTTGAAGGCCAGAACTGACCATGCCAATGAGATCCATTACAAGAAATCATCTAATCTCTTTTTCTATACAATACAGGCCAGAAACTTTCATCTCACTACTCCTCCACTTCTGGAGAGATATGTATTTACCTAAAGCACATCTTCCAGGAAAGCCAAAAAAACTATGTCAGCATTTTGAGCTCTAGTTTCAAGGGGAAGGATCCCGTTTGAGTTCCCAACACAGATTTGATTGGATTAATGGATAATATTGATGCCAATCTTCACCCGATATATAAAAACTTCTTGAAACATAGGGACTTTCCCAACCTTNCTCGCTGGTATTTGGGTACACAAGCTAAAATCTAGAAACTAGACACATGATTTTGTTTTAAATAAAAAACAACACGAACTGCAAGTTTATACCCATTTCTATTGAAACAGTGTCACCATCCTCTGTTTTGGATGTTGTAATTTGAATATTTTATTCAAAAGCTCATAACAGACTACTTCTGGAGGAGAACATGTCTGTATTTTATAAAACCATAAATATTAGGGACACCACAATGCATGCAGACAAAGGACAAGGAGATAAAAGTCTTTATGAAGAAAAACATAAAATCACTTAGAGTCACTTCCACTCAATCCTATAAGGCAGTTACAAATGTTCTGCTTCCAGAAATTGATAAAAAATTTCCTTTCATGGCTATTTTATCATTATCCAAGAATGTAATTTCACATGGAAATTCACAAAATCTGGAAGGAGAAACTGACAGCATATTTAGCACTAGGAAAAATTTATACTTTTTTCAGTATGCTACCAGGAACTAGCTGACATAATTGAAAATTGTATTGAATTCCTACCCCTCAAGAAAAGAAAAGTCATGCTGCTTGAAGAACACCCAGTGAGGAGAGAAGACTTCTCACTTGGAGAGTTTTCTCTTGGTTGCACTGGCCCTTCTTTGCTGCCCCGATAACCACAGTGTACAAGGTGAGATGAATTCTACCTGATAAGTGTGTTAAATCCTGCTGCAGAAAGCAAAGATGATCATCCTGGGGGTACATGGCATTGGAGGAAAAGATGGTAGTGTGTCAAAAAGGGGTGAATCCTAAATAGCAGATGAAGCCCTAAAGACGAAGAACTAGTACGAAACAAGAAACAGATACAAGGATTGCAATCTGAGTGTTGTAACATAAAAATAATTAAACCTCTCTAAATACTGGCAACAATTATCTTTTGTTTAAGATTTGGAGATCCCCAGCCTGTCACAAAGTCTCTTCCCAGACAGCTTGGGGCAAGAGAGGCAAAACACATCTACCAAAAACTCCTCTTGTTTCATGCATATTTATGATCAACTTCAACGAGTGTCAAGGGATCACTTCGGTCCCAGCCCACACGTATTCCTCTGCTTCAATTCTCAAGGAATAGACTTTTACAAAACCAGTTTTCCATAAAAGCTATCAGATCTCCAGATGCTGCTGTTGCAATACTTGGGTGATAAAACAAGAGGTGGAAAAGCATTAAGGAATTTTTGGACAAGAAACAAGCTGCCAAAAATCCTACTCAATCAGCTACAGTCATGCAGTGAGTGACAGCAAGGCAGGAGTGTAATCCATTAGCATAAGGTAGATGGATAAAGTGTTTATTTTTTAAAGTCCAGACTAGTGTTTAAGCAATGCCACAGACTTTGGAGAGGAATGTCTGCTTTTAAGCAAGTTCACAGACAGTCACAGAAAAAAAAAAGAACAAAAAAAAATAAAGAAGGAAAAAAATGAAAAAAGCAGAAATAAAACCAGAAAAAAGGTAAGAAAATGCATAAGAAGAACCAAGAAAGAAGAAAAAAAATTACTGTTACAGGCATGTATTTTTATTCAAGTACTAAATATCTACATTGTACTCAAGTTAGCCAAAAAAAGAAACACAAAAAAAAATGCTGATAACTAACTACAGAACCTTATAGTGGACTTTATAAAGCTGCTGAAGGCTTTATCTAAAAGTATACTTTCCAGATGAGATTTCTTTTGTTCCCAAAATAAATGTAACATACCCTGTAAAGCAAGTGAACATGGATTTCACTCTCACTGCATGCTCAGCAGGCTGGGTAAGTCTCGCCCTCCTGCCTCTGCGCTCACTATGGACATTGATTTTAGATGCCCGTTACCCCACTATGGCAGAAAATTGAAATTTCTCGCACTCAACTAACTCCAAATGTATCAGCTGACATCATCCCGTCAGGGCAAGACATTCCAGGTCTTGCCTGCTGCCTCCTGGATTAGCTCACCTCCTCCATTCCTCCAAACCACAAAAGATAAGCAGCCACTGCAGAATTAAAAGAAAAGCAGTTCTCTCATGATGCAAGAAGGAGACAAAATCTGTGGTAGGAGGTGAAAGTCTGTGCCAGTCTCCAAATCCCAGGGAGAAATGGGGCTCAGTTAAGGCTGAGACACACAAAAGCAGATAACCTGCAGCAGTGCAAAGAAAGCAAAGGGCTCCAGTGCCCCTCGTGAGTTCTTCACTTGGGTCCTCAGCTGAACACACGTCCCTTTTTAGGGTAGGATTTCTTTCAGTTATGAACAACTACATATCCAACAGAAATGTGAGACAGTAAATTAAGGAAGTTAATGCAGTGCAGAAAAAGAACAGCGAAACAATGACAAAGAAATACAAATATGGCAATGGTAGGAACTTCACGTTGTAATTTGGTATTTTGGTACTCAGCAACACAATTTTATTATGAATGCCAAATACCAAATTTAAAAATTGTTCAAGAAGTCCTGAGTCTGATAAGGTCAGCCATATGAGCAGTACAATCAAAGGACTGTTTGCATTCATGAATCCGGATCTCCAGGTTTCCAGTGTACAGGTAATTTAAAGCCAGAAGTGAGATAATATTGCATTTTAAAAGAATAGATCCAGAATTCCTCACATGTCTATGTAAAGATGGAAAAAAAATAATTTTTTTTTTTTTTGTATCTTCCCACACTTTTTTTATACTACAGTTCTCACTGCTGAGTTCATTATACAATGAGTAATTTCTGCCATACATTGATTATTGTCTGATGCTTTCCCCAAGAAGAGAAGCATGTTCTGCTTTTTCTGTTTGGCTTTTGAAAATTTCCTTAAATAGATGTACACATTGACACAGACATGTTAAGAAAATAAAACCAAGGGAACATACTTTACACTGATAGGGAGTAGAATGGTGAGAGCTGAAATCTCTCTTTAGATGGAAAATACATCATTACCCGCTTTAGATCTGTGCCCCAAGAAACTTCTGTCTCCTTTACTGTTACCCCTAATTCTTGTTTTGTAAGAGGCAGTTTAGTCAACAGGAAAAAAAGAAAATAGAGGTTAAGGTAGCTTCCAAACTCAAATCCCACAGGTGAAGAACCATTAACATAAAAATGGAAATTTTGGTTTAGGGACCAAAAGGAAAGAGGTTGCAAATGTACAGGGCCTTAAGAGAGAATATCCTAAAATAAACATCTTCTTTCATAACAATGGTCCCTCTCTACCAAGCACCCACCTAAAACAGCTTTTCACAGTCTGACACCCAAAAAGGAACAAGTTTTCCTGGAACATTCTAGGTTTTATGGAGAACTGAAAATCAAAATGTTGAAACCAGCTCATAAACCAAAACTCAGTCAAGATACTCCCCTAAGCTCTACTTTCAAAGCTTTTTTCTCCAGCATGTACACACACAACTATTATCACTTTGATGAATTCTTTGGCGTATCATTCACTCGGACCTGTCTCTGATACACATGATCTAAATCCATGAAATATACTCTCTATTGAAAACAGCAATATATGCATTTCAACAGTGGATTCAGCTAGCTGTGATGAAGTAGGAAAGTTGTACTTCCAAATGGGGAATTTCAATTCCCTCTTCCCCTCAAGTTAATTTTCTGAAACAGATCAATGTCTCTCTGATTTCTCCTCTTTCTGGTTCTCCTTGATGATTACTATGTAGACAGAAGAGTTAAATAAACTTAGTTTTATAGTTTCTGACCAAAACAAAACTAAGGAAAAAAAAGAAAAAAAAAAAAAAAAAAAAGGAAAAAAAGACCACAAAAAAAGTCAAGTCCAGCCAACCAGAGTCAAATTATTCTTTTCATTCCCTTCACTCAGCACACCTCTGCAGCACACCAAACAAGATGGACCAAGGTCACCTGTTTAACCCCATCGTGCCGTGCACAGCGAGCACTGGGAGCATGGATTTGGTCCAGGTGCCCCTGGGCTTGGACAGAGGCTGCTACAAAGGAGGGCCACAGCAAACACCTTAACCAGAGGGAAGGAAGCAGCCGAGAGTGCAATCCACACTTGCTAATGGAGCTCCACAGACCCTTTTTTGCCTCCATAAACATGTTTCTAAGAGATTAAAGGTAATACTTTCTCTCTAAAACCAGATAAAGTTAGAGTGTACATTTCAGAAACATGTGAAAACTTAGGTTCCTGAAACTGAGTTATATTTCCTTACAATAAAAGAATTAAAAGCCAAGGAAGTGCACTTGCACATATTTGTTAGAAAAGCAGAGGTGCTAAAGAATGTTCCAGTAATAAGTTGGTCCAATAAGTCAACCAGAAATCGAGCCAGTAGAGCTAAGGACAGAAAACAAGGTATCAGACCTTTACATTACAAAAGGCTTGAGCACCTCATGGCATGAGTTCCTCTTTAAAAAACAGTAGGTGATACATCATTTTGATTACTGACTGCATAATGTGTCATAAGAGGGCGAGAATCACTGAGATTAATGAAGTTATCTCTTCACGGTGGTCTTCAAAATGCACAGTCAATCCCTGAAACATTTATTACTGGATAGTGCACAAGCTTTCAAAGAAAACTCCAGCTTTTTCATTCTGAAGACTCACCATGAGCTGGGTCTGCAGAAGGGTGAAGGGCAGACTGGACACTACTGGACTGACTACAGGGCTCTTGATTCTGTTTTCTGGGATATTTCTTTAGAGTAAAAAATTCTAGCAGGATCCTTTGCCTGAAAAAAATGCAGGTTCTGACAAATATAAATCATAATCTATATTTATATTCAAAGGATACAAAATAAATAAATATTTTGCCTCACAAAAAAATAGGAAAGGAAAAAAGCTTATTAAAACTTTGGGTCTTTATCTAGTATACTTCTCATAGTTTCAATGACGCTCAACTAATTCACTCCAACCTTGGATATGCAGCTTATACTTGTATGTTACGGAGATTTAATTTTAATTATAGATGCAGTCTGAACTTATCATTAAACTAGAAAATGTATTTTTAATAAACAGTAATAAACTGCTGTCAACAACTTTCTCTCAGACTATTCCAGCCACCTTTCCTCCTCTATCCAATAACTCTCACACCTTTCTGGAAGACAGACCGTGTTAGACAGACACCCACAAGATCTCAGGGAAAATTTACCTCCAGGGTTTGCACTCCCCTTGCATCATTTTCTGTTTCCTGGACATTATCTAAGTTTTCTTTACATCTGGTTATGCTGCCCCATATGTTTGGAACGGCCTCCCTTTTCTCTGCCAAGCGATCTCCCTCTCTCCCATGAAATCCCTCCTTCCTTCCCTCCTTCCTTCCTTCCTTCCTTTCTTTCCTTTCTTTCTTTTCTTTCTTTCTTTCTTTCTTTCTTTCTTTCTTTCTTTCTTTCTTTCTTTCTTTCTTTCTCTTTAATTCTTTCTTTCTTTCAGCACTCCCTTCAACAATAATCCTTCGCCGAACAGTTGTGTCATGTCTCCTCATGCAGCTGGCTTTTTTATCTACCTTTAGGTCAGACCTTGCAAATGTTTTCCCATGGTGAAAAAAAAAAAAAAAAAGACTCCCAATCCTTCTGATCGGTTTCACCAACCACAACACCAGGATGCATTCAGAGAAAAAGAAGCTGTGTTTTAGTTATTAACATCTGAAAGGCAGTCACTTCATTCCAGTGCGAAAGGAGCAAAGTAGACAAACACTGAGGTGCCTGTTCCTCCTGCCAGCAGCGGAAGGATGCAGCTCTGAGGATGGGAGCCCAGGGCAGCTGCCAGAACACACCCTGCCACCAGCAAGGGCACTGCCCGGCCGGCTGCAGCCCCTCCATCCTCCCCCTCACACCTGGCCCTTCCCAAAAGGGAGGAGATAATTTAAAAAAAAAAATAATTATTCCATACAAGAATAGTTCAAAGCTCTGAGGATGTATGTCCAAAATGTTACCATTACCAGAGGCTCTCACTAACCCTGAATGTGGTTGCATTTCTTCAGGACAAGGAGTTTGTAAAATGTGCTGCCACTGAACTGAACAACACAAGAAGCACCAGCTTCTCACTGTTAACAGCATCTAAAAACTCCCTGTCTGGCCACAGGAGAAAACAAAATGCACTTGACATACATCCTCAGCATATTCTGCCCGTGACTGCCCACTTGTGTCAGCTGATGGATACCATAAAGGTAAGAATGGACCACTGGATGCAGAACAAAACCCTATGTTCAAATTACACAGCTACCTGCGAGCAAACTTCAGCAATATCCTTTGGGCAAGGGAGCCACATTTTACGACTAAGAGAATCACTGCATCTCCGTTTGTCCTTGCCAGACTTCTGTCACAGCTGAGGGAATGTCCAAATCAACAGGAGCGTCACCAAAGGTTGCGTATGCCATCGATCTTATGCCTTGTATGGCTGAAAAAGGCCCTGGCTGGATTGTTTAACAGTATTTTCCAGAAGGTGTTTCCCTGTTCTTCCTGTATTCCTGAGTAACAAAGAAGGTACACTGCCAAATGTCCTCCCACTGAGATCTCAAAAACTCAGCACCCCACTCAAGAAAAAAAGAAAAAAGATTACGGTTTATAGCAAGTTTGCAATTTTTCCTGGATTTATGTGCTTTGCTTTTCACAGACTCATAACCTAACTGGGAAACCACAGACTGCTGCATCTGTTGGTCTCAGTTATTATCAGAAATGTGCTGACTCTCTATAAAAGTTACCCCATTGCATCATAGCACAAACAACCCGTGTCACGCCTGCAGCTGAGCCCTGGGAGCATCCTCTGCAGCCGGGCTGCAAAGGACCAGCTGGGGTGGCCGGGCAGCTCAGCCCAGCACCAGCCACAGCGACTGCACAAAGATAAAAGCAATTGATGGCAAACATTTGCATCCTTGCCTCGTCTCACCATCTGCTGCTGCTGCTGCTCACTTGAAAATTAATACAGTAGTTGCTTGAGCCAGAAGCTCATGCTACATCTGCCCTCCTAGCAGTACAGATCATTATTAGACTACACATGCAATCCTGTTTGCAGCTCAGATGGGGCCTCTAATCTGACAAGACCTGTCCTTCATCAAGAGAGACTGAAAATGCTTCATTTGCAATTGTAGAGCCTGAAACAAATTGGACAAAATCTTCCCCCTAGTCTGTACTACCTTACTTTCCCTTCTTCTTCCCCCACATACTTTCATCAGATTTAAAAAGTAAATTAATAAAGTGTAAGTCTCTTTCAAAGAACATAAGAAAAGTCTTTCACACGCAAATGTACAGAAAACTCAGGACTGGTCTTGCTTGTATAAATTACATCTCCTAGTCCAATTTCTAGGGGCTTTTTGCCAATCATGGCCATTAAGGAAATAATTGAAATCCCATTTTATCATCTTGATCATTTATTCCTAATAGTTTCCAATTTGCATCTGATTTGCAGTGCATGAAGAAAATCAGAAATGTGAGAAGAATCAAGTACATATCTTGAGGTTAGCATTGTCGTACCAATCTTAATTCTGTGGTCTTTAATCCAGAGAAAGTCTCAGAGGTACTCACTGTACATAAATTGTAACATACTGGTTTTAGAGAAGGACTAATTTCACAGGCTTCAGGGGAAAAACTCTGAGACAGAACTCTCCCTTCTTTCCCATGTAAGACACACTGGAAACTGCTTGTAGGAATAGTATCAAAATGAGCATTTTCAAAAGCCTCCTAGTCAAAATTATTTTACCCTACATGTATTTTTCATCATTCAGAATTCATGAGAAATTGTCTACGATAAGAAAATGAGCAGTCAAATATAATTCAGCAGCTTTTAGGGGAATTCTAGTGGAATGTATATATCTTTTAAAAAAACACCAAGCCCTTTCCCTCCTGTTCAAAGCACTTTGAAAATGAAGAAACTTCTAAGATGAGAGTTTGCTACCATTTTTGTTGCAGCAGCTATAGTTTGAGCACCATGGTTATAGCTGATAAAATGCTAGAGTTAAAAAAAAATAAATAAAAAAACCCAAACAACATTAGAAAGGCTAAAAAAGCTCCATCATGTCCTAGTTCTTTGTAGATCTGTCCCTGTATTTGCAGGGGCCCAGGATATACATACACACATTAGCTATAAAACAATGCAAGACAACCTCTTTCACCTCCTAGCAGGGAGAAAACAACAGACAATTGGAAAAACACATAAAAGACCAGGGGAAAAATGGAAACTATTTAAATAAGCCATTGTTTTGGTCATTTGAGAATGCCAGAAAGATGCTTCAAAAAGGCAAGACTGTCCTGATGAACAGGAAGGAGCATGAGAAGCAAAACAAGAGAGAGGTGGGTCATTCATAGTCCATGAACCTTAACAGCATTTTTTGGAAAAAAAAAAAAAAAAGGTTTATCTCAGTTAATCAGTTTGTTTATAGGAAAGATGCAAATGCCGAACTTGGGGTAAAGAGTTTTTTCTCTTCTTTGCTCCTTTAATCTGTTTTCTCATGATTGCCCTTTTTTGCCCCCAGTTTCTTTTTTTAAGAGACAGGCAAAGAAAGGCAAAATCAGCTTACACTTTCTCTTCATTCCAGATGGCAATGTGATGAAAAGTGACTAATTGCCAAATCAAGAAATGAATTATGATGAAGGATTCTAAAAAAAGTCAGTGCAATTTTTCAAGTGAGAGAATCAGCAGAGCAAATAAGTCCTAACTTTTAGAAAGCAATTTACATTCTCAAGGCACTGGCACCTGCTTAATTTTCCTACCATTCTTTAGGGTTACAAAGAAGCACTCTCTGATATACAGATGGGAAACTAAGGCAGGCTTAGAACCACACAGATTGTCACAAAGCATAACTCAGCACTACCATCAAAAGAAGCAGCCACAGGTACCTTTCCCAAATCCAGGTTAATTCCTGCCACTTCTCTGCAATGGCACGTGCTTGTGCAGCCACCGGATGGACTGAAGCAGGGGACTGATACAGATTTTGAGAGCAATACCCAGTCATGCTAGAGTAACTTTATGGTGGAACATGACTATAGATCTACTTGTACCTAAATTAATGCTCCACGAAGCTTTAGGGGCTGTAGTCACGAACTCAGGCTGTTTAGAAATCCTTTTTATACTAAGATCAGGCAATACTGATGGATCTCAGTATGAAAAAATCAGGTGGTCCCTCTGTGTCCCATTTCCTGACATATCACAAGGAGAGACAGGACACATCGGGGGGTAGTGTCCAAACCACAATACGTGCTGGAGCACATCCTAAAACAGGAATACCCGGCATTTCCCTCCTGGGGACACCAGTGAAAGATGGGGAAAACTTCTTGTTCTGTAGTTCTCTAAATCCACAGATTTGGTGTCAGTATAATTTCTGTGCTATAACACCAAATTAGCCATACAGACCAAATATATACATGTTGAATGTGTAACACTGAATGTTTGAGATGAAATCTCAGATCCAAACAGCATTTGTCTAACTATTCCCATTAATGGCGAAGTTCTCCCAATGTCAGCAGTTGTTGAGATAATCAAACTCTTAGCACATCTGAAAATCCAAATCAAGCTGTGGCCTCTCAAGATAATGTGACTAATTTTATCCTTTTTTGACAGTGTTGTCTATTTTTGTCTTTGGCTTTTGTAATGACAATGTGTATCTACATCATGTGACCTGGATGCAGTGGAAAGCCCTCAATGACTTCTCAAATAAAAGAAACTTCCTATACTTAAACCTTAAAAAAAAGCCCAGCTCCCTATATAGTAAATTATTAGATATCGGTCTTAGAGAATTATTTTTTTTAAAGTGTTCAAAGTATACAGAATTTACTATGATTCTATTAATAGCTTTCATAGTAGTAAATTTTATAACTAAATTTCTACACAATTGTGCAGGCTTCCCTGACACTGCAGGACTGTCACAGCCCTGTCAGTGGAGTCAGATCCCACTGGCAGGAGCTGCCACAGCATGGCTTGACCACATGTGCAGATGTTAATAAATAATAATAATAACGATGATGACGATGGCAGAACCATGTAAGCATTCATGATTTTCTAGCTTCCAACCTCTCCTCGAGCTACAATGCCAAACTTCCTCGGATGGCTGGCAAGAAGTCAGGAGCTGACAGCCATCCTGGCAGCTCTCTTGGCCCCTGGGGCCCCTCACCTAATTAGCCTGATGTGGAGCAGAAGGATGCTGTGCTGCTGCCAAGCAGGGAGGTGTGGGCTCAGAGGGACACCCAGTTTCACCCTACACACCAAACCCAAGGAGTCTGGCTGAGTGGACAATCACAGCTCATCTTCCACACTGCCAGCATGCACTAACCTACAGGTAAATGGATTACTGAGCTTCAGGAGTGGTGAGGAAGAGGATTGGACTGCAAGCCAAGCCAGAGATGACTTGCAGCATGGATTAATTAAAACTACTCAGATTTCATTTTTTAACCTCCTGTACTGAGAGGGAATAAATGCTTCGGAATAAAAATGCTCAACCACATCAAGACATCACCCCCATTCAATGCCACCAACTGGTGGCTGCACATGCCAGGGCACAGTGTGACCATATGTGGCCAGTGTCACTCTCTGACACCATGACACTCGCAAAAATTGTATCTCAGGCTTCAGTGAAACTGTATCTCACTGAATCAGCTCATCCTACAAGCCTGAAACACGAAGAACACACAGAAACAGAACAAGACGTGAAAATTAGGGTAATATTCAAGCAAACAGCACGCACAGCTCTGAAATGTTCATTATAAAATTCCAAGCAATGGCCTCAATTCGAGACTAGATGTTGAAACAATGAAAGAGAAAGGGTGGAAGGACCTTTGAATAAAAGTCAGCAGGTGTATTTATTATTTGGAAAATTCTTATGCATTTACTCTTCAGGGCACTGCATGAATATTCATTACACCTCACAGCTTAGGAGGGTTCAGATTTGAGCGTTGATATCTTCCCTTTATGGATCAAAAAAATTAGGCATAAAAGCCCAGCTTCAGACATCTAAGTGGAACTTGAGGATTGCAGTTTCTTCCTAGCCTCATCAAGTCTTTCACCAATTATCTTTCTCTAAGGTAAAAAGTGCAACAACTAAGTGACTGTGAAGAAAACCAATTGCCTAAGACCTCTACAAAAATAAATGGCGAAGCCATGAATTCAGAGCTCTGAAAACTCAGACCAGTACCCTGCTCCTTTGGGAGCACTGCTTAAGTGTAGCAAATCATGAGCTAATAATACCACTCTTTGGAGCTCTGGTAGCAGTTTCCCAAACCTTGCTCTGTGAGGCCACAGTTCAGTGATCCACGGAGCAGATCAATGGAGCAGTGCTGTCAGCAGAGCTTCAAATTAAAAGCTAAAAGAAAAGGGTTCACTGAGCACTTGACACAAAATTTTAGGTTCAGCAACAGTGCCCCAAAACACTGCTCTTTGGCAATCATCACAGTCAGATAGTATTTTTCAGAATATATCTCAACTTTGGAAAACAAGATTTTGTCAGGGAGTGTCTTGCAAGCCCCATGTGTCCGGATTTGCAGCTGAGGATTACCACACTCCCCATTTGTAAATTAAAGATGGGCACTTATTTAAATGTAAGGCAGAGATCCTCCAGCCAAACACCAGAGCAACAGTTTTACCCTCCACAAGCTCCAATATCATCCCAAAAAAAATATTCAGAGAAGAAACAATCCTGGCTACAATGTCTATGTGGAGAGCCTAGGAAACAGTCAAATGACATGCTGTGCCCCAACACCTTCGTTCCTCCAGAACTAGAGGACTAAAAGGAAGGTACCACAGGACTCAGTAGACACGCTTCTGGTTCTTCACGGACCCATGAGATGCACCACAGCAAATGGTATCTCCTCTGGGGTTTTTTACCTCCTCATCACTGGACATTAAAATAGAAATTTTTATCTCTACATAAGAATTATTGCATATGCCATCTAACCGTCTAATGGTTTTGCAACTGTATGAATCTGAAAGCATGACAAGAAGAAAAAGTGCTGCAAATGGAGCAAAGCAAAGAATGGTCCCAAAGGTCTGCCAGCAAGCAATCAAACCTGTCTGCCTTATTTGTTCAGTCATTTTTAATTTTCCCTGCATAAGAAGACAAGGAATTGTTATTTATCTTAATTTACAGTATATTCCTTTGAGTAAAGGATAAAGGAAGGGTCACTAGTACCTTGGCAGGGTTTAATCTTCTAGGTGGTCTAAGTAATGGCAAGGTTTTACCAAATGAACAAATAAAGTTCTTTGCCACTTAAACAATATGAAACTAAGTAAGATAAGAACTTTAAAGAATGTTAATTCAAAGAAAAAGACTGAGGCAATAAAAACGGCAGAACCCTGAAAAATGTGAAGTCCTGAAAAGGGGAAAATTGGGAAGAAAGTTTAGGGAGGAGCTCTGAAGAACTGCACTCTACACTGCATTTTCATCCAGAGTGCCTCCACTGTGGACTTGCCCGATGCTGCTGGGAAAGGTCACTGCCATCCATCATCCACCCATGAGCTGACACAGAAACCAAGAAATAACCATTCCCACCAGCACTGACAGACTGAGGCTTCCCCTGCCCTTCCCTCCCACTCTTCCCCAGCGTGGCCCCCATGGTGCAGAGAGAGCACCATACAACTTCTTAGTGACACCCCAAAGACTCCTGATGTGCCCTACGCACCTCCCCACTCTCCTTCTGTCCAAGACACCTTGATGCCACATGTGATGCCATGTGAGAAAAAGGAAAACTGAGTGAGGACAACTACTTCATATACCACAACCAGCAACAGGACAGCAAAAGTATAAACAGTAGGACAGAAAGTGCACTGACTTTTATAATGCTACGTGCTGCTCACAGAACCCACGACCAGATGATTGAAGCACTTAAAAGGTCAAGCAGACTTGCTTCAGGGAAAAAACAAACCCATAATCTATTTGTCCCAAGAAAGGAAGGAGTGCAAAGATAATGATGTAAAATAGGACACTGGGATTCTATTTACTTCTCTACTAATTAAAGAGCAAGAAGACAGAAAAACTGAAAGACAACAGATAAAAAGAAATTTAACAAAACTGTCATGTGAAAAGTACAAACATAAAATATTAGCAAGGATGCAAAGAATGTCTTTTTTTGCTAATAATTCTGGACCACTGGGCAGGACAAATACCAAAAACGATTATCTAGTTCTCAGGAATTAGGAAGAAACTTTCCAGAAGGCTGGTTATCCCAAGATGACACAAAAGATGGGGTGAGGCATTCTTTTTTTAGGCATTTCTTAGAAAAGGTGGATCTCTGGCAATGGTGCACTCAAACATGGGCCAACAGGAGAAAAGGGTTACATTTGCTTTGGGAGCATCTTAGCAGTACTTCATTCCATCATCATGAATTGCCCCTGTTTCTGCCCCTACACTCGGAGCGTGTCCTGGCACCAGTAAATCAGAAGAGAAGACATGGGGGAAGCTGAGTGCAAGGAACAGTCTGGGTGACAGTTTATTTGCTTATTATTTTGGATTTCACTTAATCCTATGAAATTCTTTTCTAATTTACACATTTTTTCCAAGGGCATTGCCTCTTCATGTCTTTTTATAGGCTTGGCAGCTCATAATGAGCCTCTCTGCTGTCTTTTGGCTTTGAACAGGCTGCAGCCTTATCTCTATCTGCAAAATTTTATTTATTCTCTTTGTAAAACCTTATTTATTGTTGGACAGTGGTAGTGAGATCAGCCTCCTTAGAACACAAATGTGGATACAGTCCAAACCCCTGTAGAGTTTGCAGCCCAAACATTCACTGAGCAGAAAATCCCCATTAGCTCTGTTTCATCCCTGTCTCCCACCCCCTATTTACACTGGCATCGTAAAAGACTTCGCTGTGTTTCTGAAAAGTGAAGTCTCCAATATAGAAGGATTTAGGTATATTAAAGCAGGTAAAGTATAATTTTGATGAACCTTTATGTAGTAGTCTGTTGGGAGTGCAGCTGTTCAGCTGTGCTTTTTAAAAAAAATTAAAAAAAAGAGATGCTGAACTGTGTGTGATAGCCATCAGCCTCACCGTGACAGCAAGAAGGATGGAAGCAAAGGACCTTCCATCCCAGAAAGTTTCCCTGTTCGGAACATCACATTCCTGCTAACTGAGCAGTTGTGAGACGCTCCAGTGAAGGGCAGTTTACAAGAACACACATATCAGATCACTGGGAAGGGTCTTCAGGAGGTTCACAATGACTTGAATTCAGTCTCACATCTCACTCTGCTGGGGTTACATCTCGTTGTACTTGAAGGTGGAGACTGTGAAGGGTTAAATACCTATTTCCCAAGCAAGAATCCCATGCTGTGATGAGCAGCCAGTGGTCTTCTGCAGTTCCTCAACCATTCTCCTCTCTTCTCCTCAAGATCACGAAAAGTTGCCACACCAAGAGGAGGGATTTGAAACATGCCAAGCATGAAAGGCAGGATCATATAGGCCAGTGAGAGGTCCCCTCTGAGAACCAAAGACCTGTTCTATCAGGACAGTCTTCTATCAGGACAAAATATAAGTGCCCCTTCAAGCTGAAGTACTGAGATAGAGTGAAAACGTCCCTTCATTTATAGCCAGTGTTTCAGAGCCATTTCTTAATGCTTTCAAGGCACAGGAACATTTTGTTACACCTCAGAATAACACAGTATTATATGTTAGAAAAAGATGCTCTGGAAACTTACCATGTAAATTACCAGCAAATATCCGCTTCTTGGCAGCCTTGTGTATTTGGAGAGAGCTTTTATTTAGTTTAAAAAAATTACTAAATAAACATGCACACGTTATTACTCACATCCAGGAGGAAGTGTGACTTTTCAGGAAAAATGAACTTTCTGCTCAGGCAGTTTCCAATAAGATCCCAGAAGAATGAGTGTACTACAAGTCAGATTTATTACAAGTAAATTAAAATCATCTGTCATAGGAAATTTCTTTTTTTTTCCGCTAAACTTTTGTTCTGAAGCAGAAATCAATACCAATTGTACTTCAAAACAAAGTAAATAAAAGATTTTGCAACTTGTCCTATCTCCCTAATTGTACTGTTTATAATGAACAGGAGTTATTTATTTTTGGAGGGTAAAAAATGAACATTGTGGTATTATTTTTGGCTGGTTTGCACCTTTTTAACAGTTATACATTTCATTCTTTTCAAATGCCTGTTAATTTTTGGCATTACAATACCTTTAAGTAATTTAGTAAATAGAAAGATACTGAATTCTGTGTCTTTAGATGACTATTTTCCATACCTTTCTAAACCTGAATCTCATTGATTCATTTTTAAATTTCCCAAAAGTTCAAATTTTTCAGCACTTTTGAGAACTGGCCCCTATTATCAGTTAAAATCTCATTATGTATTAACCTGCTTGGAAACCAGAGCCTCTCCACTTAATCATAAACACTACAGCTAAAATCTGACCTAAGTAGTCTGCCAAATGCTGCAGAAGCTGGTGCCAGTTAGGAAGATAATCTAATTCTCTCTGTTTCCAGAGCTGGGCTTCATCCAGCGGACAATTTTTATTTTTGGGGGGGGGGGGTGTATTTTTTTTAAGCCAATTTGGGGCATTTTGCCATTGGCTTGGAATACTTTCTAAATAAAATAAAAACATTAGTTTGGGCGTAGTATTAGTGCCAATACCATAAGTACTACTTTTATATGGCTTTATGTGAAAAAAAATCCTGTTGTATCAAAGAGACCGTTTCAGTAAGAGATAGTCCTAAACTGCCTTCTCTTTCTTTCAGGCATGTGGGAAATGTCCCTCTGCACAGACCTGCAGAACCTACAGCAAACCCAGAAGTTAACTTGAATCCTTTTTCCTATGGCACATCTGGCTAGAAAAGCAATTGCTCGCTCCTGCTCCAGTGTGACTGTGGGTTGTAGGGAAAGGATGGAACTGCTCTGTCCCCCACTTTCTCCTGTGGGTTTCTGGCTTTTCCCTGCACCAAGGACTAAGCTAAGCAGTTGCAAAGTGCCTTGATTCAGTGCAAAAAGAAGGATTCCTTTTCCTTGAGTAAGTGCCATGTCACCCTATAGCTGCAAAACTGTTAGATCTGGTGCATTCATCATGAACCCAAGCAAGTCCCTGGTAAAGCAATCCAGTCAGGTGCTGTAACCTTCAGGGCTGCTGACTTTAATTTTACAATGACTCCGCAGCTACTCAATTTCCAGCTGCTTTTTGTTTGGCTTCTTGTTCTTCTTACTTCGGGGTCGAGAATGCAATCTTTCAATAGTCAGGTCTAATCATAAAATCCATTTATATTTAAAAGCACATTCCTCCAATACTTGTTCAGTTGCACTGCCCTGAATTTGGCTGGATAACTTATGACAGAAGACAGTTGAGTTTTGTGCCAGAAGCAGTTCAACCAGTCACCCTTATTTTAAGAAAATGCTTTCCTAACGTTAACATTTGGAAAATTAGGAACTGTCTTTATGGAAGTAATTTCTAATTTTTTATTAAATACTTCCATCTAGGGTTTTATAGTAGGCCACTGTCTGTTGGAAACTAAAGGCCTGATGCTGGTACTGGCTGCATTTCCCTAGGCACAAAACAACTCTGCCAGAAGCTGAGCCTCTCCTACAGACCCCTCTGAGCGCTCCATGCACGTGTCCATGGACACAGCCATGCCTTGGAACCACCCTTCATGCTGCAGGGCCAGTGCTGGCTTGTTTGTAGTGAAGTTGCTAAGGAAAATGAAAAGGAAAAAAAAAGTTTCTAAAAATGAAAAATATTGTTTCCAATCAGAAATAGAAGTAGACCTGAGATGTTTTGGGGGACATCTTCTAGAGAGTGGAGGGCAGCTGGGGAACCTTCATCTTTAGTCTCTGTTAAGGTTTGCTCCTACAAGATGCTAAGCAAAACACGCCAGTCACAGGCACAATTATCTGAATTCATGTGACCAGTTCCTTGCTTCAGAACATGCTCTTCCTGGACTCAGCTACTCAGACTATGCCCTTCTCTTGGGTCCTCAGAAAGCTGGTACATGCTCTGGCAGGAAGGCCATTCCTGCAAGTGCAGCTGGACACATCCTGACAGATTCATTCCCATTTTTTCCTGTAATCACCCCGTTCACCCCAGGGCAGCTCATGCACCCAACAAAGGAGCCATAAGATGCTGCCCGGATTCTGAAGCCAGGCAAAACTCTCCATCCTTCCCTCCCCAGCCCAGGACCAAACTGCACTGGGTTACACGGGGTCACAACCACAAGGTTGGAAAAGATCTCCAAGATCATCAAGTCCAGCCTTTGACCTAATACTGTCATACCCACTAAACCACATGGACTCCTCCTCACTCACACTCCAGGGAAAAGGGTGAATCTGGGGAGCTGAATCCTTTCTCCGCTGTCCCAGCACTGCCCTTGCTCAGTCAAGGAGGCAGAGCTTGATATCCTGCATCATTTTCGCCATCTCCTCCAGTCTTGGCAACTGAAAACTGATACAAGACTCCTCCACATGCTTCAGTCACAGAAACACAGAAGGGCTGGTGTTGGAAGGGACCTCCGGAGATCATCCAGCCCAATCTCCCTGCTCAAGCAGCTTCACCTGCAGCAGGCTGCACAGGTTTGTGTCCAGGCAGGTTTTGTGTGTCTCCAGACAAGGAGACCACAACCTCTCTATGCAATGTGTTCCAGTCCTCTGCCACCCTCAAAGTAATGTTATTCCTCATATTCAGGGGGAATTTCCTGCATTTCAGTTTGTATCCACTGCCACTATCCTGTCTCTGGGCACCACTGAAGAGAGCCTGGCCCTCTCCACGTGACACCTGCCCTTAAGACATTTGTACACACCTTCAAGACCCCCTCTCAGTTGCCTCTTCTTGAGACTGAACAGACCCAGCTTTCTCAGCCTTTCCTCACAGGGGAGAGGCCCCTGATCATCCTCAAAGACCTCCTCAGGTCCCTCTCCAGGAGCATCTTGTCTTTCTTGAGCTGGGGAGCCCAGAACTGGACGCAGTACTCCAGGTGCAGCTCCTCACTGGGGCAGAGGGGGAGGATCACCTCCCTCCCCCTGCTGCCCCCCCATCCCACACCACAGACTGTCCTCTGGCTTAGTATGCTCTCTCTACATCACTGGTGTCAGACTATATCTGTATGTGAACATTTCTCGGTAAGCTGAATGAAAGACACATCCAATGAGTAAATTGATTTCCCCTCTATCATCTATGGCTGTACAAGATCCCACTCTGTTAATTGGTCTAAATTTCAATAAAGATTTAATTCTACATTTTTTGCAATTACAGTGGTAAATGTGTGGGGTGTTTTTCAGTTTAATCTGTTTAAGATCATTTAGCTGAATGGGCTGTGAATTAAAACCAGAGATCTTTCTGCGGAAGGCTCATGTCCTCAGAACAAGCCTTTTGAAGACAGCTATAGCACATTGACAATACTTCTACTATTTTCATTCTACTAATACCAACAAGATTGCAAAACAGTGTGACATTTACTGAGGTTTAATTATAGATACAAAGACAGTACTTGCAGAACTAGATGCTCAGGTTGGTTTTTCCACATCGAATCTCATCTGCCTCCAGTCTTTATCTTAGTGTTAGGAAACACTCAGTTCTCACATCCTTTCCCTTCTGGATCAAGGCTACGTTCATCTCAAGGCTTTATTCAGACACTGACACTGTAATTATAGCAAAGGTTATTCTACCATGTCTAAAATACATCTCAGTCATGAAAACTGAAACCTCTTTCTAAAAGCCCAGCAGGTATAGCATGATAATTTAATAGAAAACTCCATAGGATACTCTACTGACAGACCTCAAGCATGATACAGAGGAAAATTTTTCTAGGTAAAAAATTTTTTACATCCTGGGAAGTTGCATTATTTGTTATTTATATATTTAATTATGCCCACTAGAATTATATTTTCTGCACCAGTTAAAGCAAAAGCATTTTACTACAGATGCTTATCAATAATTGGACGAGACTTCCAGCTCATTTCACAGTAGCTAAAAACAGCTTCGGCCATGTTAATGACTTGGAAGTTGTCTGGATTTCAACTAATAACCTAGAGATGAATAGACCTACATATCCAATTACGGAGTCCCATCAAATGGACACTAAGTGAATACTTATCTTTGTATTCAGAGAGGAAAAGGGAAACAAATTTTAGCCAGGCTGTCAAAAACCATTTATTTGGCATCTGTCTGAACTAAATAGGAGATTTATTAAAGAATAGTCTAAAAATTATAATTGCCATGAAGTCAAACACACATCAAATTGTAATCCTATTCCAAATTTTTATTATAGTCTTTGAAATTATATGCTTGATTCAATTTTCATATCTTAAAAGTCCAGGAAAGGCTTCGTGGCCAATCAAAAAGATACGCAATAAAAGCAAGTTGTAATACAGGATAATAATCCTAACAGTTGCCAGTAGTGACTGTGTGGTAAAACTTTCTTTCTCTTCAGCATCTACTGAAAAAGTACACAGACTGTCTCACATTCTGTTTTGAGGCAAGTAAATAATTTATGAGTAAACAGCTTTAAGAGAAAAAAAGTATTTGGTAAATATGAACTGCAGAATGAAAAATCTGTAGAGGTTGTTTATGATATCACTGCTACTTAAAATAACTGCAGATTTTATCACACCAAATAGGGAGAAATCAAACCTAAAAATAGAAAAAGGGATTATGATCTACTACTACATATTTTAAATAAGAAGTTTTGAAGTAAATACAGCTTCCTTTAAACACAAAAGGTTAGTCTAATACTCTACTCTTCTGTTTTTTGAACATAATTATTTGCAAATTTATGAAAGTCTTGCTATTACCAGACCTATTCCCTTCTTAGTGCTCCAGTGAGAACATGCTTCCTATCCTATGTGAAAACACGGAAGAGTACAAAGGTGATTAATTATCATTTATCATCACAACTGGACTACAGCCATTAACAATTCACAACAAAATGCGAATAAGCCGAGCAAACACTTTTTTCCCTAAAGTTCTGTTAATCCTAAAAAACACAAATGAGAAACCACTCCTCTTTATTGGATAGTTGTGCTCATGGACATTCGTTGCTTATGAAACCCAAGCCCCTGTTGCCTCTGCTGTCCCTGGCAGACAGGACACCTGCTCTTATGTCACAACTGTATTTGAATCACAGTGGCATATGGGAAGGTATATTAAACCCCAAAGACATCCTACAGGTGTCCCAGCGGCACACATATCAGATAGCAGGTAACAAGGAAATCAAAACTTCAAGGTTTTTGTTGAGTCCTAAGATCTAACAGAGCCAGAAAAGAATTGTTACTCTACTGGTAGCCAAGGAGTGAACCCCGGGGTGGGTACATGACACGAACTCAGGGTAACTCCAGCTCTGTAAGCTGATTCAGAGATGGAATAACTCTGACGAGTTCCTGGTGGTTTTGGAGCTTCATTCCTCTATAAATCAGGAACCTGTGGTTTCAGTGATCAGATAGGGAAGGCTGGAAATTTAGATTGCAACATTTTAGTCTCAGGTTCTTCATGTTCTTCCAGTACAGCCTATGTTAACATTATTGAAGGTCCCTAACATATTGCCACCTTCTTTTCAGGAGTGTTGCAATACACTGAAGTCCTCTGATTAAAGTGACAGAAGTGGTCAGACTGCCAACATGCCCCTTTGAACATGGTGTGCTACTCAGGAAGGACACCAGAGCCAACCCACTGATAATGTAACTTCTGCACACACAAAACTGTCCAACAGCTCCTGTACAAGCAGGCGCCCATGCCTCCTGTTAGCTTTTACTCCTTACTTTACTCACACCTACAAGAAGATCCAGGTTTACTCCTAAAATCCTTAGCACAATAACATGGCAACAAGAAACCAGTTCTTTGACACTTTGAATTTCTGAGTTCTTTCACTCCTCATCTCCATGCTTCTGGAAAAGACCAGCTCAACAACAAGATTCTGTTTGTTGGGAATTGTTGATGCTTACTGACAAAAAACACACTCATTTTGCTAGGCAGCAAGCTTAATAGAAAAAAACATCATGTTATTTATGCCAAAATCATGTAGGCCACATTAAACATTTCAACATGGTAGTTCACATTGACATTTAAACATTTAAGGAAGAGACATGAGATTTTTTTGATGTTATTACACTCTCACAATTTCCATGGAACACTTAATACCTTCTTGACCCATTAATTAAACATAAAAACTATCTCATTATTTCCCTGAAAAACTAATCTTGAGATTAGAAAACAAGACATACTTACCATTGTTTTTTGTAATTTTACAAGTAAAGAGACCACAAATTTTTGCAATTATTTCAAAACAAGTTTACCTAAACAAAGCTATTTACAAAACAGGGCAGTCCATCTGTTCCAAATCAAATCAAACCATCCCTCTTCATGTAAATACAGAAAAAAGTAAGAAGGCTCCCTATGGACTTCTTCCTCCCTATCATTCAAAAGGGAAAAACTACAGGAAACTCCTGAAGAGTGAATATCATCTAACTATTCAAATAAAAATTAGAAAGAATTCTACTTTTTGCAACAAAGAAAAATTTATTACTCTTACCTCATTATTTCTAAGACATTAGTACAGCTTTTGCAAAACATTCCAGTGGCCTTCCAAACTGCGAAACCTGCCAAATTCTTTGACTCAGTTGCCATAAAACATTTCTAAATTGCTGGAACCAGATCCAAATTTTGTTTTATAAAAGTATAAAAGGGATATGAGTAAAACCATGGCTTGATTCATTGTGAATGTAACATATGTAAAGGGGTTTCCGGGTCCTGTTACTCATTATGAGAAAATAGCAATCCAGATACGCAGATATATTATGGTGGCTCCACAGATTTAGTCTCATCCTATTGTTTTTGGTGGCTTTCCCTTTCATCTAATCATCTGCATCTGGATTGTCCCTAAGTAATTCCATGTCTTCCAAACCCAAGTAAACAAAAGCAGTGCCATCAATAGAAGTGTGTACTTTCTCTAGTAATATTAACCATGCGCTTTCCTCTTTGTCAACAGAGCAAACTGGACCACAGAGAAAATGAACCTGAGGAATTCTCAACAATCCACCTATATTACTATGAAATTTTGGAGTATTTTTATCCTTTGAGAATACAATAATGTGACTTACAACTGAATTTGTAGAAACAGCTTGAAAAGGTCTTCAAGTATTTTTTTAATCTTATTCAGTGAAGTTTTCTGTGAGTGTCACAGTTTAAGAAATCTTTATAGGCTGTTCAGTACTTAATACCCTCCATATAATCAACCAACCAATGATCACGATACTTAACATGTCTCCTGCTGCACGAACTTCTGCTGCACTGCTCAACAGACTAACCCCGGTTCAGGTGTGGGAGATCTGCCATGTACACGTAAAGGTAACTCTCGCCTTTCCAGATGGGTTTTGCAAGACCTTCTGGTAGCATATCTCCATGGGCTCACTATGTCCTTTCCGACACATGGAGGAAATTCTGGGAATGCACAGTGAGAGTACCAGCTCCTCTGTATCTTGGCCCCATCCTCACTGGAAGGGCAAGAACAGCAGCCCACACCAAGGGCACACTCAGCCATTCGCTTACCTGCTCGTGTCAACCTGCTGCCTATGCTGAAAGCAGCTCCTCTGTTCAGAGGGGTTTGGGAAGTGCGTTTGGGAAGTGAACCAGACAATTTCACACCTGGGCAAGGGTAGGAGTGAAACTCACAGAAGAATCAGCAGCTAATTCATGTCCATCAGCCCTTCCTGGAGCCTCAGCAGTCCCAGAGCTGCAGCTTAATGGGAGGTAACACAAGGCTTAATATTTCAGTTTGGCACAGTTATTTTTTTTTGTCTAAACTAAAGGCTGGAATTACAGACAAGTATAAAACAAGCTGAATTCTTATTACAGCTTGTGATGTTCAACAGGGTTTTCTGAACTTCAAGAAGAATCTTTCAGAGTGTTCAAGTTTGGGCAGTGCCAGAGGAGTGATGAGGCTGTTTTGAGCACATTTGTACGGAAAAACAGGTCCATGCTTTCAGTGTCAGTTTTTTAAAAAAAGGAGAGGGTGGGTTTGGGTTTTTTTTTTCCTTTCTTTTGGTTAGTATTTTTATCTTTCAAACAAAGCCAAGAGTAATCCATTGCTTTGGAGGACTGTGTGGGAGGGAGGTGTTAACAAACAACCCAAGATCCCCTTCAAAATAAACTGTGCAATCTCTTCTGCCCCATCACTTTACGGGTTTGTTTTTGCAAGCACACTGATTTTTTTTTTAGTTCCCTTTTTTCCTATTTGACTGTAACGTAGAATAAATATTTACTCTCAAGCAGCAACCTAAAGTCAGTGCGTTCTTTGAATTGTTTTTCTGACCGTGTTCCTTCCACAACATATTTTGGTTTTTAATGCTCACCACCCCTATCAAGTAGTTTTCAGGCAGCAGCACAAGGAACTTCAAGATTTCACTTAATATTCAGTACTCCTCTCCCTAAGGAATGGTGGTGTCATATTTCAGTGTTTGCTTTATATTTCCCATTGTCATGTGCATTTTTTAAGACACAGTTTAGGCAGAATCTATTTATGTGGGTTTCAGAGCAGGAAAAACATACTTTAGCAAATAGAAAGAGGACGACAATAGGGAAAGATGAATGAAAGGACTAAAAAGGGAAAAAATGCTAGCAACCAGGGTGCAATTGTCACTCTAAATCCTCATTTTCAGTCTAAAACTGCTTATTAAATGTGGAATCTTAGTAATTATATATGGGTGTTTTTGTTTTTGTAGCTAAGTGATTATATTTGACACAGCTTGAAGCCAGTTATGTTTATACAAGTGCGTGGGTTTAACATGGAGAACCAAAGTTTGCCAAAAGCAATTGAACTGTAAAAGTCACTGGAAGTTTTTATATTACCCCAGAAAAGGAGAAACACAGATACTGGTGCTGTATTCTAACCAGAGAGCTGAAAAAGAAAGCTGGGCATTTGCTGGTCATGTTTTATTAGAAACGGTATTTCCACAATACTTCAAAGAAAACCTTTTTTGTACTAAAGCCACTTCTAAAGCAGCAGCCATCAGAGGAAGCAGGATGAGACAACAGAGGCAGAGGGGAGGAAGGACAGACCGCAACGCCAGAAGGAAATGTCTGCCCAGCCAGAGCCTCTGCAACATTTGTTCCTTTAAA
This sequence comes from Grallaria varia, assembly GCA_013396735.1. Lineage (NCBI taxonomy): Eukaryota > Metazoa > Chordata > Aves > Passeriformes > Formicariidae > Grallaria > Grallaria varia. The sequence continues at coordinate 1,995,253 of VWZG01008799.1, read as the reverse complement.
CGCTCAGTTGGATGCTTTCCTCCTGAAGAGTTAGGCTTTAATAATCAGACTTCTACACTACTCTGAGCACTTACTTTTGCAAGTCGTGTCCCTCAGAGGCTGAATCTCATGAGGCTGAGTGGTGAGCTGACTCAGGACAATGATGTGCTCTCACATCAGGGAGCAAAAAGCGCCAGCAAACTAAAAACTGGAAGAAAACAGTAAGCACGTCCCAGCCTGACAGCAGATGGTTTTCAATTTCTGCCCATTTCAGAGGCAAAGTGGAAGGAGAGAAAGGGAAGGTACTGCTGCCAAGCAGAGGTGACAAAGCAACCACTCCTGCTGCTGCTTTCAAAGCTGAATGGGTAAAGCACGTCAGTTTTGCCAGGAATTGCCAAATTCAATTTCAATTTCAATACAATAAAAGAAGAACAAAAAGAACAGAGTAATTCCAAATATAAAGTCATATGCAAAAAGCTTTGAGTGAATATAAAACTTTGATCTGAGAAGACTGAACTAAGAATATGAAAATGAAAGAATGGTATTTAGCAGTTAAAGCTTATTCCAGGAATTCAAAACCCTTTTTCATTAGTTTGTTACTGCATGACCTTCATACTTCAAGAGGGAGAAACAGAAGCTGTCAGAAAATCCAAGTAACCCTCATCAAAACCTTTACTAGGTTTGAGTTCACTTTGTTTGATGGGGAAAGATCAATCTTTTGGGTGGGAAAGGGTTAGAAAAATGTGAGAATGCAGACAACATAAATAGTTCGTGTTCAATCAAAGAATATGGCTGAAAGTAACACTGAGGAAGTGATGCTGTTCTTCATTCTCATCCAAGGTGAGACCAGCTACACCCATCTCATTCCTCATGGAAATGAGTCCAACCTTTCATCTGCACTGGCAATCACACCCAACACTTAAACACTGTTAATCTAAGAGAGTGCTATTAACATGCATTATCAATCTCCTTAGCTGAGTTTTAAGCCCATTTTCTCCAGTTCTGTCCACAAGAAGACCTTCTCTTTGTAGCAGTTTTAACTTATCTGAGAACTACTATCATGCCTTTGCTCATTTTTTTTCTCTGCTGAAATCCAATCACGAATCTCCCATAGGTTGCATCCTCAGAACCTTTGACTATTCCTGTTGCTTTCTTCTGAAATCTCTCCAACGGTCCATACTATTCCTGAAGTACAGCGCCCTACATGAGACATTGCTCTAGATGAGGCCCTCACAAGGTCATTTGGTCCAGGGGATTGTTTGACATCTCTTCCAGACAACACTCCCAGTAGAGTGTTTGCCAGTTTTCCTGGCAAAGGCTTGCCATCAGTCCTCAGCGCTGGTGAAGACCTGGCTGCCACATCTCACATATAGAGAGTGGAGACAGTTGTTTGATACTTGCTATATGTAATGCAACAAAGTGAAAGACAACATTTACTTTGATTTTAAATTGTTTCTATTACTTAAACACAAGGAAAGGAGGGCAAGGATGATACTTTGTAATTATAGTGGCCTTCAGCCTCTGCACCAAATTTATCATACCAAAGATGAAAAACAAGAAGGGAAAATTCACCCTAATTGACTAGAATAAGAAGCCTTTCTGCCATCTGGGCATGAGACAAGATGACAAAAGAACTGCAAACATCCCAGCTGATAGCTGTCTAAAGAAACTGCTTTGCTCCAGGATGAGAGACCCCTTCCTGAATGCCAAGATTTTTAAAGAAGTCTTGTTAACTCCTCCTCTATGTTACAAAACTTACTTTCATGAGAAGCAGAGTGACGGGAAGAAGGATTGCAAGCGGATGACACAAATGAGGTGCTTAGGAGTCCAGGAACAACCTTCAGTCTGGACTTTCCACACTTCTGCTCAAGCACTGTTTGAGTAGTAGTGTCAGCACTGGGGGAAAGAACATGACATAGTCCACCACCTCCTGATAATACTGCACATCATTTTAATCAGAGAAAACAGACTCTGTCTGCCGAAAGTATTAGCAGAGACAATATATATAGTCCAGCTGACCATAATGATAAAAGAGGTTGTGATGATGAAACAATGGTTTGTTAATATGACAAATTAGTGGGTTATAAAAAAGTGGACACATGACAAAGCCTAATTACGGAGTGGAGATAACAAGTTATTGGCTCCTTTCTGTCAATCCTGAATTGTTACATAAATTCAGGCAGGAGGAAACAGGCAGAAGACACTATATAGGGCCTTCAAAATCAGCTCATCTCAAAAGAATGATGGATCTCTTAGGGCTTGGACATACCTTGGCACATTTGCCACGGATATCAATCTCCCTCTTCCCCATGCATGGAAACTGTACTGATCTTATTTCATCCGGTGAGCCACTGCGGCTGAAAGAGTTACATTAATGCAAAAGATCCCTGTTTCTGGTTAGTATTTAAATGCCACAGCAGTTCAGCAGCTGAATCACAAGTAGTTCAGCCGTGCACGGGGAGCATTAATTTCAGCTGGCCAAAAAGGGTACACCAGACCTCTTAACCAAGCAGAGTTTGAAAGACTTAGCAGTAAAAAACCTATGCAGAGCTTCCAGTAAATAATCTTGTCCTAAGACTCTCTTCTTCTTTCTGCTTAGTTTATCACAGTATATAATTTTCGCAGGAAATAAGTGTTTCTCATTAATGATTTAGATCTAATCATGTCGAGTACTGTTTAAGTGGGAAGAAATCAAGTTCTTAAGGAATCTTACTGATGCTTGTCAAGGAGTAGCAGTTACTTAGAGAGTAGTTGGAACATATCATCCAAAAAATAAACCCAGAAAAGTCAGGACAAGAGGCAATTCTGACATTGTCAAGAGTTTAAATTCCAAAGGTATTCATCTACTTCTCTTTAGACCGGCATGAGATGAATCACACACTCTGTGACAGGACGAGATGTACAATTGAACATAAAATCACCGGTTCATGCTCTCTCCACCTCTCTCCTTCCCTTCCAAGATGCGCACAGGGTGCTTTCAGCTTAACTGCTTCCTAATCACAGAACTTGAAACCCTTAGGCCAGGCTGGATGTTCTCCTTGAAAGGACTTACCAACACTTTCAGAAAACTGGAGAGTCCCTTTCTGAGATACTGAGGTGACTTTCAGTGTAGTCTGTACAAGTTACAGAAGTGTGTACAAGTGTGCAAATATATTTGATTTTTGAATTAGATGTTTCTTTTCATCCCTGCCTTTCCTGCAAGCTGTGGTTTTACAAAAACTTGTAAGTTAACCTGGCCTGCTACTGAGACGGACTGATGTCGTCTCTGACCCCTCATTTCTATGCCTTCCCTTGGGCCAAGATTAACAATTCTGTGCCATAGTGAGCCAGAGGAGGGCATGGAGACAGCTCACCATGCAAGAGCTTCTGTTGGTGCCCATGCAGGGCGAGAACAAGAAAGGGAGGATGAGTTGCATCATCTCTTGTAGTAGCAGCCTGCATTTAGATTTAAAGCTACTGTGGAACTGTACTGGTGTAGATGTCACAAAATGGTTAACATTGGAAGGGACCTCTGCACTTGGTCTAGTCCTATACATGTGCATATATATATGTTTATATATATATATATATATGAATCTCCACACAAAGATACACGTCCATACGTGACTATCCTCATGTTGCTGGGGGTGGAAGCATGACAGCTATCAGGAGGAACGTGGTGGGAGAAAACATCTCTGTCTCCTGGGTCAGGCACTCAGGGTATGGCAGGAAGGCTGCAGCTCGCTCCCAGCTCCTCAGAGAAGAGCCCCTATTCCTGCGGGCTTTCCCTTGTTTATCTGAAGGACTCAGTAGCTATGTGGGAGCAAAAAAAAAAGACTGTTTTTATTATGCAGTGTACGCAGCTTCTTGGAGCATGCATGATTTGGACAGAGAAACTTGGGGCTGCGTGCAATAGATTGTAACAAAACACCTGAAGGAAAAAATGGTATTTATTAAACACATATGCAAAATACTTCTGTGTATTCTATGTGAGATACACTCAGACACTCCAAATTGCTGAAATTACCAGAGGCAATGTCACCAAGAGCCTAAATGTTATAATTATTTTCAAATGAAAGCAATAGCTGCAAGTAGGCTCACATTTAGCTTTCTCCTCCCTGGGGCAGTGCATTCCTAGCAGGGGTGTTATCCTGCATCTCTGTGGAAAGCATTATCTGCTCTGATAACAATGCAGCACTGTGCTTCCAAAGACATGCAAAGAGCAGGAAAGTTCATTCTGAATATTTCTGTGAGAATTAAATAGTCCTGTAGTATTTAATGTTTTACATTAGAGACATTACATATTTTCCCTTCTGAAATTTGGCTTAAGGTCAATAAATACAACATCAGCACAGATTACATTTTTCACAAAAATAATGAACCAGTGTGGCAGCCATAAGTACCCTGCCTTTTTTATCTTTTTTACTTTGTGCTTCTACCTGATAATTAACCAGAAAGGACTGCAACTGGATAAGCAAATGTTGTGATAAAGGAATGCATGATTATTCACATCTTACATTTCAAGGGGAACTTATTTAATTTTCTGATGTGTTTTAACCCTCAGGAAATTGTACTCCAGGTGAAATTGAATACAACATAGTTAATATGACACTCTTCTTTCCTAGAAGTATGATTCAACGATACTACTCAACCCTTACAGAAGCAGCAGCAATACTAGAAAATACATACTTATTCTTACACTGTAAGATGAATTTAATAAAGATATTTACCAGAAAAATAGTTGACAAGTATTTTGATTTGTGTTGACATGTAACAACCAAGAGGAGCGACCAATTTTAAAAATAACTTCCGTCAAGGTTTTGAAATCCAGGAGAAGCATGGAAAATGACAGCAGTAAATGAAAAAAAACCCAACCAAAACCAACACAAAAAACCCAACCAAAAAAACCAACAACACCAACTCAAAACCAAAAAACCAATAAACTCCAACACTCAAACAAACAGAACGTTTTAGTTACTGTGTCTTTCCTACCTCACAACTAACCCACAGCTAAACCAATTCATCAACTATCCAGCTCTATGTGGTGCTTCTGTTTCTGCATCAAAATCTAACAGCTTCATCATGGACTCAGGAAAAATGAGTCAGCTTTTCCGAATTAAGTGGAAAAGAATCAGGTCCACTGCAAAGACGCAGAGATCTGAGTGGTATTTCACAGTATGGCTTCTTTCAGACATCCTCCACTAACCCAAGAACACTGGGAGGATACTTTTATTCATATATATATATCTCCTCACAGATAGATAGATTGATTAGACACATACATACATATTCTGTAGTACATCAGAATAGCAAGAGAAACAGTAGGAGTGATGGGTACCAGCTAGTCATCTATTAAGAAGATGGGGCTGGTTGTCCCCAAATGTATTTGTGGTCAGTAAATGAGGCTGCTTGAAGAAAAAAATTGAGATGTTTCCACCCTTTTAAAACTGAGAGCCTCTCTTGATGTAGCCTGGTCAAACAATTGTGGTTTTATTCCAGAACTACACTTGCAACACGTTTTATTAGATTACTATGTCGGACCTCATTACTTCCCAGGGGAGAAGACTAGTTGCAAATTAATTTTCAGTCAAGAAATCCTATTCAATACAGTATTTACTAATATCTTTATAAAGTGAAGAGGTATAAGAACCTATGTTCTACATGACTGCAAGTACAACCCAGCTTCTTCCAAATCAAGGTTGACAGTAAAAGGGAGGCATCTCAAGAAGGTTGTTCCTTGCATTTAGAACTGCTGTTCCCTGCCCAGTCCTTTACATTTTGTTGCATCTAAGGTCTTTATACAGAAATACAGTTTTGAGGAAAGCACTAAAATATTTACCGAGGCTTGATGCCCCTATTTAGCTCTATCTTGCCTTTCTGGTTAATGTAGAATGTTCACATAAACTCCAGCTGCTCAGCATATCACAAGCCCTTGTACAGAACACATAAATGCACGCCTGCCTAAATTAAACAGCAGCCACGTGGTGGTCTGCACTGGAGTGAATGTGATGTGTTTATGAATACCACTTTCTAAACAACGCTATGCCCTCTCCAGCTTTCAATAATATTTAACTTTCCTCTTTCTTTCAACCAAAATTATTTAGGTAAAACAATACAGGAATAATCATCACGTTTCAAACACCGTTGAATCTCTCTGGGAGGTCACCTACAATAGGTAATACAAGCAGGATGCAGCCAGACAGCAATTATTCAGCCTGAAGCAGTGATGAAGAAATACATTCCTTATAAAAACAGCTTAAGTTATTTTTAAGTCTTTGAACTATTTTTAAGACTTAAACGGCAACAAGAAGTCAGACAAAGGCTGATACCAGTAAACAAATGTCACCAGCCAAAGAAACAGAGAACATGGGTTATGTACACTGTCTGCCTTAGGGGTGAACGAAGGAGCTTCCCAGGGCGCTCTGCCTCTTCAGAGGTCTGCAGTTTCATTGGAACTTTTGGCCTATTAATAGATGTATTTAAGGCTCTGAACTTTCCCATTGGTTTCAATGCAAACACACACACATGTGTGAAGAGCTTTGCTTGATTGCAACTCATGGGCAAACCCCTGTTTTTATAGGTGTTCACTTCCTGCTGGGGTCATCAGAGTGCTGTTGCAGGTTTACAGTTTCCAGCTATCTCTATTTAAATTTCCTCTATATTCTATGGAAAGTATTGCTCTGTTAAACTACCTAAGAATGATAAATGTATACAATAGATAATGTATGTACTATGTAATATAAAATTGTATATAATAAAAACCAAAACAAATGTGAGTTTGGTTACAAAACAATCTTTAAGGAGGTCATCCTACAATGCAGTATTTCATATATGGATTTCTGCTGAAGAAAGGCACGTTTCTCAATTATCTATAGCTAACCATAGCTATTCCTGTCCAAATCTGCAGCATACTTATAAAGAATCAGGTTTTGGTAATTAATCTAAACCACGGATCCTCCTTGGACTTCTTGTCAAAGTCCCAAATCCCTGACGTTGCCCAGATGTAGGATTCATCTTTAAATGGATCAGTAAACCTATTGGTTAAATTCAGATACTTCAGCTTCCAGAAATTACAGTCTCTAATGTGCACCTTTTCAAGGGCACAAGGAACAAAATTTTTGCACCTTCTAACTGTAGCTTCCCATGTGATGGCTCCCAAGCCACTACACAATCAGTTCTTTTTCACTTTTCCTGTCTTCAGAACATGTTTTTCTGTGATTTTATTTCACATTTTTTCTGTTTTTAGTTTTTAAACAGTGGCAATAAAACTAATTATTTTTGGTTTATTTAAGAACCGCAGTCACCCAAGTGCAAGAAATCTTAATTAGTTAGGCACTAACAACAGCAGTCTAAATAAAAATCTCACAGCTGAATGAACTCACATTTGGTATACAAATCATCTTATATGAGACCAATATGTCAAATTACTCATAAAGCAGAAAACTAAAATTATATAGCAATGCCCAGAAATACACTGCTAAGAATTTTACATCATAAACCTCATTTACTAAGAATCTGTCATCATTCTTGCATTTCCAGTCTCTTTTCAAAGATGTTTCCACCGAGTCCCATGAGCCATCAAAGCCCTGAAGCAGCCACGCAAAGATGTTGTGACAGACCTTTTTGTAAGCACCGAGTAGAACCAAATTAGGCGTACACTTATATATGCAAATGCAAAGAACGTTCATCTTGTTTTAAGCCTCCTGAATAAATTCCTTTAATTCAGAAGAATTACTCATTTTACAGGGTTGAAAGCTGAGGCAGACCATTTGAGCTTTAGTGGTGACATTCCTCTGACTAAATGCCAAGGCTTACAATGCAGTCATCTGTATCTCAGCTACTTGCCCTAGGCTCAATGCACAGTTTATGGAGAAATTTAGGCTTCCTAAAATAGACGTCTAGAACAGATCAGATTAATTACATCCTGGAATAGCCAATCTATATCCCCTGATTGTAAATGAGCTCTACAGGGAAGGAGGTCATCTGTAGACCTGCTCTCCCATGTGTGGCTTGAGTAAGGTAGGATGTATCCCACTCTAAGTGCCTATCAGCTTTCACGTGCCTTTCATCTGGAAATCTGATCCCATGTTTACTAAAATGAAAGTGAAGAAGATCTTCCTCATTACAGTAAGACATTTAAATGTATTTGGAAGGTTGCTTAGCAATATGTTATATTCACACATATATTTAATAGTGCTATTATTATTTATAATTTCCGTATCATTTTTTACCTGCGTTTAACCAGTTTTGCTGACAGCAGAAGCAAGAGAAATATCTAGCCTTACATTTTCTGAAGGACCCATTAACTGGCACCTCTGGGAGCCACAGCAGAGCTCACATAGAGCCTCCTCAGACTCGCTCAGCATTCATATGAGGCTGCTGATGCAAGCACCAGGGACAGGCAGGACTTATGAACATATGATGACAGCTTCATATTCACATTTTTTCAACAGATGGTCCAAGTGAGTGCTTTTCTTAGTGCCTTGCAATAGTTGAGTCCTAATTTAGACGTGAATAGATTAAAACAAACTGTTTGCCTTCAGTTAGGAAATACTAATTCCAAATGCTAACCTCCAAGACTAGTAAATGTAATATTACTTCATAAAAATACATTCTCATTTAACTTTGGCTTCCTCCTGTCACAGACTCATCACAGTCTTTTTCTCCCAGCCTCAAAACTGTGGTGTGAAGAACATAACTGATTTGATGCATAAATGAAAGATTTCATCCCACTGTCCTAAGAAAAGGGAGGAGGGAAAGAAAGCACTTTTGGCTTCCAGCTGTCATCCATCTATTGAGAGCAGCAAACATGAGAGGCCACCACAAACATAATGAAAATGGTTTTAACAAACAGCATGCCTATTCCCTCAAGTCCCAGAGATAGGCAGGGCTTGTACTGCACTCAGTCGCCTTCACTTTTCCTAATCTACCAACATTAGTTCAGTCATGGCAATTTAGTTCCAGCCCCCACAGTACACTGAATAATGCAGTTATATAACCCATTACTAACCCTCTGTATCCCACTACTGCTCTTCTACACCTGATGTAGATAAGCATCAACACCTTTATTTCACAAATCTTGTTAGTATTTGCAATCATTCTCCTCTTTAATTAATGTCCAGGTTGGTTGCCCTCTGCTTCACTTCTCCTTTGGTTGTACATGTCAAGTTGCATCCTGTCTTTGACGGAAAGGGATTGAAAGTGATCTGAAATGAAATCCCCTACATAATCTCTACCCATGGTCTTTTGATAAGAAAGCAGATCTAAAAAAATTCCCATTAGCAAGACTCTGTATTGAGGGACTGAAAACCACCATGATGGAGCACCTCAGTCTCATTTCTTCCAATGGGGAAACTTGCTCACCATCTGTCTTCTAAAGCAATTTGTAGGGACACTGACCCTATTATAAACTGATCACACATGAAAATTAACAACAGATACAGGCACTCAATCAAATGCAGAGTAAGGCAAGGAAAGGCAAGGCAAGGGGGAAAAAAAATGATGGCAAACAATCATATATGGAGGATATGGTACCGTTCAGACACAAATGCATGCCAAATCCAAAAGACCTCCAGTGTGGGGCAGGCCGGCTTTTGCTTAAGAATAAGCATAAGCATAAATAATAATTCATATGGGTTGTTTTGGGGTAGGATATTTACAAGTCATGTGAGCAGAGAAGCAAGTTTAATGTTTTGCATGTCCTGCATATATATTGTTGTCTTTGGACTATGCAGCTAGACTGAGGCCATCCTATGTTGCTAAGGGCCCTCTGTGACTAGATGCTGATAGATGACCATTTGGAAATGCACCTATCAGTCTCAATCAACACACCACTCTAATTTTCCCTTCAGCAGTTACTATTTTTAACCTGGAAACTGACAGAAAAACTGACCTAACAAGTATCTTAGTAAGAATCCTACAATAACTATAGAGCAAAACCACTGGTGATGCATTATTTATCCAGAATTCACAGTTCTTGCTTTGAAAGGCTCTGAAAATGGACGCACGTATGGAGAAGTCAGGGCAATAGAAAACTACCAAATCAATCCATTTGCTAGTCTTAATACACACTTTACAGTTGTTTCACTGGTATAATAATGCCATTTCTCAGCCCTCACGCTTGGAGCAGATGGGATGTAGTTCTCTAATCCTTAAATTAAAAAACATGCAACTTGCTGCTGACAGAGCTTTTAATCACCCAGGACACACAGTGTACCACTGTCAGAATTTGAATTCAGTGACATAATTCCATGGTGCGATCAGATAAAGAAAGGAAAATAATGGGATTCTCAAAAGCCTGGATTCTAGTAATCTTCACTGCTACTCACAAGCCCAACAGACAAGCCAAATGTAAAACAAGATAATGGCAGCAGACAATGAAAATTCTGACTCAAAGGGCTCACCGCTGGTGTTCAGTGATTTCCCAGCAGTCCCATTATTAAAGTCCCAAGACCCTGATCTTTCTGTTATTAGTCAATGACAAAAATTCACTTGCCCACAGGCAAAGAAAGAGTTATTGTAGGCATGGGTGCTATTTCTTAAGCACAGGGAGAGGCATCACCTGGTTATAATGCCATATTAAAAAATTAATACAATTATTTAATGCTGTATTGGGTTCAGTACAGTATAAATAGCAATTCTGGAGGAAAATGCACTTTACATGTGAAATCAGCAACCACTGTACGTTTATTTTTTCAGGTGGCTTTTATAATTCTGTTCTTAACAGTTTGAACTTACATTTTCCCCTTCTGCTTTGGACAACTTCCACCGGTAAATGTGGAGTTTCCTCCTTACAAAACTATCACCAGGAAGAAATTCTCACTTTAATAAAGAAACAGTGGCAAAAGGAATGCAGTATTTTCCTAAGCAGGCTTACATCGGATGTTGTCCAACAATTACAGTTTTGAAGAATGATGCCACTAACGATGATTTCTCCAGCCCAAGGAAAAACCATCTTGTCTGTTTTCATGTAGTTACACCCTGGTAGACTCTCACCACAGACAGTTGCTCAAAACTATTTTGTACTTTTCTGAACTACACAAAAATGCTTTTTAATATTAACCATAACAAAACAACCCTGTGAAGTGCTGTGGTACACACAAGAGTCATGCTTCATTCCACCCCTCTTAGAGCTGATAAGAGCCTTCTGGAGCTACACACACACTTTTTGTTGCTTCACTGCACTGGGTGCAGCTGAACTGAACAGGGGAAGGATTATTTTGGCAGACTACTGTAATGAAGTGAACTGTTCCAAGATGGTCATGGCCCTCTTATAGCTGACCCTAGTGAATGCAATCAAAGAAAAGTGACATATGTGTGGAGGGTCTCAGCATGTCCCACGTCAGGGAGAGAGAAAACTTGCACAGCTCTTCTGCACGGGCTCACTGGGAGAAGGGCACAGTCTGTACTTTTAACAGCAAATAGTACAGCATTGAGTGACACCACTCATGTAAGGAGTGGAGGGCTGAGATGTTTGCTCCACAGCCTGCTTGGCAGAAGGGGCAGGTGAGCTAATCCCTGCAAACTGCTGTTCAAAGCTGGTGTGACAAGTGGCTTATGGATGTTACACCCAGCATTAGGTCAAAATTTTCTTGCCAGGTAAAGTAGATAAAACCTTGTTTATCCCAGAACTTAGAAGCGTTCCTAAACTCACTAGAGTTGCAGGAGTTAAGACAGAAGCTTATAAAGCAGGGGTGACAATAGCAATAAATGAAAAAGATGCTATAGGATTCTTACATGCTTCTCTCCCTCTTATGTATTTCATTAAAGTGAAGATTATGGTTTTGTACTGAAATCTTGGGAGTGCTGAGGCACTAGCAGTGCTGATGAGAGAGGTGACCACTGTACCCAAATCCTTACAACTTTATTTTGCATTTATTTCAAACATTCAGGCAGCCTGTCAGTTCTCTCCTTCCCTGTGCACCCTGAGTGTCTGCCAGTTCCAGTTCCTACTCCCCATCCCATGCCATGAAGTCATTCATTTTTTATGAGTTATTAACACGTAAAAAGTTGCTCTGAGGTACCAAGTGCTCTGTAAGTCACTGATGACAACCTGCTAGAAGAGCACAAGCTTCTTTAACTCTCTCTATATAACTCAAACTTCAGCTTGAGCATGGGCACATTGCTGCTATGTTGTCTCCAGGCAACTCTAGTCTTGGCTAAGCTGGCTGACTGGATCATCCAGGTGATGCCTCCTGGCCAAGAACAACTCCTCAATCACACCTTGGAAAGCTCTGTATCTTCTGTGCTATTTGCATTTGGGTCTTGTCCTGGATTGTTCCGATTCTATCTCACAGAGGGAAGCACTTAGACCTCAGTAGGAAGCAGCCCTCCCTTACAGCAATGTGCAGGGAAAGGGCTGGACCCGTTCATAAATACTGCTTCCAAGTTACCTCCCAGAAGAGAAAGAAGAACTTAACTAGTGTAAATGCAAAGACTAAGAGTACTTAAAGCACACTCAAACCAAGCTAAGGTTTGATCCCTATCTGGCAGGGTATTTTTTCTTTATTTGGTTGTTTTTCTATAAAGCTGGCAGAAAACCCGAGAACAGCTGTGTTTTTTTGTAAGAGCTGGTATGTCAGGAAACTTAGCCCAAATGACCCCAAGCCTCAAAGATGGATTTCACCCTTTGCTCTCATAAAGCACAATAAACTTCAGGGCAATCTGAGTTTGCACTTATATCTTGGAGCCTGCAGATGTGCTGACCATAAACCAGAAAGGAATCCCCAAGTGCAAGTACAGCTGAACTAATCCCATAATGATTAAAAAGATGTTACTGTGGCAGGAAGAAAAAGTTGAAGGATTTGAAAAGGGCTGAGAAAGTCTAAAAATCCCCAAACATCATACAAGATAAGTTTTGCTTTCCTTGCAATTTTATCAGTATTTCAGTGGTTTCTTTGGGGCAGACAGTCATATGGGCCTTCTACATGTACCTCTAATTGCCCTTGGGTTGTAGAGAGCACTGCTGTTCACAGGAAGCCTTCATTACAGCTTTTTTTTTTAACACTCAAATCACTTCTAAAAGTTACATAGTTGGACTAGAAGCAAAGGACAGAAAAATGAGAGATCTGGAGAAGATGAGGTCAAAGAGGGGACAGCGCTCAGCAAGATTTTCCACATATGCAAAATCTAGACTCAAGAGTTTTGTAAACAACAATAAAGGAGAGGATCCAAAGGGATGTGAAGGCCATTGCAGTGTTGAGAGACTGTGAGGCTCAGTCATTGCAGACAGACAGACAGGAACAACAACGACCAGAGACTAACTAGAACTTGAGTTAGATTGAAATTAACTGTTGCAGTTTTTGGGTTTGTTGGATACAGTTTGATCCAGATCAGCACTGGAAAAACTCAGGATGTGGTTGGCACAAAGGGGAAGGTGTCTTGATGGCTACAAGCTGCAGCCATGTTGAGGTCAGGGGGTGGGATGCTTTCGGGGGCAGAAAGGTTGATACGGGGTCGGTATAGGTTGCGTCCATGGAGACTCACAGTCAGCAAACTAGCATAAAAATGTGTGCAACCCCAAGAACTAATCTCCTGATGTCAAATAAGATCATTCATAGAATGGTTAGGCTGGAAGGGGGCTTAAATACCATCTTGTTCCAACATTCCTGCCCAGGACAGTGACACTTTCCACTAGACCAGGCTGCTCAGGGTCCCATACAGCCTGGTCTTGAGTGCCTCCAGGGGTGAGGCATTCAAACCCCTCTGAGAAACTTCTGCCAGGGCTCACCACCCTCATACAAGAAAATTTCTTCCTAATATCTAATCTAAACATAACCTCTTTAAGATTAAAGCCAATGACCCTTCCCCTATCATTCCATGTTCTTGTAAAATGTCCCTCACCAGCTCTCTTGTAGTCCCCTTTAGGTACTGGAAGGCTGCTAAAAACCATGCTGAACTTCGTGAGATTCACACCTCTCTGCTCTGTCTGGGTCCCTGTGGATGGCATCCCTTCCCTCCAGCACATCAACCACACCACCACAGCTTGATGTCATCATCAGACTTGCTGAGGGTGCACTCAATCCCTCTGCCCCTGTCACTGACAAAAACTGCTCCCAGTACCAACCCCTGAGGTACAGCACTCGGTATTCATTTACTTAAAGTCTAGGGCTCACATAAACACTTTTCAGAGCTCCAGGAAAAGAAGACCAAAAAGCTGAAAAAGGCAAACCAAGGACAACATGTCCCAGAGAAGATGAAAAGTTTACAAGACACAGGAACAGACAAACTTTCCCAGAGAGGGAACAACTCTTCCTTTCCCCAAAGGACACTTGTTTTGTTTATCTGAGGTTTTTTTGGTGTGCGCTTTCAGCTGTCTGCATGTTTGGGGTTTGTTTTCATTAATTTCTGAAGTGAGAGACTTTTAGGTTTTTTGATTTGGGTTTGTTTTTTTTAAGGTCTCCAATTGCTTTTTTTCCCTTTTAAATGAAGCCTTACTTGTTAAATATTCCTTTTTTTTTTCAGAAGAAATAACTAACCTTGGAAATAGGATTGTTTTTGTAACCAGGTGGGGTCCCACCCATCTGCACTCAGCATTTTTCACACTGGCCCGCATCCAGAATTTTCCCCAAGACTCTTCAGGGTGGATTTCATTCCTGATAAGCTCAAAACAAAATGCCATGGCATGACCAAGTCTCTTGTCTCTTTTCAGCTCTCCTGCTTCTTCCTGAAGGACCCACCACGCACCCATCATCCCCAGTCTGAGGAGACTCACAGCTTTTCACGGTCCTAATGGCAAACACATGGTGCAGACAGAGGGATCAGGCAAGAAGAAGAGTTCTGTATATTCACAGAGGCTCCTCAGCCTGCACACTTCCCCCCCCCACTCCAAGAAGCAAATCTTTTCATTTTCTAATGGGTATTTCTTCTGATAAGGCTGTGTGTTAACACAGCTGAAAATCACTGAGCTTCTAACATTTTCAGGTATTTATTTTCTTCAGTCTGTATCTCTTACAGCCAGTGACAACATCCAGTAAGTAGTTCACTCTATTCCCTAGCACAGACTGGCTCACAAGAATAAATCCCACTCTGCACAAGGGTAATTTCTTTCTGTTTGATCTACGCTGAGACACAGCAGAAGAACAGCACCAGAGAGTGACCCCTCTGCAGCTCAGCCTCAGCCATCGCTGCCCCGGTGACACTCGGCAGACCCTGCTTCTTAAGTCATCACTTTGCCTTTTACATTATCTCTCCTGTTTTCAACTCCTGCCATTTTATTATTTCCTCACTGCAGCCCACCTTGCTCACAGCCCTGAAATGATGCCCAGCAGCAGGCAGCCAGCTCCTGAAGCAGGAGCCCCCAAACGATGACACAGGACAGCTCCTCAGACCAATTCCTGCTGGCAGCTTTCCCTCTCCTCATCCTGCTGCTGGAACAGGACCACTCATGGCTTTGGCCTCTTAAAACCCCTCTACCAAGTGTTTGTGCAGCTGTAGTGCCTGGCTGCTGGAACCCGTGGTCCAGAGTTTCAGCCCCTCCTGGCCGCATCCATCCCCTGCTCGGGCAGAGATGCTGAGCATGGACCCAGAGTTCTGGTGCGAGCTCACCAGCGAGGATAAGCACCACTGGCACACAGACCCGACATCTAAACCCACCAAGTTAAACCATTCCCTCTGGCTGCCAAAATCCTCAGGGATAGCCCCAGCCTTTGAAGACAGACAACAGGCAGCATAGTTTTGGGCAGGCTCCTTCTCGCTCGGGTGTGCTGGTCTCTGGGGCAGGGACTGAGCACTGCAGCCAGTGCCCTGCCTAGTGCCAGGTTCAGCAGCTGGGGCTATAAACTCTGTCAGACTGACACAGCACACACAGAGGAAAACCACAAAAGTCATTATTTCCATAACCAGCCAGTCAGTTCATGTGCTTTTCCTCCCCCCTCCCCAACAGAGTTGATAACCTTTTGCAAAATGTATTTCACATTTTATGAGCATTGTCCTTGTACCTGCTATTGCTCATGTCACACAGAATTTCAAACTTCCCTGCACAAATCTGGTACCAAGACAGCTTCCACCAAGAACTGGCTGCTTAAAAAAACCCACAAAAATTACAGATCATACCCTGCTGTTGGCCATGAACATTACCAGTGTGAAGCTCAGGGCCTTAATCTTTTACTTGAAAGTATAATAGTAAATATATTTATTTATTAGCAATTCACCATATGCCCAAGAAGGTAGTTAGAATTACACACTAGCAATTCTGTCTGTCCCCACTGCTTCTTGCTCTCCCATCGATCTGTCAGCAAGGACTCTGCCTGCAAGGCAGTCAGGCACAAAGTGACAACCTGTCAACCTGTCACTGCACTGAGCCCTGAAAAGGAAGGCAAGGAAGTTTTATCTATTGCAGCTGGTCAGAAAAGGAGAGCAAAGGAATTTGAAAATGGTGGTGAACTTGGCGTAACTATATGAAAATCCAAGAACACAAAATGTTTTAAATTTTAGTTAAACTCCAAAACCAGATCAAGGTCAGCAGGTGAAACCAACCAACCAAACAGAAAACAAACCAACCACTTACAAAGTGTTAATAATGTTCTGCTTGCTGAAAAAGGAGATGTTGCAGCTGAGCAACTGACCTTGGCCACTACATTATGAACTTGCTTCTGGGAGAGACCTAGAGTAGCCTGGAAAGGCACACATGCTTCCACAAAAAATAGCAAACCACTTAATCTGAGAAAGCTGTGTTATTTCATATAAGCATCAGAGACATCTGAAAACACTTATTTATTCCCTAGCATTTACATGTGCAGAAAACACTTAAATTAATCTAACTGCATCAATTCCTTCATAAAAATAATGCTGAGGATTAGAATGGAACTGGAGAGCATTGCCTGAGAAGGGCTGAAGCTCCAATGGTTTGTGAATGATTTGCCAATGCCACTGAGTCGTAGTGGAAGTCTCTTCCACTGCTTTGTAATCATCATATTTTATTAATCAGCCCAACAGCACACGGTAAAAATAGAAATCTGCCTACAAAGTTGGCACATATGGGGAAAGCTCACTCCTGGATGTTTTATTTTAAACAAATTCTACAGTAGCTCCCATTGTTTGTTTGTTTTTCCCCCCAGACTAGACAGCATGTGGCTTATGGGCCACACTGATAGATGTGATAAAGCTCCTGCCAGATCTGATTGATGACGGCACTAGGAAGTGCTGTGAAGGTCACAGTGTAATTCTTTCTTTGCAGCTGCTCCTGGTAAAAAAGGATAGAGGAAAATAAAATCTGAATCCACTAATTGCTAATAACAGGGAAATTCCCTCCTTACCTTGCCTCCTCCTCTCCTTCAATTTCGAACAGGAATGCCATAAGCATGTGTAACTGATGAGAGACCAGATAAGTTTCAAAGAGATACTTAAACATACTTTAATGGGAAAAAGAAAAAAAAAATCCATCCACAGCAACTGGCCAAATATTGAGCCTTTATACTTTGAAGACAGTGCAGAGTAGTTTAGCATGAAAGCAGCATATGAAAGAACTTTTACTATCTGCTTCTCTGCAAAACTGAGATAACATACCACTACATATTCCCTATGAAGGAGTGCTATCTCTGATTCTGCAAATACATGAATTAAGGTCCTTTCCTGAAGTCCATCTATTTTCAATAAACCAGGTAAGCATGCTTATTAAAAGTGGCTACCAGCAAGCCAGAGCATCAGTCAGTCAAGTAGGACACCAAAATCCTTTTATCCATAAATGTTGAGATGTGATGAGGACAGTGATAAGAGACTTTGGGGAATTCACAAACATGCTATAATGACAGTCCCCTAATGAATAATATATATTCAGTGCAACTTACAGCAATTACCTCACATACACAACGTGCTGTATTTCTTGGGGGTAAAATGCTGTTATCTTTGAGACATCAGCTACATTACAGATTAAATTCAAAACCACTTGTGTACTCTTTTCTGGCACACACTATTAATGGATAGAAATATTTTTATTCAGCATTTTGTACATATAAAGATTTTGGCACAATAAGGCCATTAACAACTTCTGTCTTAGCCAGCCTTTATCACTCAGCTCAAAAAGGCATGATGGCAGAGAGATGCTGGCAGCACAAATCCCCAGGATAGTCAAAAAATCCCACCACTATGTCACCATCAATGGAATAATACAATGATTTTTCCATTTTTTTTTCTTCTTTTTCAGTTTATGAAAGAGATTTAGAGAAGAGTCCTATGCACTGCCAAACATGCACCATCAATTTTTAAAATACCACCACATGCAAAGAGCACTAACTATACAAAATCAAACTGAGCACATAAAGTCCTCTTAGGAGTCTCTTTCCTAGATTTCTTGATGAACACTGGCAAAATATACAACAGATATTGATTCATCCTTTTCACGGCCTAGTGTATTCTCCAAGGGATACTCTTAGGAGAGATAATCACCATCAGCTCATTTGGACATTACTGTGTTAAGCGTGCTCACCACCTTTAGCAGTCAAACCTTACTATGGACGCCATGTCATGACTGACTTTCTGCTAAAGTGGCAGAGGGGTCATTGTTTTTTTGCCATTCAGGGTTTCATTTCTTGGCATATCTCTGGAAAATAGGGATTATGTCCCAAAAGATTAATTTCTTATCTGCCATGAGACATCCCCCTCTGCACAAACCTGAATTATGTTCCTGCAATACTATTCATTACCATTACTCACATCAGCATGTCTTTCATGATCTGGAGAGGCAAGAGTTAACTTTTAATCAGAGAGTATCATAGAATCATAAAATGGTTTGGGTTGGAAGGGACCTTAAAGAACAACTAGGACAGTAACAGCAGTTTAATTTATAATAGCATAGGTAGTATCTTACAGTGTGTGTGTGTATATATATATATACATAAATACACACACACACACACACAGAGTATTTTACAGCGCTGGTGCATATGCAATACAATTGCAAGACCTTCACGTATACGTAGATGGGGAGGTGCAGTGAGACACCTGAGCTGGTGTAACCCCTGCATACCACACTCTGGGTCACCCCAGTGCAATTGCAGCTACATGTTTTCCTGCCTGCTCACACTGTGTTGACAGACTGTGCTCGGTCACAGACACTCCCCAAAAAGACATCTGGTATGGTACTAAAAACTTAAATTGATCTAACATCAGCTTGGGATGCTTCACAGCAGGAAAAGAACTCCTTCTAGACAACCCTTATAGATGTAGGAGTATATTCAAGACTCGGCTTTTTCAGTCCTTCACTGAAAGTTCTGAGCTCACAGTAACTGCAGTCCTTTGGCTGACTTACATATTTCTATTATTTTTGTTGGGTTTGACTATTAGAGTTCAACTGTGAGCCTAAGAACATCTTACATTAGGAGTACATTAACCTGGAATAATATCTACTGAGTATGCCACACACTCACCTGCCCAGCCCAGACAGACAGTTCCTGTGCCAGATGAAACACTATAAGTCATAATCATACCAGTAGCTAGGTGTCATTCACAGCTAAAACCAGTTGAACTGCGTAACTGGAAGGGATGCATAATTTTTTTGAAAAATTGCCACGGTAGGATTTACTGTAACTAAACCCATAATAGAGTGAACTAAACTGTATGGGAGTTTGGAACCACAAGCCCTTGCATCCCAGCCTCCCATTTCAGCAAGAGATCCCTTGCAAAGGAATATGAAGTGCATCCCTTCCTCCTCCTCTTTGCCCCCTCCTCGCAAAACAAAGAGCAGAGCTTAGAACAAAGCAGTTAACCAGGCAGGCTCCTGGATAGCACACTCCCACTGAATGACCTATCAGACACAAAAGTTTTGGAAATGGACAGAAATTCAATCGGTCCACTCCAGATTGCATCAACCAGCTCTGAACCGCTGGCTTTTTGTCCTGAGGCAATGCCTCAAGGAAGTCGCTGGGCAAGACAATTCCTGATCTCAGTTTACAGCAGGTTGTCTTCGCATCACTGAAAGGAACAGCACAATTAGCCCTATGTGTATCAAATACAGCCTGTCCTCATTGAGACTTCAATATTTGATTTTGGTTTTTGTGTCTCTGACAGTATCCCTTCAATTCTGAGAGCTTCAGGAGATGAAAATGAAAACCTCCACTAAGATTGTAAGATTTTAAAATAGTGTGAGCAGCTGATCTATTGAAGCATTATGTTTTACCCCCTCCTTGATACCACTGCTTCAAGAAATACTGCAATTTCAACTCCCTACATCTTCCAAATCCCTTCAAAAATCTACCTGAGACCCAGGAACAACACTGACTTTAGCAGACAAATTTCCTGAGAAATGCCAAACAGTGCCACATATCACCAAAGGAAGTATCTGTTCACTGTTCTGTTTGCAGGCTTGTCACTGCAATCATTGGTTATCCTGACACACAAAGAAAACCACGGACGTTTCTTTTCTAAATCCATTTCAAATTCTTCTTAAACCCAGCTGGTGCCTTATAGCCCCAGAAAGACAGGACGCTCTCCCTCCAGCTCTAACGCAGAATTCACTCTTCTTCCACCCCAGTTCCAAAAGGAAAAATGGTTTATACAAAAAGGGAAAGTAATTGTTCAGTTCTTCCCATGGAAACCACCAGGAGGCATAAGGCATGACTGAGGGCACCAAGTGCCCATATAGGAGCGCACTGATGGATGGATCCATCTGGCTGCCGAGCTGTTCCCTTGTGTCCCTGCACCGACCATTCTCAGCGAAGCAGACAAAAAAAGCTGCATAACGCTGCTATTTTCATTAAATCAAAGAGTGGTCCAGGAACACTTGGAGCAAACTGCAGCAGAGCACCTGCAAGGGCAGGATACTAGCTATGGAATAACCATTACTTGTTATGGATACCTCTGAGAACTGAACCAAGATGTGCCGTGACATTTTTGTTCCCCATGGAACAAAACAAAGAACTATACAAAGAACAGCAAAATTGCTTGTCTTAAGAAGCCCTGGACTGGAGTACATTGTTTAATTGGATCTTTCTGGCTTTTACAGTTATCATATTATAGTTAAATCTCAGCTGCGAAGTTCAGTTATTTGATAAACAGATCAGGCACAGGCACACCAAGTGCCTGCATCAAACCAATCACAGAGGATTCAGAGGGGAGATGAGCTAAATACTTCTCTGCCCCTGACATCTGCCTTGTCTTGCCTTTCAGAGCGGGCGTTCACTGAGCTGCACTGCCCTTCAGGGCAGGTGAACGCCCGAGTTTCCGCGGGATGCCCGCCGGGATCCACTCACCTCCTGCCACCCGAGAGCGCTCGGGTTGCAAAGCGACGCCTGCTCCGGGCCCTTTTGCCGCCGAGTATTTTCCTACCGCCTAAACCTCTGCCAAGTTCCCTCTAACCCACACACACAGAGGACACAACGCGCGTAGAACCGACAAAGCTGAGCTTCCAAAAAACCCTCTCAGTGGAAGAAATCGAACCACGTCGCTGTGACCTGTGACCTGTCCCCCCCGGCTGCCAATGGCAGGCAGCCCCTCAGCCCGAACCCCCGTTCCTCAGGAAATCAGGGAGGGGGTCGGCCCGGGAAGCCAATGGGATGGATCTGGAGGGATGGTTCTGCTCGCCTTTGCCCTGACGGACTCCAGGACTGTAACATGATGCAATCTCTCGGCTATGATGAAACGGGATCAATTGGCCAAGCCTGCGGACAGACCACCCCTGCCCACCGCAAAAGGCAGAACAGAAGGAAGCTCGCAGCGGTACAAAGCAGCAGCAGCAGCAGCAGCAGCAGCAGCGCGGCTGGCTGGCTGGTGCCGTTCCCGGGCAGGGATGCAAGTTTCGGGATGGCGGACAGAGGGCTTCGCTGCGGAGGACCTCGGCCGGATTTTCGCTCTTTCAAAGCCGGGGCAGGGGCCGCCGCCGCCCGATGCCCGGGCTCCCTCCCAGCTTTTTCCATGTGCTGCTCCCGGCCAACAAAATGAGCGAGACTGGGGCTTTTTCAGGCTTTTTTTCCCCAGTATACCCACAGCTTTCCCAGCACGGGGCTGCCCTGAGCAGCAGCGGAGCCGAGGCTGGAAAAGCCCGGTTTGTGAATGCAGCCCTTCCCTTCCCTTCCCTCTTTCCCCCCCGTCTCTGTTCCCTCCCGGCGGCGCTCGGCAGGGATACTGCCCCGGGCCGGGAGGGCAGCGAGGGGGCCGGGGCGCTCCTACCTTGGGTGCCGTCCTGCGGCGGGGGGCGGCACAAGGCGGCTCCGCGCAGCTCCAGCCGCGGAGCGCAGCACAGAGGAGCGGAGCGGAGCACAGCGGAGCGGGGCGCAGGCAGCGCCGCCCGCGCCGGGAGGGGCCGCGCTCGGCCACGGGCACGGCCGGGGCGGGCCGGGAGGAGCCGCCCGGCCCCACCGCC
>VWZG01008799.1:1935597-1972718 GCA_013396735.1 Grallaria varia | reverse complement strand
GGCAGGATGGGGCAGATGTGCGGGGCAGGATGGGGCAGATGTGCGAGGCAGGATGGGGCAGATGTGCGGGGCAGCCCCCAGGCAGGATGGGGGGGATCTGGGGGCGCACCTTCTCCGCCCCACCTCGGTAGGAGCAGGTGAGCCGAAGTGCTCCCTGCGAGGCAGATCCAACCTGGGCTTCCTTGCCACTGAGTAAAGCCTTCTTGCAGGATCTAGACTTGCTTCCTGAGTAAATGCTGGAATGCTGCGGTACCACAGCTGGAGCCTCAGAGCAGCTGGTGCCCTTCCTTGCCATGCCTGGGAGATGCTGTTCTTCTGGCACTGAGCAGTTGGGGGAATAACCCAAAACGTGGATTTGGAACATACCGAGCATGTTGGCATTTATCTAAATTTTAGGCTCTTTAGTTAATATGGTGTAAAATCATGCGCAGACCCAATTTAACATCAGGCTCTGTCATCTTAGTTTAGTTTAATACAAGCCAGATTAAAACCAAGAGCACAAAGTGAGACTAAGATCTATATTGATTAAAAGTGCCCTCTGAGAGCTAAAGGCACGCTTCAGTTTGTAACAAAATTCCTGGTTGAACCAGGGCAAGCGTATGAATAACCTGGGTAAACATGTTCCAACTCTGACAACTTCATGTATTTATTTTCCTTTCTGCCCATAGAGAAATTGGAAAACTGAGGTAACAGAAGAATGTAACTAAGAGAAGAATATTAGTTAAGGCAACAATATTTCTTTGTCTTTAGTCCTGCTGGCTGTCTGAGTATCTTTCCTTTTGTTTCAGCTTTTAAAGGTTGGATGCACAAATGTTCTCTTGTGAGAAATATTTGGGCAACATTCTAGATGCAAGTTCATAATTCTGTAGAAGCTTTTAGCTTATGTTGTTGTATATCTTTGAGTATGCAACTCATTAAGCATCTTTAATTTTGGTGAATAAAATTTGGTTTATTCTGGACAGGTCTAATGTGCTCTTCTGTCCTGTTTCATCATACTCAGTCATTCCAACAGAGTGATACCAAAGTAACAGGTTCAACCACGGAAAATTCTATTTAGTCAGCATTTACACTGTGTGGCCACTTAGGATATGCATGAGATCGCTGTAGCCTAAAAACAGGAGAGCTGAATTCACAGCCCAACCTTTGCAGCACAAATTATTTAGCCTAAAATCTCACTTTCAGCTGTTCTCTTTCTTGTATGCCTTTGGGTATGGGCAGGGAAGGACTTGCCTACTGCATGAGCTCTTCACACAGCAGCAACCTGCTCCTACCTGCCTTTTTTCATTCTGCTTTTTGGGAGCTGGCAGGAGAGGGTTTTGGAGTAGTTAGAAGTGGGGATTTTTCAGGCAATATTCAAAGGCTTAGTCAGCCTTGAAAAAATTAAACCATAGCTCCTCTTCTCCACAATTCAATTGCTTGCAGCTATTGCTATATTTGAGCTAGTTAATTTGTATCATGACCTGTAAAATATGATCACTAAGGAGAACAATCCAAGACTTTGCTGTAAAAGCAGAGCCCTTGGCTGCTGTGGTGCATGCAGTGTAATTCATGCACGGTACCACTGATTAGTATGCTTGCAGCGAGCACTTCCAGGATGTGCTGGCTTTACTGCCTCTGGTTTGTTGGGTTTTGTTGTTTGGGTTTTTTTTTTTTCCATTTTAATGCACACATCACATTAAGTAACACTTCAGCCTCTGCCCACCCACTGCGCTCTGTAAGCAGGGCACTCGGTTCTAGCAATTCTGCAGAGCATTTCTTACACTGAAACATCGTGAAGATGTTAGGAAGCTGATCAGCAAAGAAACAGAGATGAGAGATAGTCATCACTAGACTGGCAAGAAAATAAGCACTTTATGCCATATGTGAAAGTGAGACAAGTAGGGATTTGTCCTTAGGCTGTTGGAGAGGTTGGTAAGGACTTCTTGTGGTGCTAACTCCGTAAGGAATAAATAACAGGTGATCTATCATGGAGACAATCATCAGATAGCACAAACAGTTCCTCTTGAGGATAAACTCTCTCTAAAGCTGAAGGGCTCAAAAGAACTTCTTTCTTTTTTGAATTCCTAGTATCCACAATGCTACATTTTAAATTGGCCTTCCTTCCTCCCCCAGTCTCCTCAGCTTCTGAGTTTGGCCATATGCATTCCATAAGCTACTTCAGCTGCAAAATACACCTCAGTGTATTCAGTGAATACTTAGTGATTCACTGAATTTCTTTCCCATGAGTCTTTAATTACACTACTTAAATGCAAATTCTATTTTATAGCATTAAAAAGAACAGCATATAACTCACCTAGAACATAATATCATCAAAATAAAGAAAGTGATTCTTAAGGAGTTTCTTGCATGGAAAGCGAACTCACATCATTAATAGGAAATCTGTGGTCCACAGTAACTGTACGTCATAGTTTGCACTCAATAAACTTCTTAAACTAATCATCTTTTAACACAAAGTAGCAGAAGGCCAATCTGTGTTAATGTCCCTACTTGAAATGCTTATCCTCCAGCTTGAAAAAGCACCTTTTAGCTTTAAGACCAAACATTCATGCAGTGTTCTAAACACTGGCTTTATTCTCAATAATTCACCACACGGTTCACTCTATCAAGGGTAACTCTGTTACTTTAGAAATAGTCTTCACAAGCTTTAGGCAGGACTTGATGAAGCTTAGTCATAGGGATTCCTTATCTTTCTGTAATCTTCTTAGCACTGGTTATCACCAAAAAAAAGAGCAAATAATCAGAGCAAAGATAAAGAAAATAATCAAGTAGTCCCAGCAGTAAGGTATCCAAACATAGTTATTTACAAGACTGGGACTTTAACCATCAGATAATCCCTTATGTGTTAAAGCACAAAAGTCACGACAATGACAGGCTATATTTATTATCTTTTGGATTGCTTAAAGGAGTTATTTATGCATATTTTAAGATTTTTTTTTTCCCTTGGAAAATCAGCATTGAATGAAATCTGAGAAACACAGGCATGAGAAAAAAAATCCCCAACCATTTGTTGTGATTTATGTCTTGTAAGGTTCTCCAAGCAATTTGGATTTGGCTCACTTAAGTAATGTAAAAAGGCAGGAAAACAGTATTTTAGGCATTTAGAAGCATGGGTCAGTTTTTAAAGATACACTCAATTCCACTTCAAATCTGCCTTGAACCGAGTCCATAACCAGACAACTCCCTAATTTAAGAGGCCCTAAAACCTCAGCAACATCCTGTTGAGAAACAAGTGTAAGAAAAGCTATTGGATGCTGCAAGTGATGACTGGTATCTCTTGAAAGGCTGCTTGATACCTTCCAGCAAGACCTTTCAAGATGCCTGTACAAGAATATGGGGTTTTATCCGTACCTGAAAGTGAAATTATAGCTGTAACAAAGAGCCTGTATGTTCTTGTCATTTGGTACCAGAAAAGCTGTCAAAATAATCTGCCTCTTTGGGCTGGTATTTTGTTTGTTTGTTTGTTTTGAAGCAGGGCTGAGCAGACACAAATAGCCTACAATTGGCAAAATGTTGACTTCCTGTGAGACCAGACACTGGCCAGTGCAGAAGACACTGGTGAGTGAGGCAGGGCAGATGAGGGCTCCCTGGAGCAAGCCTTGCTGCAGGTGCCTCCTGGCATGTCGCCCCTCCTGCCCTCACATCATGTTGGCATAGGGGAATGGATGGTCTCAGGGAGTGGCAAAAAGCAACCAAAAATACTGTGCAATCCGGGCTGCCAAGAGATGGAGTGACATTACAGCAATTGCCACTCTCTCCAGTAAAACATATTGATGGCAGGGTTTCAAAAACAGAAGGCAAGTGATGGCTCTTTAAAACAAAAATATTCTTCTGTTACTTTGAAACTGTAATTTTTCAGTAAGGAAAACATCAGTATTTCTAGAGCTGTCTCAGACATTCGAGGCATTCACAAACTAGGAATAAGTGTATTTTCAAAACAGAAAAAAGCTCTTGATAAAGATGGGATCTTTTTCCTTTCTTATCATATACTGTGATCCTGTTATGGCAGAATCTATTGCTACTAAGACCCTAATACTCAGCATCTTTATGGTTTTATAGTAAAAGAGTGTCTTCTTGAAGTATCTTTTCAATCAGTTATTTTTTCTTGGGTCCCACATAATTTCCAGATTCACTCAGGGAAAAAATAATTATATTTCAGACACACTTGAAAAATTTATTTCAAGAATCTTATAGTGCTGAGTATATATGTGTCCCAAAAGGACTTTTTGTATAGGTAAAATTTACTTTTACAGAAATGCCATTCAAAGAAAATTTGAAAAAGTGTGCATTATAGAAACTTCAAGAAGAGTGATTATGCAGCTTTTATATAATGCCCGGGCTTTTCCTTACTCTCCATACAGGTAGGTCTTCACCTGTGTAACAAAACTATTTGCAACTATTTTTCACAGAGATGTAAAGTATCTTAAATTGGGTTCTTCATTCTACTGCTGATTGATTTTGAATCAGGGCAAAGCAGGAAATACATACAAAAGGATAACATACATTTTACAGAATCTTGATGCGTAGCTACAAATAGTTATTTCCCATTTATATTCTTCTGTTTGAACCAGGCATAAGCAAACAATCCCTCCTTTTGATTTCAGTTTTGGAAAACATTCCATATAACCTGACCTTTGTGCTCTGGTTCAGGTACAATTGCCAGTGATTTCAGTGGGATTAGCATTTACTGACTGACATTTTCAAAATACTATGCTAACATCCTTTTATTAAATGCATATTAAACCCTCAGAATCATTCAAAGGTAGCTCCTCCCTTGGGTAATACAAACTTGAAAAAACATCCTGTTCTCATAATTTTAATTTTTATATTCAAGTTGAATATACCGAGTGAAGATTTCCTGTAAATCTTGCTTCCCTGCCCCTGCTTTCTTTCAATTCAAGCAAGACTGGGCCAAAAATGGACCCTCTTCCCTTCCCTGCCTCTTTTCCTCACTGCATTACTCGACAGGGTATGAAACTCTGTACCTTCCTTCACCTTTTTCACCAAGAGCAGGGAATGGCCAGTTCTTAAACTTTTAATCTGCCAAAATGATGCCTGTGTAATTCTGTTGAAATCTCAGCTATGCAGATAAACCCACTCTATTGTTTTACAACACTATTACTTTGGACATTTTTTCTAGAAGAACACTTTTGTAAGCACTGGAAAAGCTGATTTAAGTCACTCCTTATGTACACCTTATTTACTCTGGAGTTGGCTCACCGTGAGACATTTCTTTTTTTACTTTGGCAATTTCCTTATTCCTTCAAGAAAACTTGGCCACTTTTGCTTTTAATTATACTTTAAAAAATGACAAAGCTATACTTAAAAACCCTTTCCAATTTTTCCATTTAAAATTAGAAGGATTTGAAAGAAAAAGACCTTGATTATGGTTGGGCACCTGCTATTTTGATGCTTACCTTCTGGGCAGTGCTGGAAATCAAAGTCTGATGATACGGAGTAAGTTTAGGTTTGCAAGTATCAGTCTTCTTATTTCTTACTGAATTTTTTTACAGTAGATGTTCCACCATTTTTTAGTTAGCAAGTTAGGGGTCAAGAAAATTTCCATAAATACTTAGAATAATAGCAGTGTTGCCAAACTCACATTAGTATAGAAATCCTAATTTTAGTCATCCAGTGAGTGTTGATGGCCCAAATTAGTGGTGAAGAACCAAATTATACTAATTTAAAAGTAAAGGTATTTCAGAGGTACAAAGTTAAAGGAAATGTGAAAGAACATATTCTGATATTTATTTTCTATAGAATATTTTCAAAAACATTTATAGACCCAAGAGGAAGGTGTCTGCCTCAAAATTTAGGACCTCATAATAACCTAGAGTAGTAGAGTCCTCCCACAGATGACAACAGGAGAGCATTCTTCTGTAGAAACCTGTAATTTTAGCCCCTACTCAAAGAAAAGAAAAACCTACATTTTAGCTTCTATTCTGCATTTATATTCTCTTCTGTGCCATTTAAAATGCAGTAGATTATTTCAGTAGTCTTTGTTTATTACGTTATTTTTATTGCCCTATAAAGCTAACCAGTTATTATACTGAAAAAAAGGATTAAGACAAAAAAATGCAATTCGAAGAACTTGATGCTTATGCAGTGACTCATAAAGGCCTCCAGGCACTTCTATCTATCAAAAACTAACTGGGAGATGAAAAATGTCTTGTACAAAACTGGGAAAAAAATGGGGAGCTACAAAGTGTCTATACTCCACATCCTTGAGATATTTTTTTTTAAAGTCTGACTAGCAAAATTGTCAAGTGACACAAAGACTTTTAACCTCATTCCTCAAGTGAATTATTCCAGGTCAGAGCACTCAAAGCAAATTCAAACAGACCATTAAGAACCTCAGTTATTTAATTTGCTATCAATCACAGTACCTTCTTAATTATCAGTTAATAGTAAAAAATTTATGGTAGTAGTGCAATAAATAATAATGACTTTTATGTCAGAGTTCAGAATCATGTCCACTTGGGAGGAAAAAAAGTCAGCAACTTGCAATAGTAAGGTTAGGTCAAGCAAAGCTTCAGCATAATGTAGATTTGTACTACAAATGGCAGTTATTCTTAGCTTTCTTATTCCCCCATAAAAAAAATTAAATAAAAATATGTTTTGGTGCTTGACATATCATGGGAAATATGAAGCAAATGCTGTAATGTCTTTATTTTGTCAGACCATTCCTGAATATGAGATACAACAGGCTGGGAGGAGTTTGAAGACGAATTATCAAGGGCAAAGGTTTTAATAGAAAAAGAAATGGAAAACATTGTAGTTTTAGTGGAAAGATGAGATAGAGGATATAATAAAAGAATGTATCACAGCAAATGGAGAAAACAGGCCAACAGCAAATCATCCAGGACACAAATGTAACAAGAAACAGAAAACAAGCATATACAGACTTCTAACAAAAGGCAAATGCATTATAGCTAAGACAGTAAACTTCTTCCTTAAAGCCCCAATCATGATACATTTACCTAGGTGGGACAAACGGCTTTTGTCTGGTTTTGGTTTCCCTGCCATCACTCTGGAGCTGCTGCTTCATTACCCGAGAAATAAATTACTGAGATTTTATATTTCAAAGCCAAGCATTTTTACCGACTACCACCTTTTCTGACATGGCTTTTTACAGAATAGAAGAAGTGAGAAAGGGTTCAGACTCCAAAAGCCTGAGCCAGTGGTTCTCACGAGGTTCTCATGAACCTTTACGGATTTGGCCATATCTCAAAAGTATGAAGAAGGGGTGCAAGCCTCCAATATCACTTTACACGTACAAGAGGGTTGCATCTGTCATTGTGGTATTAAAAACCGTCATCTTTTTTTACTCAAGATATCTGAGCAATGGTAGCCATGACAGTGACCTATCAAGTAATCACAATGGTCAAGGGTCAGTCTAGACCTTAGGAAGCTTAAAAGAACATGACCCAGTCCTGTTCTTCACACACAAATCAAAGGGCAGGAGCATATGCATATAAGGACACTCTGGAGCTCATGTACCAGACAGAAAGAAGTGCCTGGGATCTCACCTAGCTCATCTGAAAATAGCAGAACAACATTTTCCTGCAGATCTGTGGAAAAATTGATAAAATTAATGATCTGGCTTGTTTGCACTTGGCAAATGTTATAGGTGGTTCCTCAAAATCAAAATGAGGGATGTAAGACAAGGCAGCTCTCTTGGTCTGAACTATATCTTTTTCGTTCACATAAAACTAGCTTTGTCTCAGAGGGTTACTGGATTCCAGGTAGCGTCTCACAGCTATGTGAGACACAAACTTCTTGTTTCTGCAATTACAGGTTTCAGAGTTCTCCCCTGAAACACAAGGAAAAGAAATAGCAGAAGGTCAGACAGAAATGTCCAGCCTTCTCAGACAGCTATAATGGTAATCTGGCATGCCTGGTTTCCTATCTGGAATTGTTGGTCAGATATTCCTCAGCAACCACAAAAATCCATGTGTTCCTTTGTCTCAAAGACTAAGATGATGAAATAAGCTGGCTCTTCAATTGCTGTGTTTGAGACATGTCTTCTTTAAAATACATGAGGTGAGAATTAGGTCATACATCAGGGTTGTCATGAACAGCTGAGACATACAACTCAGATCCAAGGACGAACATGAAATCTCTGACAGAATTCCCTTGCCTCTTGTGTACGTATCAAAATAAGTTTCTCCCAGAGCTATATTGATCCTTTTGAGCTGCACAGTCATGTCCACACTTAAGAAAATGCTGAAAGACAGCTGTCCTTGAAAACAAGACTGTAGAACAGTAACTTAATAATTCTAAAGAGCATTATCTGAAAAACAGCCTATGATTTGTGGAGACTCTCAGTTTTTTACTGCCAGTGCCAGACCACACTATCAGATGGAATATTCTGGCAAAGTCTTATCTCATTACTCTGAAATGCATTTTCCATTTCATAATCCTATTTAAGATTAGCATATGGAACTCTATTAAAACAAACCAGAATATTGACTATCCACATGTTAGTCCATTCACATTTAATTAGACACTCAAAGTTCTGAAAGAAAACTACATGACTAAAACCCCAACTTGCTATTTTTAATTGGGGAAAACATGATAAATTTTAGAAACAGAAATCTTGTATTTTCTGGTACACCATGGACTTGTTCCTGGAATTTAGGTGATGTACAGAAAACTTAGCAGTGAAACAAATTACATGCTACTCTCTTTATGGTCCCTTTACACTGGCATATTCAGTTGGTGCCAAATCCAGCACACACTATCATACTGCAAATGTGAATTTAGTTAGACTAGAAGGTATAACTGAATAGGCCGCTATACCACATGGCAGTAGAAGCTTTAAATATCGAGTGATACACTAGCATGTATCATCTGACAAAACGAGCAGCTTCCCGAGTTGTGCCACCTTTGCACAGAACAGGCATCTACAGACCATTTCAAACTTTCAGGAAAATGAAATACGAAGGACACACAAGAGTACTTGTTCATCAAAGGTTTTGTGTATGGAAGCCAAAATTCCTTTTTGGTTTTGGCTGGTTGTAGGAACATAAATTGATAAACTGACTGTCTTCTAAAACATTTTTGCATGTTTGGCATGGAATACTTGCCTGTTTAGTGAATAGTATAATGAACACAAGGAATTACTGTGTTAGGGTGTTTTGTAAGATCTGTGAAATTCAAAGTACTTTCCTGGGGGCTTGAAAGTGATTTCGTAACATGGTCAAGGAACTGCCAGTGGTATTAAGACTGGTATTCCACCAGCTTGGTAAAATCTGGCTTATTTTCAATGATAGACTGTAGGCATAGAATTAATTTCATCTAAGATTAGACAGCCTGCCATTATACTTCTGCAATGGGACTGGCTTTCTTTATATTCAGTGGACAGGAATAGGATAGGGACAATTCATCTCACTAGTTTTGAACATTAGGATGTGACTAAAGAGCTTTTTTCTCTTCACTGACCATAAAAGGGAGCCCTGAATGACAAGGGAACTCGGAAGCAAATACAGAAAGATGATGGGGTACCACCCCCAATACAGTTGTGCGTTGTGATAAGAGCTGATGCTCGTGAGCTAAAATGTCTACATGGGGGTATGTAAAACCAGAGTTGTATCTGATTTAGCTCAGGTAGGACAAGGACCTGCAAGAGACATTTTTAAGGCTGTTGCCATTATAACAGATTAACTGTCTCGAAACAGTGTAAAGGGGTCAAACAGCTCCCATGATCTCACCGTCCTCACTTGTCATCAGCCATACATCTGCTGATACACAATAAGGTACAGCAGCACAGAGCTGTTGATCACTTGTGCTGCTTAGTAATGCACTTTTCCCTTATGGCATAAGTTGAATCCTACACCAGTACAACGGCCACTGTGGGAAAGAAATTTTCAAATGATTTATCAGGTTCCATACTGAACCTGATCTGCACCCATATATGGATTTCTTTGATCAACCCGCAATTTTTTTACTCAGTGAGAAGATGCCTGTAATCAATCTGATGTCCCAGGAAGGTTTAGATGAGAAGAAGAGTGGTCTTCACCAACATCAAACTTCCTAATAATCATTCTCTCCCCAGTTGTTCTGCTGGATTTAGCTTTTCATAGCAGCAGTGGGCCTTGCTGATCATATTTAGGACTGACCCATTCCAGTGCACTGCCAGTTTGCACAAGAAGGCAGAACCTAACAAGCTCTTCTGAGGTTGAAGAGCATTATGGATGTGGTCTGCAGGTACTCTCATTTAAAACTGGCTAATGGATCTCTCCACTGCACATCACCAGTGAAGCAACTTTTCCTTGGTGAGACGTGACAGTTGCTTGATGGATTATTTAAATTATGACCAACTTTGCAGTAACTTGACATTCTGAAGTACACTCAACACTCTCCTCAGTCAGAAAATCTAATGCAAATTATGTATTATTTACATTAATATCATGGGAAGACCCTATCCAGAGCAAAGGTACAATCTAAAAATTATACACACATTAGCAAAGTCATTCAGTTATGTCTTTGTTTTAATGAAGTTCTTTAAACATTTGTATCATCAGACAAAACATTTAGGTCATGAGAAAATATTTATTTCCAACAGCATGGACTTTGAAAGTTAGTTGGAAGAAGGCATGTTCAATGCTATGATTTTTCCAAGTTGAAATAGTGTGTTGTAGTGCATATATTAACCAGTTACTTTAAGGAAATGCAAAAAGATGTAGTGAAGTCGGAGGTGAGTACAAACATTCAAGGCAGTAAAAATGCAGAATACTGACACATGGCTGAAAAATGTACTTTTTGTAATGCTCTTTTTAGTATCACACAAAACTAGCAACTCACTTTAAAACATTCTTTGTCAGCAACCATACCTCTGACCATATGAAACTATTAAATTTAATACAGTCTTTCAGCTGGAAGAGATATTAAGGTCTAACGCTCATATCAAATGCTTAGATTTTGTTAGCTTTGCCTCTTATTTAAAATAGTTTCAAGGTACTGCACCAGTATCACATAGGTTTGTTTCTTTTCAGATTGATTTGTACAGAAACATGCAAATAGTAATGCATGAGGGGTTTATATATTTGATTATAATTGTCTGTATTATTGATAGAGCACACCAAGCTTTTTTAGTTACATTTTATGCTGAACTGTTCCATTTCCATATCTACCAATTGCCATCACGGCTCTCACGGCTTATTGTGTAAAGCCAGAAAGTTAAGAAAGTAAGAATGTCATCGCTTAGGACATATATAAATGAAAATAACTCTTTATAGATAGATAGCTCTATCTACATGATAATTAAGATTATATGGTATTTTTATCAGCATGAAATGTAAAAAAAAAAGTTCTCCAAACACCCCAAACTAGTAGGAGAACACAGTCAACTGGCACAATACACTCTTAAACCAGTTTGTATAAGGCTTCAGTTTTCCTGATGAATGGGACTAAATCTTTAAGCAGGTCTTTATACACTTTAGCAATTATAACCCTTTTATGTCACAATATATTCTTAATAAAATAAAAACTCTGGTGTTGTAATTAAAGATAGCTAGTTACCTTCTAGACAAATATGACCTTTTAAAGAGTACGCTGTTTAAATATAAGAAGTAGAATTAAGGTGCTTCCATATTTTTGCTTTCATTCTTAAAAAGTACCACACATAAACAATTGCAATAATTGCTTGCTGATATGCTTTTCTTTGGCTTTTACCACGTTTTTAACAGCATGTGATCCCCCGTTGGAAAATTTTCTATTAATTACTTACTTGATTTTGTAAAAATTGCATTATAAAACTTCATGGAACAAAATGTTGGATGCATTTCCTGTGTCACAGCTATACTTTTTCCCCTCTTCCTTTCAGGATTTCCATTCACATCAAGCAATAACTGCAAGCAACAATAAATTTAAAGCTAGATTTTTCACACGTTGTAAACTGGGTAGGACCAGGAGTTACTGACAAAACCGGCTGGAAATGCAAGGTTAGCAAATTCTCTGTATCCCAACACATTACCATCTAATCTGTCTTGTTTCCCTCGACACATACGAACACAATGAAGCTGGACAATGGTTCAACAGCAAGTGCATGTGATAGTTCTGGCAAGACTATTTTTGTTTTGATTAAGCACATATTTTATCCAGGAGGGTTTAGAAAAGCAGGGCCTTTTTCTTCAGGTCATTCCGCTTCCAAAGTGCCAGACGATCAAATTCCTCAATGCTCATTTTGAAGACTTCCTGGAACTCTTCAGGGGACAAATGCCTCTTGAAAATGAAAATACAAAAGGTATCATTAAGCTTGTCTGTGCACAGGAATGTTTCTGCCCTTCCTAAGTTTTAAAACACACTGCAAAATAATGCATTAGTGTTTGCATTTAAATTCCCATATTGGTTCTGGAAAAGACTGCATCAAAACCAAATGAGCTCAGAGTAGCTGGGAAATTAAATTATTTTAAAAATTTGGCAGTAGTGACTTTTGAAAAAAAGTAATTTTTCAGTATCATTCCAACTAAGCAGAAGCTATGGTTTTAGGGGAAAAGTATGTGTTTATCCAGAGTGCTTGATGACAGAGCACACTGTGACAAACTTCAGTTATTCCAGGACTTTAAAGAGATTGATAACAATGTAATTTCAGAGCTGGATTTGTTTTGCCTTGATCTTTAATGAGAGCAGTGAACACCACACTGGTCCACTAATAGCAGCCTTGTAACAAAGGAGAGAGCACACTGCTAAATTCTTAAATCCAAAATGTGCTTATCCATGGGCATATACTGTAGTCAGAAGTCCAACTTGGATCAAGTTGGGTTTTTTAAAATGTCAAGAAATATGCTTCTATTTGATGTTTTTGTGATTTGATATTAAAAAAAAAAAAGTAAAACGTGAGCTTGATAAGGTCGAGAGAAAGGGAAGAAATCCAACATAAAGAATTGGAAGGAGGTAGGATAATAATTCCCTAACAATTATTAGTATACACACAGAAAGGGCAGAAAGGATGCAAATTAGACATTAATATTATGTAAAATTCTTCTGATAATTGTGGACTAATCCCTGCTCAAGCACTTCAGCAGTATCAGCTATGGTTCTCTGTTTCTGAGGAGTTAAGCACACACCGTCTAAAAGGGACAGATTCAGTGTAATGATAATTACAAATCACAATTTTTAAACATGGACTCCCCTCTTCCACAAAGATTTCCTTGAAATCCGGGATGAGCCCTGCAATCCAACCCTCTCCTCCCCAGCCAAGCTCGTGACTTGAAGCTCCCCAGACAGTTTTCCTTCCAGACACACCCGGGCAGCCCCATCCTCACCATTCCAGCATCTGCTGAAGTACCACCTGCATCCAGAAGTTAGGTCCCTCAAAGCTGCTAAGCACAAGAAGCACTTGGACTTGCCTCACCAGGAGAATCAAACCCTTCACAAGGTAGAAAACTGCATTATTTCAAAGGAGATGTATTGGCTCTTTCCTTTCAGCTCACGGCCTCCTGGTTGCAGAACTTCCCAGAAGGTGAAGAACCCGGGTTCAATGTCCTCCTCACTTGGAGAAGGCTCACAAACACCACCTAGTCCACATTACTCACTTTCCAGACACAATCCAGCAAGCGAGCCGGGAGGGTCACGTTAAAGGAAATACAGTCCTCACAGATGTGAATAATGGGCGCCACCAGCAAACACTGAGGGCAAGATGCTGGAGGCAGGAGGGAGCACAGCACTCCCCGTGGGAAGGGGAGCCACTGCGTCCTTTCAGTTATGCCCTGCTAATTCAAACAGGCCAAGGTTGCCTAGCATTTCAATCAGATCCCACTATGGTCCCGAAGAGCGCTAGCCAGCTTTAGCCAAACTGCAGCAGGGAGCATGCTAACGTGCCCTGGCAATACCCCAATGTTACCTGACCAGGATGAACATAACCCCATTGGCCCTACCTTACAAAGCTATTTTTTTGACAAATTTGAGAGTAAAATTTTACTTTCCACTTATTAACAGTGACTTTATCTTTGTTATGTAAATTACTCAAGGAAAATGAAAGAAATGGTTTGCAAGAAATCGCTACGTATAATTACCTTGAATGGTCATCACTGGGCCATGTGGTTTCTTAAAAAAGGACAGCCTTGGGTTTTTTCCCCTTGAGATTCCACATATTCAGAACAACAGTGACTAAGAGTTTGGAACTGAGCCCTCCTTTTTCATTTGACCAATGACAGCAACCCATCATAAGCACTGCTCATAGCACGGAACAAACACGCCATGCATATTTGGCAAAGACTCCTTTTTGCATGGAAATGAGCAACATCTGACAATGTATTTTAGAAACCATCTCTCACTGACAGAATTTAATTCTACTGGGCTTGGAAAGGAAAAGTAACTCCTCTCTACATTGATTTTTTAAAAGTATTTTCCTGGTAATTCAGTGGACAAATGAGAGTAAGCTTAACTTCAACAAATTCTCACAGCAAGGAACATGTCTGCAGGTTGTGGGACTGAAAAAGAAGTCTGGATGAGCAAAGTGTATCATATTTTATTTTACTTTCTAGATTGTGAATAAGACTTGAGACGTCCCCTCAGCCAGGAGAAAGCAGTGACAAACTGTACTTCCTTCTCAAAGAGAAAAGGAGAAAGCCTGCAGGTAAATCCACTTTGCC
Source organism: Grallaria varia (assembly GCA_013396735.1). NCBI lineage: Eukaryota > Metazoa > Chordata > Aves > Passeriformes > Formicariidae > Grallaria > Grallaria varia. Next base: position 1,958,124 of record VWZG01008799.1, on the reverse strand, counting down.
AACCATCCAAAAACCACGGAAAAAATAAAAACCTTAAAAGGATCATGTTTTTCACCATTTACGTGAGCTAATTTACACTCTGTATTCCTAGACACTGCTGTGGTCTCATCAGATCTGTTTCAGTACTGAAGGTCAAAGGAGGGAAACTCAGCGAGCTCTGCATCGCCCCATCTCTCCAGGGTGCCAAATACTCGCTGCACCTTCACCTGCCAATGCAGTTTGCCACCTGTCTCAGTACAAGCTGTGCCATCCCCCCTTTCCTTTCCAATGCTGTACTTTGCCATTTACCATTGTGCTTTGCCCTCAGGGCTTGGTGTTCTTTCAGTCCACACGCAGCTATCCAAACCAGTATGCACTGGTGGTGCATTGTGCTCTTGTGCTTGTGTCCAGAGGGCATCACCTTCATGCCCTGCATGCACTCGTTTTCTAATTGTAGGAAGGTTTTGTTCTACAATAGCACCAATTTCCTCCCCCCCCGAAGTTCTCAGTTGGTTCTGCCTGGTCCAAAAGCAGCTGAGAGTTTCCAGCCCAGGGATGCAGTGACTGAGATGGGGAAAGCACAAGGTCACTTATTTCCACATCCATTCCACTAGACAGCTTCTTCGCTTTTAGTTTGCTTCCACATAGGCCCTCATCCCCAGGACTAACAACCAAACTGCAATATTAGCGAAGTTTTTTACTCCATCAATTCATTATCTACATGCAAAAGTAATTCTAGTAAAAGGGAACACTTGCCCTTTGGTCTGAACCCTCTCAGAGGACACAAATAATTGCCACTGTTTTCTCTCCGCATCTCAGAAACTTTCACCATCCCTTTCTTAAGCATCATGGGTTCTAACTTCGGGACTCACCCTAGAAGCAGCAATGACTAGAATTTTGTCAACAAATTTTGGAACAAACCTTGATCCCAGAAAGATGTCATCAAACTGGCAAAGCTTCAGATAACAGTAACGGAAGCAATCATGGGTTGCAGTTTGATTTATGAGGAAAGACTAAATGGGTTAAGTATGTACAAGTCCAGCCAAACAGTGACTGAGGGAAAATATGCTAAATTTCTTCAAGTATTTGAAGGGTCTAACACCATGGGAATAGGCCAGTGTGGGAAGTTAATGTTCATATTTTCTTTTTATACGTGACATTAAATTTTGTCTGCACTATTGTTGAGACTTTCTTAAGCTTTATAGCTTTAAAACCTAGAGCTTTTCCCAAACCTAAAGGCAGAGAAAATGCACCACTAAGAAATCTTTGACTGATTTACATTTCTTCTAAGCTATTAGAATATTAATTTGTCTTAACCGAAGCGTTACCTTCCCTCATTAGTCAAACAAAAGAAGAGAAGTGGAAAATTATGAGTAGGGAATAGAGAGTATATTCATCTTGAGGTATAAAAGAATATATGTGTGTGAAGTTGTGCTTTACAAGGCCAAAACCATGATTTTTCCTTTTTTTAAGCATGCATCTGCTTAAAATATCCAGCTATGTTAATAATCCATCATTGGGCCACTAAAGAAATGGCCAAACTTCTTAGTAAAAGTAACATTCATTCCTTTTTTTCACTAGTGTTGGCCTTGTTTACATAGGAAGTCTGGGTGTTTTACAGTGTGCTAATAAGTGACTCCTAATTCCCTCTGTGACAATTTGGCCATATTCAGGCAGCTTAACTCAACCTCCTTCTCTGCTCTGCATCAGTGGCAAAGCTGGGCACGTCACGGACACCAAGGAGAACAGAGAGGACCATGTTATGGTCCCATTCTGCCCACACTCTGAACTGCCTGTATTTAAGTGAGGTCATTTTGGAAGCTACATAATGATGTCAACATGATGCTACCAGAAAGCCTTGCTAAAAGATAAGGTAAAAAGTTTCAAGGTGGTTCTTCACTAAGAAGAATGCTATACTGGAGCTCCCAGCATCACAACATCAGCATTTGGGATATATTTAAGCGTGAAATTGCTACAACAGAAAGGACTATGGCATCATGTTGTTTTGATAAAATTGCATTAATGTGAGGCTTGTAAATTCAAGAGTGCTCAGTCTTTTCTTCTGGATAGCATTTTGTGTCAGCTAGCATGCTAAATCAGAAAAAGACAGTGAGATTTAAGTTCAGTAAAGTACTGAAGGTCCACCAGATGAATCCACAGAAGAGGAGTCATGTTCTCAGAAGCGCAATCTCTCACCTGCACTGACAGCATTTTGGATTAAAGGTATGGGATCACAGCCTTAGAACCTCAGTTTGGGAAGGCTGAGGGTGGCCTGCAGTTAGAGAATGAAATGCTGCTGCTGTGATTCCTCACCTGGATGTTACCTATAGGGCACAGCACTGTGTAAAAAGGGTCACCACAACTTGCTGTAATTATGTAGCTAACTCTCCTAAAATATACAAATGGACAAAGAAAGAAATGAAATGCAGATGTTTGTTATTAAGATATACAGAACTAAGCAAGGGCTGTACTAAACCTCTCCACTGCAATGCATCCACTAGAACAGAAAATCCTCATGAAACACAAACATAAAAAGAGCAGTACAGACACACACTCATTTTTGACTCTCACAGAACAAAAGAAATTAATTGCACATTCATATACTTGCTCCACAGTGTTATCTCAGAAAGAAGTGCTTTTTGCTGTTAATTAATGAGCCTTGTCTTTAGATTTCCGTGGCCTGCTAAAAAGCCAGTAATAATTCTAAATAGTTATAATGTTTATTTAATTCAAGGAAATTTCTTTTTCCTAAGAATAATTGACCTTTTAATGAAATTCAGAGATGCTTGAAATTAATACTTAATGTTGTGGTTTAATCCCATCCACTTTAACCCCACATAGCCACTTGCTCACCAGCAGGATCAGGGAGAGAATCAGAAGGGTAAAACCTGGAAGACGCATGATGGGTTGAGATAAAGATACGGAAAGCAAAAGTGGTGCACAGAAGCCAAGAAAAACCAGGAATTAATTCACCACTTCCCACAGGCAGGCAGGTGTTCAGCCATCTCCAGGAGAGCAGGGCCCCATCACACGTGACAGTGACTTGGGATGACAAACACCGTCACTCCAAACATCCCCCCTTCCTCCTTCTCCCCCCCCACTTCATATACTGAGCATGATGTTATATGGTCTGGAACATCCCTTTGGTCAGTTGGGGTCACCTGTCCCGGCTGTGTCTCCTCTAAGCCTCCCGTGCAACCCCCCCAGCCTCCTTGTCAGGAGGTCAGTATGAAAAGCAGAATAGGCATTTTTGGCTCTCTGTAAGGCTTGCTCAGCAATAACATTGCTCTATCATCAACCCTGTGTTCAGCACAAATCCAAAACACAGCACCATACCAGCCACAGTGGAGAAAATTACCCCAGCCAAAACCAGCACACTTAGAAATAGGGCATTAGTGTGGATAAGTCACAGAAGAGAAAATTTCAATTAACCTACAGCCGTCCTGCAGTAAGTGGTGACCAGATAACGCTGCACAAGCACCTCTATTCTGTGTCAGTAATTGGATGGGAGTCCTCATGTGAAAACCTGACGATGTAGGAAATTCAGAGGATATCATGCTTCCTCCTGAGTCGGTATTGAACCAATGAAAGAACATGGTGCGTGGTAGGAGGTGATGAGTTGAAGACTAGAAAAATCAAAGTCCTAATTCGTAGAGAAATTTAAAAGTTCAGTTTTTTTCATTTCTCATTTGTTTTTTTATGTTCCTAAGAAATGACAGCTGAGCATTACACTGCATTTGTTTGATTCTGCAGTGAATCTTTCAGCTACTCCCTCTCGGAAGCACTTACTGTCCACTCTGTTTTATAGAGTGTAATTTTAAGGAGTTGTCTGCTTCAATTCACCTTTGTTCTAAGTCCTTGTAACACTTCCAACCTCTGATTCACAAAATCCAGAAATAAAAGCTACAGGATCTTTTATGGAGACTTCAAAATGCAAAATACTCAAACTAAACTTGGATTTATTGGAAAAGTTTTATTCACAAGTAAATAAGTGTTCATGTAAATAACCAAGTCTTAGCTCTTCAAGCTGGTGCAGAAACTTTGCTAGTGAGACACAATTTTTTCCCTATATTAAAATTTAGGATAGTAGAAGCATTTCAGCATTTGGAAAATACTAGCTTTCTCCCTTCTCCAGTTTTTCTCTCCTTCCCTGCCTCTTCATCCCTTCTCTCATGCCTCTCAAAGTTAGCCCAAATAATGCTTTCAGCAGGTGTCATAATTTGCTGGAAAATTTTCTCTTTTTTCTACTGAATTTTGAATCTTCGTTTTGCTTTCCCAAGGTCTGCACTCTTCACCCCTCTTTCTGTTGCACTGCTGGGGCTCGGCAGGCTTTTCAGAGGTTTCTTCCAAGCCTGCTGCATGGCTAATTACAAAGCTGTAATTAGCCATGTGCCACATTCCCAAGGGAGTATTGAATGTTCTGCTCATCTACGGTGTAATTAAGCTTCATGCTCAATAAATAGTTCAAACTATTAAGTAATTATGTGATAGGGGAGAGAAAGTTAAGAAACAGCATGAGTTATCACCTCATCAACTTCAAAAGGTATCAAAAGATAGCCAGGGCAGCAGGCACTACAACTGTGGTTATGTGAGATGAGGGCAATTAGTCACAACACCAAATAGTTGGAGCCCTTGTGCAGTCGAGCCTTGGCAGAAGATGAAGATCCCCCTCCATATAGTAGTGTGGGTCCCCAAAAAGGTTCCCCGGGAAAGCACTGAGAAAAGGAGTCTGAAACCTTCCCCACGCCAATGTCAACCCAAGGATCTAAACAAGGCTCCTGGATCTGTGGATGGATGTTATCTTTCAGGGTACCATGAAGTTTCACAGAGAAGCTGCACTCCACTCAGCACTACTACTGTGGGGTACTTCCAGTGTGTGAAATATCACAAGGCACACAGAAAACATTCTGCAGTAGCATTGTATAGTCCTTATTTTTCCCAGCTGAGTCATCCATAAAGATACAAAAAGCTGAAAAAACACAAGTATTTCTCTCAGGTATATCAATATATTATCTAAACAGCGTACACACAGAATGTCTCTGAGGATAACCCATGACATCATCCTGTAATACAGCCAAATGAGATTTTTCCTGCTGACACTGACAGAAGTCTTTGCCTTCTGCAGACTGGTGATAAAAATACTACATAGTCAAGAAAATGATTAATAAACAAAGCTAAATCTAGGGATCCATAGCGAATAATGAAAATTCAAAGAAGATTTTGAGCTTCAAAATTTTCATTTGATTTAGGTAAACAATGTCTTATTCTTAAAGCAGATTTTCCAGTTTTCCTTAGTCTGGGCTACAGTGCATCTGTGATATGAATGGTCCACATCTAATATCTGTTCACTCCTCCCACAGCATTTCCATTCGCATAGAAATTAGTTTTCACATCATATCACATAATTTCTAATGCATATTTCCATTTTATAATGGGTTCTTTTGTAAAGGCTTTGAAAACCAATACAGATATGCATCACTGATCACAACACAAGCACATGCCCAGACTAAGAAACGCCATACATATATTTTTCAAATTAAACAGTGTGAAATGGTTCCACTGAAGTCAGGGACTTGCAGTTTTTCACCCTGGGTTATGAGCTTCATTGTGGAGTGAACCCGTACCACCAACCCAGCCCCCCTCTACAAACTGCACTTCTCTATGTTAACACACAGCACTCCAGTTTTGCTCTGATTTTCCTCATCTGAGCTCCAGAGGAGGAGGGACGCACAACATTACTTGTATGAATAACATCTAAGAGATCTGGCTTTTATAAATGCAGGCTTAAATACTGGAAACAAGTCCTAAAATGTTTGCAGCCCAAATGGCTAGAACCCAGGGTGACTGCTGCATAAAAACTAGTGGAAAAAATGTTATCCCTCAAGCAAATCCAGACAAGCCGTTCCAGGAGGAAAATCATGCTTGAATTAATGTGAGTGCTCCATTCAAACAAGACCGCACCCATGTTTAAATCTCTCATTTCTATTTACAGAAGAACAAGGTGGCAAATGAAAGTTTGCTACTTGACATTCCAGAGTATTTTTTACATAGCAGTTGTTTCAGTGTATCTGTGTTAAACAAAAGATGAATAGGCTCAAACAAAAAGTGGAACAATCTCCTTTCTACTGCATTTTACAGGCATGAAGGGATAATGCTTTTAACTCCTGACATTCAAAAAAAGAAAAAAAAAAGGCTAAAAAAACTAAGATACATTAAGATAAGAAAATCAAATGAAAACACTAAAAGATGGTTTCCAAAGACAAGACTAACTACATTGGCTTTCAAAATTACCAGCCTGTGACCACAAAAGAAATCTTATAGTCTGTGATAAAAGCAACTTCATGAGGGAAAAAGAAAAAAAAATCTATTCAGTTGGGCATGAACTCTCAATTTGAATTTGCAAGCACTGAACCGCATTGCTGTGACTGAAGAACAGGCAAACAATATCCAATCTAAGATAAAAGTATCGAGTGCATGCTTTTAGGAGCCCAGGGCTTAAATGATAAAAGGTATTCAAGCACTTTAAAGAGTTATCAAGATTTTCAAAAGTGTCCATAAGCCCAACTTCCTTTGGGAAAAAACAAAAAAGGCCATGTGGGACACCACTGGAAAACAGTAAGGAAAGCGCTGATGTGTACTATCCAAATGCGATGTCACAGTCCCTGAAAACTCAGGACTTAAGTTCTTCAAAATGGGGAAGTTTGCTCCAGGACACTTGTATTTAAACCCTTGCATTTAAAAGAAAAAAATTGATAAAAAATTCCAAAATAGGCCAAATTATGTATTTTTTCAAATGCTATTGCAGTAAGTTCATCAAACAATCAGGTTCTGTAATTATATTATGTCTTCATAGAATATACTAATCTAAGGCAATTAGGGACTTATGGAGGTCTTCGGTGCAGGGCCAACTTTAAAATTAGACCATGTTCCTCAAGGCCTTGTCTAGCCATGTTTCACATGCCTTCAGGGATAGAGATTCCATTGGCTCTCAGGCCACCTGTTCACTGCACTACTCTTTCAGTGAGGACCTTTCCCCTTGTATTCAATTGTACTTTCCCTTCCTGCACCCTGTGACTGTCGCCTCTTGGCTTTCCGGTGCCTACCTCTGAGAAGGGCGTGTTTTCCATCACGATCATCACGTACTTTTCTGCAAGTACCTAATGTTCCCCTCACCTTGTCCTGATGAGTGGCATTACTCAGTCACAAATGCAGGAATCTGGATTTATCTTCACTGAACTTCATGAAGTTGGTCACCCATTCCTCCAGCCTGGCCGGGTCCCTCCCAATGGAGACTCTGCTCACCGAAGCATTATAACTGTTGTTCCCCCAAGTTCATGTCACCTGCAGACGCTATGAGGGTGCAATTCGTCTTCTCCACCCAGGTTGTATAATCCACCCCTGTGCTACTGCTTGGTTGTTCTGTAACATTATCTGAATGAGCTTGTTCTTCACCATTTCCTGTTAGAATAGCTCACGGGAACGCTGCTCCGCTCATCTAACGTTACAATAAACAGCACTGTGGTAGAGAGAAACTTCTAAAAAACCTCCTCAGCCAAATCCTTATCTACTGTAAATGCCTTGCATTTCTAATCAGCTTACGCTAAAGCAAGATCCATGCTATTTATTCAAAAGTCAAAGAGCCAGTAATGCATTTAAAAATCAGCAGGCCGCTTATTACAACGAGTTCTCAATGCTCTAGGTATTAGTTCACTCTTGGCATAAACATCTCCCGGAGAAGCACAAGGAACTTCTGTCTCTCTGCTGAGTTAAAACAAGCAAACAAAAACATGCTGAGTGTTTCTATGCTCAGATACACGTACTTTTGAAGAAAGAATTACTATTATTTGAATGCCTTTATTACCAGTTGAGCCTACCTAATCTCTAGATACCTCTTGGCCTTAGAAAAAAATGCATTTTTACAAGAAAATATGTTTTATAATACTTTAAATAAATTTCTTGCACAATAGTGTAATCTAAAAAATACTCACAATGGGAGCAAAGTTAGGAAAACACTACCATCCATTAAATCCCCATCCTCCTGCAGTCCTTGAACATCAGCCAAGGCTTCACTGCAGCCTCCCTTAATTTGACCCCGGGAGCTAATACCATTTACTTGAGTTCACTTTTCATGATAGGAACACTCAATATATGAGACTTCCCTTGGATGAGGGAATCAGAGACAAACAACTTTTCCATGACATCTATGCTGGATCATTCAAAGTTCACAGCAAACTGTTCCACAAACTGGAGCCTGCTTCAAGTCAGCTTATGAGGTGGCTGTTAAACAAATATCTCTCATGCAAATTTAGTCACCTTATTGCTCCTACATAGCTCAGGAAATCAGAAACATCACGTGTGAGATATTCTAAACATACAGGACATGGCAAGACTACTTTCAGGTTTGATAGCTGACATGAAACACAACAGCTCTAAGCCTCCTATCACTGACACCACCTACCCTGGCCACAGCCATCACACCCAGGAGCTTGTTCTGATTTGCAGCAGGGAAAGCAAAGTGTGGCTTCAGCCCACAAAACTCATCAGAATAAAACTGGTGTATTGGAACATGGAATGGATTTTTCTTAGAATATTTTAATAGATATATCACTCTACAGTTTGGGTAATAGATGGACTTTGCACTGCCATGTCTGTCACCATTTCTGTAGGAAAAATGCAGCCCTTTCACAAGCGACATTGGCTGTGCAGGATGAAAATAAAACGTCAACTGGCAACCAATTCTGATTGGAAACAGCACTTGTCTCCTAGAGATCCCAAGCGTCGAATCCCACCCTCCAGTGAATATAAAATGGACCTCAAGAAAGGGTGAAATCTAACCTTAGTATCTGCTTCCAGTATTCCCAGTGGTGCCCTCAAAAGCTTGAAGATACCAAGACATGTTATGTAGGCCCTCTGCTAACAGACTGTGTGTGTCTGTGTCCATGTGTCTAAGCCTGGCCTGTTTCTGTGCAAACCCATAAACCCACACAGTCCTGGGCTCCCCAAGTCCTGGGTCTTGCCCAAGCCTGAAATCTGCTGAATGCACAAGTCAGTAAGCTACAATCTTCTTCTTCTGTCAAAAAAGGAAATAATGATAAACTAATTTTCTATGCAAAGCTACTTATTTCCAGCAATTCTGTAACACAGAAGAAAGGGTCAGGGAAAAGGGGAATAGGTAGGCAAGGAAGGCAGTGGTTTGTGCCTGTCACTCAATTCTGCATATGGTTTGAATGTGTAGATGAGCAGCTGCCTCTGCTTTTTCGGTAGTTACAATCCTATTAAATCTCTAATTTAATTGTTTAATAAACCACCAATCCTTATTAAATGTAAGATGGACTACAAAGGAGTCCTCCCTGCAGACACACATGTTTAGCATAGTGCAGCAATCAGCACGATCAGCCTCGTTCCCTCATTGCTTTCCTGGTGCAGGTTTGAAGCAGATCTTGTTTATTGTTCTTTTTTGCAAACCTCTGTGAGATCTTTGAAGTGGTCGGGCTCCTCGAGCCAACCTGCCCTGTGCTGCACCTGGTGTGAGGCAGACTGAGCAGCTCCAATGTTAAACAAACAGCGGTCCCAGCTGAGGACGGTGTATGAGTTACGGATAATGGCAGCCAGGACAGGCAGGACCCATCCAAAGCAAACTGTATGTCGTCTTAAAAAAGCAATTTAGAGCTGCATTTGCTATTCTGATCAGTCTGATGTGTTTAAACAAAGACTCTGTTCTCTAATACACAGATACACACATGTATGGATGTATATAAAAGAATCCTTTATAGGATATGCCCAGATGAGCATCCCTCCAACTCCCTGCTCCTTTTTCTGGACTCAGCATGCTTTTTATTATTGCTGTCATGCCTTGCTATACCCCAGGCTTAAACCAGCACACTTTGAGGCTCTTTTTTTCCTTATAATCTAATCAACACTACTTGCTGGGTAATCAAGCGACAAGTACATTGAAGTGTTTAAGAACATAATACCCATTTCAAAATATACTACATGCATGCAAATTTGGTAAATTAATTTGTCTTTAAAAAAGTGATCTTTAATGAGGAACTTTCTGCTCCTTTGAAGTTTTTCTTCTTTTCTTGCTTTAAAATTAATTTTTCTTCTTTTCTTGTCACAGTATCAAGTGAAAAATACAGTGAATTTAAATATAAATCTTCCCAGAAGTCTAATATTGTTATTACATAATTTTTATTAAAATATCTCTACTTCTTAATAGTAATTCACAGAAAGGTATGCTAGTTTAAGTGAGTCTTTATTCAGTCCTGTCATTGCTCAGTCCAAAAAAAACAAAACAAAACAAAACAAAACAAAAAACCACAACAAAAACAAAAAAACTCAGGAATTTTGCCTGAACATCAGCTTCAGGATCTGACCTTTGGAAACCAAGTGTTCTGTTCTAATAAATTATATTTGCATTTCTACACCTTATACTACTACTCTTTCAGAGAAGTGGATGCTACAGCAAAACTGTATCATAGTGACCATGAATCACACAGCCAAAGGAGAGGTTGAAAAAGATAACGGACTAGAAACATAGGCCCATGTATTTGTAGGATAAATTGAGACTTTTTGCAATAGTTCTAGGGAGATATTTTTTTTTTTTTTTAACAGGAATTGAAAATAAAACAAACTCCAAGTTTCCACACTCCCCACTTGAACTTTCAATATCCTGTATAATCATTCAAAACTAGTGAGTTTCATCAGTATCTTTGTAAAACACCATTCAGTCAGACATTTGCCAGGTTTCTTGCTATTCTTTTTTAGTTATATTGCCTAAATACTAATTTTTTTGAAATAAAATATAATACAGAATGTTATTCCTCTCTCTTCTTCTTTGTTGCTATTACTTAGGCACAGGAGTATCTAGGACAGTAAACAAACAACACAAACGCTCACAAAGGTGTCGAACAAATATCATTCCTACCTCCAGCCTGGTCCTGTCCACATCCTTAGGCAATTTCACACGAACTCGGTTTGTTACAATAAGTGTTTCATAAGGATAAATCTGTTAAAAAGACAAGAGCATATGAACTCCAGCTGACTCTCATTCTGAGGTGTGGAAATGGCCATGTGGGGGACTTACTAATTTAAATGGTACATACTTGCATCCTGATTTGACAAATATTTCACTGGGACAAAAATTAACAAAATAAAATAAAAGAAAGGAACACATGTAACCTTGCTAGGAAGTGCTGAATCTGATTGTTCTTCCAGTGTTGGAAAAGCCCTTCTTACCTTGTATTCTGCAAGAGAATGAGAACAGGTTCACAGTTTAGAATTTATAAGTTTTGTTTGATGTCACTGCAATGAACATTTAGAAACAACTGAAATTTGTTATGCTGTTACATTTCTCTCTTCTCAATAGTTTTTTGGTAACTGCATGCATAGTAAGAATTTAACCCCCATTCTCTGAATGCCTATAACACTGTCTATTACCAAAGCAAAACTCCTTGAAATCAAAGGTTTATTACAGAAAATCCATCTCCTGATGCCATTGGGTTACACGGTGAGTATGTCTGGCAAAATTGGGAATTTCTTTTTACAGGAGGCTTTTGTGCAGAGTTAAGTCATTCTGTCATCCAAAAGTCCTGCCCATATTGTTCTTTACTGAAATAGTTAAAATATATGGATTATTACAGGCATGTCAGTATGGGAACATATATGAAAACCATTGAGATAACACAATTTTCCAAGATGCCAACATGCTGCACCTGGGCTGACTTCAGTGGGAACAACAGTAGTGAAGAAAAGATCATTTGGGGGTGTGTGGACAATGACTCCTGGACCTACACTAGCATAACAAAATTCTAGTTAGGTCAGTGTATGACTATATATGACGTGACTAACACAAAGTTATCTATTCTCTGATGATTAAATGCAACCAGGATAGCCAATATGTTTTCACAGACATTTTTATTCTCTGACATTAAATCAGAGGTAAGTCTAATTTTCAAAACCTGTACTTTAAACTGTTCAAACATTGAGATAAAGATTTGTATCATCACAGAATGAAGTGAAGCATTGGAATAAGATTTTTAAACCAAGTTCTAGTGTCTTAGAAATCAAATCCTACTCTTCCCCAGTGAATTGATGTATATTCCTAAAATTTCTCATCTCTTTTGAAAATTCTAACCCAAGATCCATACTCTGTTCACAGCCCACTTAAACTGCAATAAAAAAAAAAAAGGCAAATAAATTCTGATTTTTGAATTCTGTACATTTTAACCACACTGTACCACAAACAAGAAGCACAATGGACTTTTTTTTTCAAACTAGTCCTGAAGGAGTGATTATCCTAAATTTCCTTCTGTCTTTGACATGTGACCAACACCAAAGAATGTGTTGACACATATTGAGGATCCTACTATGACTCAGCCTGGCTGCACCACTTTAGGACTTTCAGGACTTCTCTCAGGCCTTTAATGCAGCTCAGCAAAAAGAAGGTTCTCTGGGATAAACATGATACTGAGCTGTGCCTCTGTCTAGTCATTATTTTAAGAATTACAGAATGATCTCAGAACAGGAACCTTTATGGCAATATGTTAACAAACATCCACAAAGGAAGAAAACACAATGATATTGCAGTGTACCTTTCATCCCCCAGCTCGAGTCCTGGTCCGCTTCATATTGGCCCATATTTTCAGGCTGACAGAGAAAGAAAGAAGCAATGTAGCAGCAAAATACACCACAAAACCACTCTGCGGAGATATGAGAGCAAAAAAAAAATCATCTGGTACCACACAAGTAAGCAAGGTAAGACTGAAACTGTCACATGTCTTTCCCTGTGATGCAGATGCCTTATTGACATCACCACAATTCACTTATGTGGCACTAAACTTTTCTCCTTCTGCTCTCTGCTGATGCCACTAAGATCAGGGAGAACTGTGTAGATGTACCATAGCTTTGTTTGTACAACTGTCTTTTTCCTTTGCTGGCAAATGCTATGATGAAAAACAGTACAGGAAATCAGAAAAGCATTATTATATGATTTTTTTCCCCCCCAAGTCTCATTTTTGCCTGTTAGGATATCAACGGTGTGCACAGCTATGCTCACAATAACCTGCAAGGCTCTTACTATTTTCTTTTGGTTTGTTTTTTTATGCAGCACTGGGATGGCTGATTAAAAATAACAAACCACAAAAGCTGGTAGGAACCTACAATCCAAACAGAGGACATCCATTCTAAGAGGAATTTTGGCCTCAAGGATTTGAACCATGAGCAACGTTTTCGACCTTACTACAGGTTTGGGACCCTTTAGGTGGGACAGATGCTGCCATCTGCTGCTTCTCCATCACATTGCATGGTTTCCTGAATTTGCTTTGGCCTCATCTGTGAGAAGCCTTGGGATGGCTTTGGTGCCTTACCAGCACAGCGGCTGGGCATAAGTCAGTCCCTTGATTCCTTCAAGTTACAGGCTACACCGATTCTGAAAAGTCAGGAAAAAACTCTTGACACATAGGTGGAAACAGGTTCATATAGACCCTTTCAAATTCCTAAATCTTAGTGAAATTTCAGTGCTGCTCATTTCTTCAGAGAAGAACTCAAGCAACCAAGTATTGAAGCAACACAAGCATAATTAGTCCTGTAATATTAACTCAAGTGGATGGACCTTTCAGTAGCTACAGAAAAATCCATTTAGCTACTCCTTTATAGTTGCTCACTTGTAGCTCCTTCCAGTGACTCTCAGTTTGACTCTTATCACTGGGGAATTTTAATCCTGCTCATGTGCTTTTGCAGGTTTCAAATCTTCCTTTGGAGAAAGAAGGGAATTTGAATGAGGTACTCTCCATGTCATTTTGACACATATCAATCTTCAAAATGTAAGTGCACATGCATCTATGTATTGACAGCTTATCACTATAAACCATAATAGTTTTTCACCTAACAATATAAACTATGAACTGACAACTCATAATGCTAGGTGTCAGAGAGAGAATGAGTGGCCACAACGTCAAAGATTTTTTTTTTCTAACGACTAATAAAAGTTTCAAAAAAGGGATTAGAAAAAGAATGCCTAATTTGATCTGATTGTAATTTTGTTAGGTATTTTTCTTTCTAGATTGCTGCTTGTGATGCTGTCTGTACTGTTCCCTCCCTGCCTCAAAAGTACAACGACTGTGTGTGTATACACACACACACACACACACAGGCATTCTGGAAAAAAACAGAACAGATGATTCAAGAAAAGCAATGGATACAGGATGCTCCACCTTTGCCCTAAGACCATTACTTGCCTAAATTATAGGCCTGACTGGCTCAGTCATTAATCCGAGCTATACTGTGATCTATTAATACATCCAGCCTGTACATTTCAGACTTTTGTTTGCTTTGGGAGGAGAATCAGGACTCCAAATGCTCATGATGCACAGAATTAAAGGGAGAAGCCTCAGTCAGTCTTACTCTTACAGAGAAACAAACTAACCCACATAGGGTATGAATCTGTCAGACAGGGCTGGCAGCCAAAACACCTTTGAAGTGTTATTACTGTGCAGATTTTCAACTAGTTACCAAGTTGTCTATTTATGAGACATTATTTCCTGGAGAATGTATTTAAATGTATACCTACTTGATGTAAGCCATTCTTTCCATAACCAGGTAGAGAAGCAGATTTAGAATATGGAAATCCTGTAAAAGACATAATACATAGCTATATTTTTTGCAAATCCTTTACAGCCTATTATAACACAGAATCCAAGAAAACATCCAGAAACAGCAACTACAAGATCAATATTCTATCAATGAGACAAAATACAATTGAGCTATGCTCATCTTTTCTCCACATTTCATGTACATGAACATGTGTAACAATGTCTAGAAATAACAGCATGCCCAGAATGACGTGAAGAGAATTGTGGGGTTCATACTATGGAAGCTTTATGCAGCTCTGTTATGCAAAGCCTGTGATTTGAGAGCTTGTGAAATCTCTGCCCTCCAACTTGGTGTTAAATCATGACTTGAAACTGGGATTAAAGGTATCATCATTTGAGATTTACATCACTTCTGATCATGCCCTATATGGTCTGGTTTTTGGTTCTGTTTCTTAAAAAAGAATGTCTGGCACACTACCAGTTAAAAAAAACCAAAACAAAACAAAAAACAAAAACCCCACAAAAACACAAAACCACAAAGTTCTTTTTGCTTTCTGTAAAACTTTTTGGAAAAAAGCAAAAATTAAGATATAGCAATGGATAAAGTAAATCAGCGAGAGTATAAACACTCAGGTGAAAGAAAGTTTTAAGACGGAGAAAATTGGCAAAGTGGTGTTACCATGGATAAATGATCTAATATAGTGATGAAACTGTGTGTGGCCACTATAACTGAAGAGCTTTATTTTTAATATTAAGACTCTAATAAGAAAGTTTAAAAGGCAAACAGTAGATGAACAAACACGTATGTAATAAACATTCTTGATTCCACTACAGGAAACTATGTTAAACTGATGTAAAGTGTTACAAAAGTCAGTGAGCTCAAAGAACTGAATGTACAACACTTTTTTTTCTGTCAAAATTGTTAGCAGTCTGTGTGCAAAGAAGAATTCAGGAAGGGAATCCAGACCCCACTGGATTAATAAATACTCTAAGGAGATTATTAGGAATAGGCATACAGAAAGAAAAAACAAAAGACAGATCAGCAGAGAGCTCACAATGTGCTGAGATAAAGTGAAAACTGCCAGAAGTCAAGCTGAGCTAAACACTGAAAATGATATTAAAACAAACAACAAAAGTTCCTCCAGCTATCCAAATAAAAAGGGAACAAGGAAAGGAACGGGCTCCCTGGGGGTTGTGCTATGTCAGCACTCAGCAGAGGGGAAAGGTAACCCAGGTAGGGCTACAGCACCGGAGCAGCGTTTCATCCACGGAACAAAAGGTGGAGTACTGAGCAAGGGTGGCAAACCGATGGAATAAGGGCACGCCACTGAATCACAGTCATGGTAAAAACGAAATTCAAAGCACTGAATGTACTTAAACAGGGAGCAATAAACTCACATGGAATTGCAAGTCCAGTACCTCTTATCACTGGAGAACAGCAACTACAGTTTTTATATTTAAGAGAGGGGAAAAAACGTGATTAAACCAGAAACTTATGCCTGTTATCTGAATGGTAGTGACACCAGAAGGCAAAGAGTGTAATACTTGTGTGACAGGATGACTATATCTGCAACAGAACTATCCTCTCTGCTCCTGCCTGGAAAAAGCTGCTGGTGCTGAACATCAGCGGGGAGTTCAATCTCTTGCCTTCTTGGCTACCGAGCAAATGGGTGAGGGACCTTTGTGTTATCGCCAGCATTACTCACTCGCCAAGGAACGGTGCCCTAAAGAGCAGGTGACGCTGAGCCCCATCGGCGGGCACAGGCGACACCGTGTGGCCGCCTGGGAAAACCCAGCGTGGGAATGGAGCCGAAACGGCCCAAAATGCACCGGAGAGACCCACTGACCCCAGTGGGAACTGCACTGCGCTGAGCTTCTGTTTCACACGAACTTGGTCACAAAGTTAAACATTATTTGTTGGGGTTTTTTGGGTTCTGTCCCAGCCTGCCCCAGATGTACTGGGACAGCAAATTTTCTGCTCTGTCTTGGCCAGATGCTTCAATCTTTCTCTCTAATTAGGCACTATCTGAACATCAATTATCCTCTGCAGGAATGTGGCTCCTGCTTTTTCCAGTGTGACATTCGCTCCAATCTGACTGTTCTGAGGCTGCCTCTCAGCACATCAGGGACACAAGGACAGAAAGGGTCACACACCTTGCTAGATGTCTGCTTTCCTAAATGTACGACACTTGAAATAATGAATTATGGTAAATGATTAACCATTAAACCTCTACATATACAGAAACAAGACCCATTTATACCGGTGGAAGTAAGGAGATGCAAGCTCCACTCCTGCCTGCCAATTGCATGAGCCTGACACTGATGTGCTTTCTTGTTAGATGTGTTCTGGGAATATAAATAATGCAATGTGGCAAAATATCTTCTAGATCAGAATAACCCTTCCCTGGTTTGCCCAGGGGGTGGACAGAAGAATGCAGGGCTGTTTGCTCAGTACATTTGGGCACATCACCATCAATTCGCAGTCTGATGCCTGCTAACTCTCTCCACTCTGCATGTAACCACTTGGCACCAAACCTATACCCAAAAAGTTCAGTTGCTCTGATAGTCACTGACTGTGCCACAGAGATGGGGCTGAGAGTCAGAGTTCTCAACCATAAGTGCAAGAGGAAGGAAAGCTACTCTTCCATGGGCAATGGCGCATGTGGCAGGCTAAAAATAATCAGAACTAAAGAGGGAAACACTGAATAGAGAAGGAATTACTAAGGAGGTCCATGAGTATTAAAACAGTCAGGTGAGTGAATAAAATCATAAAGAAAGGAAAAAAAAAGTGCAAATTTCAGGAAATCAAAACTTCCTCAATGTCATTTCTGTGTAGCTGCTAATTGGGTAATGGGGCCAACTTTCATGAGGGACAGAGAAATGATGATAAAAAGCAATGGAAAATGAACTAGAGAACCTATATTGCATTGTCACAAAGGTGATATTGACCCTGACACAGAGGTGTGAACTGTCTTTTGCATTTCTAATTTTAATAGCTCCACATTCCCAAGATAATTAAGAACCATAAAAGAAATGCAGGTATAGAAGAATGAATGGTATAGCAATATTCTCAGGAAAAAAAATCAAACCATATGTTATTCCTGTATAACACAGTTCTTGGTTTGCTGTGTACTTAAAATTTGCACTCAAGGACTATTCTCTCAATACACGTGTAGAAAAGCACCAGATCAACTCCAGAAAGCTTCCAAACATACCCACTGTATGTATTACAATGAAAGGTTTAGGTCCTCATTCCTGGGCAATGGCTTCAGATATTGGGTGTGTGAGGTGGTCAGACTCGGTTTCCCGTGCACAGGGAATCCTGCAATACAACCTGTGCACATGAACCTGATCTCTGGCGAGGATAAAGTTATCAAATCCCTTTAAGTTAGACCAGTGAGACTGATGATCTAAAATAACTTTTCTTCTTTATCTTGTGACAGACTTTGTAGCATCTGTTTTCCCTCTTTCTTGCATAGCTAAGCCATAATTTCCTTAATATAAGTTGATGGAGCCAGCTATCACATTACCAAAATGCCCACAAGACTGACATCCTAGCCCTGCTGCCAGAAATGCCTTGCATTGGATGCATTCTTCTGGAAAACTGCTTCCCCAACTTGTTTACCCCAGATGACCTGCTACTGCTGCGTGGTGTAAAGTGGAGGAGGCAGGGAGAGGAATGGCCCAGTTACCTGTTGAAATTCATGCAATCTATTTTTTTGTCATTCATGTAATCTAAAATGAAAATTCAGACCCAATTCTGATGCTCCTGACTTGCTGGAATGTGGACTAAGAAATGTGTAGAACACGCTTGTGGTACTGACAGCTACCATGGGCATATGGTCTCCAGACCAGAATTTACTCCATTTTCCACCTGGAAGATTTCTATGACCTTATAAGGTTGTAAATGTGAGAATAATCTAATTTAATATTTGAAGAAAAGTATTCTTTGTGCTTATCACAATACAGAAGAAATGTCTCCACCATTTGAGAAGTCAAGAAGTAACTAGCACAAGTGAAAAATCTGCCTGATACTGCCATCCTATTGAAAATAAAGAGCATATAATAAAAAGGCACCTTTGTGAGGGGCAGACTTTTGTGGCAAGGAACTTCTGCTCTCCAAAGACACAACACAGTTCATTTAAAAAGGCAATGCTGCTTCTTTCACTAACATGCAACTATAAACAGTTTTGCTATCGAAGTCTGAAGGCCCTGAACGCTTACAAGCCATGGCAGAACAAACTGACAAACAGGTGTAATTATGACAGAGAGATGAAGCACAGAGGCAGCCCGAGAGCTGTGCGGACAGCAGGGCAGGGGTGCAGCACTCACGGGAATAGCCGGCGGTCGTGCCCTCCTGCGCCCTCGGGAAGTTTTCTCTGTCGGTTCCGGCAGTAAGAGACAGGGACCGCGTGTCGGAGTCCGGGGAGTTGGTTCTGGTGTCCATATCCCCTTTCAGAATAAGCCAACTGGTCTTTAGCTGGAGAGAGTAAAAAGCCAGTTACAAGATACAGGATTAACACCTGAATGCAGTTGTCTTGCTTCACCTGTCTCGGAAGTCTTGTGAACTGCCTGTGTGTTTATGCTCATTGCAACTTGTACCATCCTTTATCAAATTATGGAAGACTATATAATCGCTTGGACACCACAGCTTCCAAAAAATTCTAACTTTCAGCTGGGCTGAGGGCAGTTTGTCTGTTCTTGAAGCTGCCCACTCTGTCCCACTGTAGAAGACACACTATGTCATTTTCTTATACTTAATCTGCTACTAACATTTTTCTTCTATGTTAATATACACCCTAGGCAAAAGTTCGCAGGATTAGCTGAATCATCAATATATATATTGAGGCTGAATGAAAATCCATGAGCTTACTGCTCTTAATCTCAGTATCCCTATTTCTCTTTACTGTAGGATGGATATTCTAAACCCTCTGGGTGAGAGATTAAACTCTTCTATGTCTTCTTGGATAGGTCTAAGAGTAGTAATGATCATTTCAGTCATATGAAAGAACACCTTTACATATAAACATGTTTTAAAAAGCAGTTGCTTCAAGAAAGATCAAGAAACTACTTCCTTTTGTTCTGTCTGATCATTACCTTCTTACTGTCCTGATCCAAGCTTCCATCCTCGCCATCTGACCTTCTTGCTGCTGGAAAATTAAGTCAATTAAAAAAATTAGAACAGGCTACAACTTTTTTTTTTTTTTTTGCTTCTCTTTTGACCGTAGTTATGTTCCAAATATTTTTAAAAGGGAGAGAAAATGAATTTAAAATAAAAAAAAAAGCTGGGCAGAAAAGCCAATGTGTATAGCTATGGTTTCACAGAATTACTTAAAATAATTTTGAAATTATTACAGTAATACTCATCCTTCAGGTACACAGTGAATTTAGAGAACCTATTCCTGATGGATTTTGAACCTACCTTTTTAGGGAGAAACTTTGATGTTTTTGGGGAATGGCTGGCGGGAATAATAATTCTACATCAGAATTTAGGGACAGATTTATATGATCACTGCACACAGGGCAGCCATTTCCCCATTCTTCTGTGTTACCATGACAATGAAACTACATATGGTCACACAGACATCTTGTGGTTGTCACATGTGGATCTCCTAAACTCCCAAACAGGATAGACAATGATGGTGAAAAAGACTAGGAACAATCTTGGCATTACTTCTTCATGAAATCTGCAAAACAGATTGTGTCTAAAATTTAAAATTCTTGACCAACCACTTTTCTGACTATATTGGGCTCTTCTGATTGTATTGACCTGTGTTTTAATGAAAAAAATATTGCTGATATTTTACCACTGGTTTATTTTCTTGTAACTTTCCAACTTGCTAAGAAGGAAATTGAAAACCTAAAAGCTATTCAGTAGATTATTCCCAATCATCAAATGTGGTTTTTATGTCCCAGAGTACTGTTCCAGACACTGAGTTATATCTGAGAATCTCACAGAAAGATTTAGTGCTGAATATAACATAATTTCAGATAAGTTCTCAACATTTGAGTCCTACTTGTCCCTTTATCACTCTGTGGAGTTCTGGGGAAAGCTTTAATGGTGCAACACAAGTAACGTAAGGACTTAGCATAATGTAAAGCTCATGAGAAGTCAGTGCAACAAGGGGGTTGTCTGCAACACCTGACAAAAATGGCCCCATGCAATGCAAGGTAGACAGAAAACATATTTATTAATAATAGAAACAGTATAATAATAGAAACAGTATAATAATAGAAAAGATAAGGCTCAGCTGAGATTCTTGGAGACAGAGGTGGAGAGGAGATTGAGTTGCACCATTAGAAGTGTTGCAACATTCCCAGCAAGTTGGGAACAACTCTGCCCTCTCCATTTCCCCAGCCAGTGTGTTTGCATCCGAACAACGCGGGCCAAAGGCCACCACCAAAAGCATTTCAGTGTGACCCGGTTTCAGTTTCTGGAGCCATCACACAGCTCACATCCAGACCTTCACTGGTTTTGCTGAGAAGGTGATATTTCAAACATTACAAATTGCCATAAGGAAAATATCTGTGGGTTAGAGGTGAAAATCTGCAACTGTAGAGGGTTTGAAAAACTCAGGGTTTTCACAGTTATCTAACGGCATCCTGACGAGGGTTCTTTCCCAAGATGGCAAGCTGCTTCTCTGAGAAATAAATAGGAAGAAATATTCAAATATGACAGACGAGGAATAAAGTCCCTACATTGCAAGGACACAAACCTCATTTACTGATATTTTGGAAGCACTCCCTAAATCACCAGTCAACAAGTTGTTCCCTGTTATGCGCATGGATCTTGCTCTCATTAAATCAGAAATCCATGCGGAAAAACTGATTCATTTTTGAATTTTTTTTTCCCCCAAGACACTGACAGTTTCAAAGGAAAAAAACAAGTCTAACTCAAGGTGCTAATTCAGAAATTTCAAATGTTTCACAGGATATTGAGGGCATCCGACTTCAAAGCGATGCAGAGGAGTACAACCAAAATCAGTGGGGGCCGTGAAGGCCAGTCCCTCCCAAGGTCCTGAGAGGGCTTCGTGCAACACATTATTGGCAGAAAGATCAAAATTCCCTGAATTTCATCAGGGCTGAGAATTAGCTTCACTGCTTCAAGGGGTACTCAGTTCTGCTGTGAACCCAATGTGAGCAGTGAACTGCAAAACTCTTTTTTTTGCAACTTTGGATGATGTTCAAATATTTCTAAAACATGAACACACACACACCCCAAGAACCACACAGGCTCCTCCACTCCTCCCTTTCCAACCCCAGCGCTGAGCCTGAGCTCTCTCTCATGTCCCATTTTTCCACCTTTTTCTTTAATTCTGAAGCTGAGTGTTTATAATAGAAACACAGAAGCTGTAGCTACAGCAGATCTGTTGGGTGCTGATGTAGCTGAAACCTTTTAAAGCCAAATGTTTTGGAAGAGCTTCTTGCACTTTTTGTTTTAAAGAACATTTTTGTGCTTGTTTGTTCAAACTTGGTCTCTTCAACAAAGGAATGTTCTCTGGCTCCTTTTCAGCATGTATTAATTCAGTGTCCTGTCAGCCTGAGGAGCTGAATTATCATGTGTTCACACTTTAGCTAAGTCCTTCTAGAACAAAAGATAAATGTTTTTAAATTTTATTTTACTGTTTACTTTTTTTATTTGATGGAAAGTTTACTGATTTTTGTTGTTGTTTCCTTGTTTTTGTTTTGTTTTGCTTTATTTAGAATAAATTATGATTTGCTCTACGGTAGAAAAAAGAAAAGAGCATGTATTTTCAACACAACTTTTCAGAACATCTATAATCTAGAAAAGAGAGTTTAAAACATTTATTCTTTTTAATCTATTGAGGTTGCTGAATTGCTAATTTAAGACCCAGTGATTATGAGGGACAACTTCCCACAGCAGTGCAAAATTGACATAATCCAGGCTTTGACAGACAGAAAATGGATATGAAAATGCCTGGCCTAAAAAAAAAAA